>JACTAT010000010.1:1434223-1462313 GCA_014526335.1 Chrysaora quinquecirrha
CAAAGCCAATATAGGGGTGTGCCCATGGTGGTGTCCTTGAACGAGATTTTCAGGATACAGTGAGCCAAACATCAAAATTTACCAGTTAATTGGTATTTGTTTCCAAGTTTAGATATCTGAGAACATACTAGAGGATGTTTTGTTATTTTGTCAACACTTTGTCATAGATGTTGGAACTCCAGATACTGAAAATGATCTGCTGATGGCCCAGTTGCTACAGTTGGAGTTTAACAAGGAATACGATGAATTCATCAAAGCGAAAGAGAAGATTGTTAATAAGGATAGTAATGGTAGGTGCCACGTTTTGTTATAGCATCTTGTTTATAGGTCTGCGAAAATTTCTTGGGTGTTTTGTTTTGATGCTATAGTGGGGCCTCTTATTTTGAGTTCAGAAGCTGCAAAGCTGCAAAAAAAAATCAGCCCAATGCGGATACATCAGCTGTGCAATGCAGCTTATTCTGAAGCTGCAAACTGTAGAAAAAGCATTGTGAATTCGGCAAGCCACACACAAAAAAGGTCAGAGCCCTGAAGCTGCAAACCTATAATAGGCACCCTATAGTGCATCCTCAATTAACCTAAAACAGATTTTGTTAAACCTAGACTGGAACAAGTCTCCAAAGTGTAAATTTTTCATATCTGAATAACTTACTGATTCTCCAAACATCTTTGGGCTTCAAAATTTATCAGTGACACTTATCAGATAGTTCTGAGCTTGTGTTATGGTATGCAGCATCGCATAATAAACTTATTTTCTCTAAGGTGTGTCGATAATCAAGGATACACAGTGGTGCTGATGAATTTGTAAAGGCCTCGTTTCTTTTTCAAACATTATTGCTAGAAAAAGTGGAAACATCTCAGGACATATTTAAAAGGTTTTTTCCATATGAAACTCCCCAGAGTATAAACATCAGAAACAGACCGAAACAATCGAGGAAAGCGAAATATACCCAGATGCAGATCGAAATGCACCAATCAGAAAGTAGCGCTGAGTTTTAAACACGAATCAGCTTGCGCGATACAGCAGGAATGCCAATAGGATTAACTGAAGAGTCAAACTGAGAAACGAAGTTCTTTGTCAACACAGAAGGCAACAAATAATTTTTCAGCGTTTGAAACATTGAAACGTTTGTCTCTAACGTTTATACTCTGAGGAGTATCAGAAGAAAAAAGCTTTTAAGCATGTCCAGAGATGTTTCCGCTGTTTCTCATAATTTTGAAATTTTGCACCACTCAAAACTATTTACAAACCATTGTTAATAGATTTCTCTTTGTACTTTCTAGTGACACTTTCCTTTGAGAAATATCGTTACTTCCATGATCGTCATGGGGTGGAGTTATCAGATGGTAGCAATGAGGATGATGAGGAAGATGAAGATGATGATGATGATTCTTTTGAAGAAGATAATACCAGACAGGTAACAAGCAGAAATGCCATGGGACCTGGCAAGGATATCATCACGAAGCACGATGCAACGGTATGTGGCAGGAAAAACACAAAATTTGTTGAGAATTTTCCTCCACATTTTGCTGCTGGAAACGTATCATCAAAAGACCTGGATCTGAAATTGCCCAATCATGTTTACAACACATTGAAAACTCACTCAATGAGGGAAGAAAAATACAGTCATAAAGTACATGACAGAAGAGAATATGCCACACATGATCAAGCTCTTGATCCAAAGACAAGGATTATGTTGTATAAACTGGTCAACAGTGAAGTTCTTGAAGGCATTAGTGGATGTATAAGCACTGGAAAAGAGGCTGTTGTGTTCCACGCAAAAGGAGGCTTGTAAGTAATGGCTCTTTTGCGCTATTTTAACTTATTTCAATTGCTTCATGATTTTCATTTATAGATTTATTATTCTATGTCGTAAAAAATTGGTCAACTTTTTGAAAGAGCAAAAACACAAGGGCATCTCTGCTTGTTCCATGGACATATAGTAATGGAAAACGTCCAATTTTGCTTTGAAATAGTGATTGGTCTAAAAGAGATTGCATCTCAACAAAAAGCAGCATTCTTATTTTAGACATATTTCTTTCTAAGTTATTTTCCGTTGCTTCTTAGATGTGGTGATGACGTCTTTCCAAATGAATGTGCCATCAAGGTTTACAAAACCACGCTGATTGAGTTCAAAACACGTGACAAGTACATCAAGGATGACTTCAGATTCCGTGATCGTTACAGCAAGCAGAACCCAAGGAAAATTGTTCGTTTATGGGCTGAGAAAGAAATGAGAAATTTAAAAAGGTATTTTTTGTATTTTTATCTGAACATTGCGACCTGTTTTCACCTCTTTATGTGTTATGCTCTTTGAGTGATCTGTGGAATACGGTGACTACCGGCAAATGAGAACTTTTCATTTCGACACTTGACATTGTTAGGGTTGGTAGCTAATTTTTGAATGCAATTCTAAGCAACTAGGGCTGAGATCAACGTTAAGCATCGTTAAGGGCTCGGCCAAGAAGCTGTGAGCAACTACAAAACAAGGGAGACGTTGCCTTCGTGAACCTTTTACCAGTTCAAATCGTTTTGTTTATACTCCAAAACGTATGTCGTGCCGATTTTGAGTATCACTTTCGCTGGAAAAGTGCCAAATTTGACTAGCCCTAACGAAAGTACAAAGAGATAAGAGAATGTGCTAAGAGCTTAAACTTAAGTAGCTCATAAGCAACCCCGAGGGCTGAAAGCCCAGATATTATAGCAATTTCGAGGTCTGGCTCTGGGTCAAGTTGCTTATTGAAAAAAGTGTGTTTAAAAAACATAAAGGAGAATATATTTGACTTAAAACCCACGCAGAAGCCTATAGCTTTATCTTACCGCCTCTGTAGATGCTTAGTTAAAAATTTTGCTAGAAAGAGGGAGCTTTTTAGAGAGGTAGCTAATCCAAAGATGTGGTGTATTACAGCCTTATTTAACGGAGATGCATTTTAGCGTTATTCGATTACTGTTTGCAGTTTTTCGTAGCTTAAGGCCCTGGCCCATAAGCTAAATTTGTTTTGCGATGCTCTTGAAATATGCTCGACGCAGGCCAAAAAATGTTTGGAAAGCAATGTTTTGTGACATGCCAAAACCACAGAATAGGGACCACAGAATAAGAATTGATCCTATTCTGTGCCAAACCGTTCAAACATTTTACGAAAAATTATGTCAAACAATGTTGATTCGATCATACAATGCTTTATATGTGTTATAATGCTTTTCAAACACTTCTTTTTTAGGATGCACGAGAGCACGATTAACTGCCCACAAGTCCTTCTTTTGAGAAAACATATTTTAGTCATGAGTTTTATTGGACAGAATCAAAAGCCAGCACCAAAAATTAAAGACGCAAAATTGTCAAATTCTGGTTTTGCAACAGCCTATGAACAATGTATAGAGGTTTGTAATTATTGTACTTGCTTTTGCAAGTCAAAATAGGCGAAAAAGATGCTTGAACAAGTCGAAATAGGACCACCAAGTTATATTGCTTTCTCTTCCGGACTGAGATCAGGGCTAACTTCTGTTGCTTGTACTACGAAAACAGGTTTTTATTGCGTTCTTAGATAAAAAATATGTTGTATCCTGGTTAATGAATTAATGCACTTATCTATCTACAATTTCTCCCACAGATGATGAAAAAGATGTACCAAGAGTGTAACTTAATCCATGCTGATCTAAGTGAATACAATATGCTATGGCATGAAGATAAACTATGGTTCATTGATGTCAGTCAGTCAATTGAACCAATTCATCCAAGAGCATTGGAATTCCTCGTCAGAGACTGCACGAATGTTGTGAATTTTTTCCAGAAAGTTGGTGTTGCTAATGTCATGACAGTTGAAGAACTTTTCAATTTTGTTTCTGGTTTGGATATCACAGGGAAAGAGGAGGATTTCTTGAATCAGGTAAGGGAGAGTTTTATTTAATTTTTATTAATTTTGGGACGTATTTCTTTTGTAACTTTGTGTTTCTGAAAGCGGTAGACTTAGCAGGAAAAGTTTTCTGTATCAAAATAACACAGCTACTGAAAACAACTAAGGCCGACTGAACAAACTAGCCTCAAACCTTAGAGGCAGAAGGTTTTGGAGACACTACAAATCTGCCGTTTTCAGAAGACGGTACCGAAAAACACGCTTCCAAGCCTACCGAAAATAGCTGTTTTTCCATCACAATCATCTATCAAATGGTCGTGTCAACCTAGCGCTCTGAGGAAATCATAGCTTTCCAAAGGAAAACGATGGGCATTGAGATTAATGCACTTTTCGGGAAACTTCAGCGCGCTAACAGGTTTGGGCGAGGGCCGGTGAGTTATTGGGAGAAACTTTATGCAGAACCTGCCTCGCGAAGACAACGTATTATCAACTCGGCTGAGAGAAAATCAAGAAATTTGCACATTACTTGTTGAAGTTTCTTACTCTTATTCGTCATTTGCATAGTTTGTTATCTTGGGAACAGCTTTCTTAAAAGCTCTTGTGAGTTCCTTGCTCTGACAAGCTACGCATCAATCAAAGCACTATATTATTAAACGGCGATCAAGTTAGAAAGTTTACGAAAGTCGTTTGTTTTTAGATCCGGGACTACGAAAAGAGTGAAGAGCTGTTAGCCAATGATGCTGCAGAAAAGGACTGTAATTTTGATTATTTATTTGACCTTTCGAAGAAAGAACAGGACTCATGTTCAGATTAAGAAATATTTGTAATTTAACGTTAAAAGCAGGGACTCCGGAGCGATGACAGGGGGCGAACAGGATAGAAAGGGCGATCGATATGGAAGGCGAGCAATGCGAACCGAAAAATGGTAGGGAATTCTCCCTTGCATTCGCATCCAAGGGCAAGGGTCATCCATACGCCCCCCCTATTCTGGCGTCCCTGGTTGGAGCTTAGTATTTACAGTAGTGCAGCAAAGCCCCATCTCTCTACTTGCTTGCAGCGTCATATTAAGAGTCCAAATACATGCATGAAGGGTCCAGCGTATACATTATATAAAGGTTTCGAGAGCTGTATCAAGAGCCAAGTATGTTGCCTACTGGTTTGCTAAATTTCCTGAACGGATTTTTGTGGGGCAAAATTTCAGCTGCTAGTTTAATTTCGCGGTTTCGTAAGAATCTTTTGTCTAAGTAAAAACGCACTCGAAGCTCGTCCATCAATTTTGCGCTAAATTCTCTAGGCAAAAACGGACTTATCCTCGACTTTCCATTCTTGCAACAAAAGCGTTTCTAGCCTTACACACTTTTCCGTTATTGCAAAAGTCGCAAATGTTTTTGAAATTGTAATCAAGGGTAATAAAGAATTTCTATGTAAACTTTGTGTAAACCAGTCTTTAAATTATTCGTAAGTTCATATTGGTAGATGAGTGAAGAAATGAATAAAAAGCATAACATTTTTTGAAAACATCGTTTTCTCTATGCTGGAATGATAAAAAATAATTCAAGAACGTTTATTCGTTGAAATCAACTACAGCTTTTCAGTAATTAATTACTGTGAACTTATAAGCAACAAAAGAACGCTTTTATCATCAAAGTCTTGTTAACGTTCACGTCTTCATGCCTTCACCTCACGCGGATTGAAAACAACATGGAACGGTTTCGGAGAGTGGATAACAGACCGGTTGCCTTCCATTGGTGGAACCGGCTCTCCTGGAGCTTTGTCGATGGAATATTTGTGCAGAATTCTAGTCAGGAACAGGAAGATTTCCGTCCGGGCAAGTGGCTCACCAAGACAAACTCTTCTTCCGGCTGAGAACGGGATGAAACTTTTCTCACGGTCTGGAATCAAACGTCCTGCATCATCAATCCATCTCTCTGGGATGAAATCATCAGGATTTTCCCATTTTCGCTCGTCGTGATGAATAGACCAGATATTGAAGATGATGTGTGTGTTCTTTGGTATGGAATACCCAGCCAATGTTGTGTCTGCTGTGGTCTTGTGTGGAACTCCCAGTGGAATAACTGATGACAAACGTAGTACTTCATTTACAACCGCACAGATATAAGGCAACTTTTCCCTGTCTTTGAGACTTGGAAGTCTGTCATTGCCAATAACAGACAGAAGCTCCTCCGCAGCCTTGTCTTGCACTATTTTATTCCTGACAAGTAACAGCATTGCCCATCTAAGTGATGTTGTTGTTGTTTCCGATCCAGCAGTAAATGCGTCGTGAATGATCATTTCTAGATGGTCATCGGTTGGGTATTTCTTGTCCTTATTTGGCATATTTGATTCTTTTGTTGCTTCCAACAACAATGCATCTGTCAAATCCCGGATGTTCTCACTGTCGAAGGTTGTCTTGTGAAGGTTGAGCTGTTTACGTAGAATGACGTCCCGGATGTTGATGCCGGTTTGGATCTTCTTGTAACCAACATTTGGGAAAAATCGTAACCATGGCAACCATGCCTCTGGGCCAATGTGCGAGAACCCGGATGTGATTAATGAGTTGTATTTGACAACATCAAGGAATTCTGGGTCATCTTTGTTGTATCTTTTTCCAAAGACAAGTGAACAGATTATGTTGATGACAGCCAGAGCTACAAAAATAATTGCAAACATAAATTTTAAGTCATTGTCAAATTGCTTAGCATTTATCATCTCTGGAAACTAATCACTAATCAACCCATCACTAATCAACCAACTACTAATCAATCAATCACTAATCAATACATCACCCATCAATCAGCAATCAATAAGTTGCAAATCAACAAATCATTAATCACTCACTTACTAATCAGTCAATCACAAAATAAATCAGTCAACTAAGAAATCAATCATCAATCATGCAATCATAAATCAATTGCATATCATTCAGTGAATCATTTGACTAATCACTAACCAAAATCATTATGTGGATTGAATGGTTTGCCAGCAGATGCATCCAGCCTCTGGTACAAATCATCAGCCTCGGCTTGAATATGCTCCTCCATCTTCTCCATACCATTTCCGTACAACTTCAGTGACGAATGCGCAAGTTTGCGTGTTGCCTGCCAAGTTGGTCCAAAGTCGCTGAATGCAATATCCTTGAATCCACGCGTGATCTTTCCCGCTGTGTAGACATCCTGCGGGCGTCCCGCGAACTGCACGCTTTTGTTCAACAATGCTTCTTTTGCGTAATCAATGGAATTGACAACAACAACACGTTTGCTTCCAAGGCTGATACTGAAAACGTCTCCGTATGTTTCTGCAAGGTCTTTCAAGGCTGAGTATGGATGAGAACCAAGTTGGTATACATTGCCAATAACGGGCATTGGCACGGGACCTGGTGGGTATTTACGCAAATTCCACAAATGCATCACATAGTGGAGGGTCACGTAAACAAGACCCAGCACAGACAACGCTGCAATGATCGGCAAAACCATTTCTCCTAAAATGGAATAGAAATATTTTTCTAAGATCCAGGTTCACGCCCAATCACAAAAAATAGCACCCCAAACAAAAAGTCGCACTTGCAGCAAAAAAAGTCGCATTCTAAACCAAAAAGTCTGACGCTCAAGCCAGAAAAGTCGCACCATCAAGTCGCGAAAGTCGCACGTTCAAGACCAAACAAAAAATCGCACCCCAAACCAAAAGTCGCACTTACAACCGAAAAAAATCGCAGCCTAACAAAAAAGTTGGACTAACCGCTAGAAGTCGCACCCCCCCCCCCTCCGAACGAAGAAGTCGCATCGTCGACAAAAAAAAGTTGCACCAATAACCAAAAAAGTCGCATCTTCAACCTAAAAAGTCGCATTCTCGACCAAGAAAGTCACTCTCTAAACGAAACAAGTCGCACCCTCGACCAAGAGTCGAACGCTAAACCAAAAAAAGTTGCATCTGCATCTTTGAAAACAGTTTAAGCCTCTACCATAAAAGTCGCACCCTCAACCAAAAAGTCGCACCTCCGTCCCTTATCCCTGTCCGAAGAACTTGACGAACATGCTCACATCGCGAAAGATTTAATTTGTTTGTTCGTTTCTTTGACGCATAAAACTCCCAAATCTTGTTACCGAGACATGACCCCTGCGGCGCAAATATTTGTCTATTGTTAATTCCTTTATTGTTGTCTTGTTGTTGCCCAAACAAGTCCTCACAAATCTAAACTTAACAACGTAAAGTTTAACTAAAAACACAAAAATAACCTTCACATACACCCACAAAAATCGTTCTTACGTTAAACTGTTTCGTTTGCAACAAAACAAACTTGTTTTTGAAGACTTCTGATTCGCTTACCGATTTTGACCCAACAACGTAAACATTTCTATTGTTCGCCGTTTTATTGTTGTCTCGTTTTCCCAAAAACACGAACATACATTTTTGCCCCCAAAAACGTTTTAAAAGACCCGATTACCCCTAAAAATGGTTCTACGACCTATTGTTTCTTTTGAAATCATGCCAAGCAATGTTTTAAAAACTTTTTAATAGGTTAATTAAGTGCTGTTACTAGGCAATCTTTGATGTTTTGACTCGCTGAGAGAGAGGGCGTGCTCTTGCAACACCGTGAGGTAAACAACGAAAAAACCAAAATAAGTGTTGCATTAAATCTTCTCATTACATGAAAATATAAATCTAAAAGAATATGCGTGAATAACGATTTACAAGAGAACTGTATTGGCTTGAAATTTAAGTATAAAATCAAGGCTGTTTTTAATGCAGCATGGCTGAGTGAACACCTGACCTGACCTGACTTTCTTGCACGACGAGAGAAAAAAGTCTCAAAATCTGAGAGCTTTTTGTATCCTTTACTTGCATCAAATAGTAGGATCAAATCTTTTAAGCTGATAATTAATGTAAAATAAAGTTAAAACGTTAAAAACACGCGACCTACCTTCAAAATTGATCGCAGATGAAACTTTTCTTCACAACTTCACAAAACGCCAACCTTCTTCTGACGGTGGCAGACTTCGACTAATTTCCAGACAAAATTCTCTCTCGATTTGTTGGGTTGGTGAATCACATGACATTGCAAACGAGCCATTTGATTGGCTAAGAATTACATCATCTCGCAGATTACTAGTCTGATTGGTTAATAAATTACATAATAGTACGTTTTGATGTTTTGATTGGTCTAAAGTTTTTGTTCCTGTCCATCATTATTACAATTGACTGGGTGAAGAAAGGAAGAAAATTTGGGGGAAGAGCCAGGCAGAGAAGCTTCCGTGGACAGTTTGGTGAGTTTTTTTGGAAAGGATTAGTCCCTGGGATTAGTCTGCCTCAACAAGGCATCTGTAAAAGATGGAACGGGAAATCAAGGAACGTGTTAGCAGAGGAATGTGGTGAAGTCTTGTTCCCTGATTCCTCGTTCTTCCTTGATTGCTTTTCCTCACTCCCTCTTCCTTCTATTGAATGACAAGTTTCCAGGCAATTTACGTTAGCTGTGCTAAAATCTTTGACAATGTATATTACAAAAGCCTACACGCTTTTTTTAATGGAACCAGCTTTCTAATTCTTGATTATTTGCAGTGATAAAAGCATTCAACATTGAAAGTTCCTTAATGATTTTCTCTTTAGTAGTATAAGTTCTTTAAATTTTAGGGCCTTCTATATGTAGGTTCCTTATAAAGTGGTTCCTTGTAAAAAAAAGCGTGTAAATAGGTTTGCTATACTGTGTTATCTATAGACCCCTCCCCCCACCGTTTCAATTCTGTCTCGAACAAAGATTTTCTTGCTTCACCGCCATTTGGGCTGAAGGAGGGGCATTGGAGTTATTTAAAGTGAAAATCGCTAAGAATAGGCCATATTCCCTTCGACAGATACTTCCTCTAGATATCTTGTCGAAAAAAGCTTGAAAACAGTTTTTGCAGTTACAATTTCAAGCTGAAACTCTTGGAAACAACAGAAAAAGAAAGAGGCATACCCTGTACGTTTTATCATTTCAATAATTCTTCACAAAACAAATCTCAAAACTTCGAATTTCAAATTTCAGAACAATGAAAATGAACATCGTAATGAATTATGTATGTAGACATCGTTACATAAATGTTTTTCCTTCTTTTCAGGAGTTACTCTTCTTTCTTCCTTCCGACAAACTCATCCATTGCAGCAGTAAAGCCAAAGAAATCGGACAATGTAACAAAGGACGAATAAGGTAAGATGCTAAAATACGAAAAAAGTAACATATTTTAAAGTAACGTTTCTGTCTTAGGTTAAGGTTCAAACTAGAATACATGACTTATATTCTAAGTTGAACGCTCCAAATAACCCCTGTACTCAAAACGTTTGCAGCAATCGAAGCAACCAGCAATCTCACAATCTTTGTTCCACTAAGGAAGTTCAAAGACTGTATTGCTTTGATATTCGACAAAAAGGTCATTCCTTCAAAAGGGGGCAGGGAGGGGCTTGCAATGAGCTTGATAGAAAAGAGTGGCTGTAAGATTGAAAAATACCTTCTTAGAAAGATGGCCAAGTGCAGTGACCATGGCAACACCAGAATTTCTTTGTTATGCAAAATAGCATCCATGATTTTTTTCGTGACCCATTCAGGTTCCATTATTGGCAAAATCAGCGGAAACCTGGTTTTGGAATAGAACAATAGATAGTACAGTATACTACATTTTACCAGTCACTAATCAATCAATCATTAATCAAACCAATCAACCGATCACCAATCAACCAATCAATAATCAAACAATCATTATTCTAACAATCAATAATCATTCAATCACTCACTGGTCACTAATCAATCAATCACTAATCAACCAATCACTAATCAATCAATCATGAATCAAACAATAAGTAATCAACTGATTGCTAATGAAACAATCATTAATCAACCAATCACTGATCGAACAATCACTGATCAAACAATCACTAATCAATAAATCATCAATCAACCAATCAATAATCAACCAATCACTAATCAATCATTCAGATGGTAACTTTACCTGGTTTTTGCCCCCTTGAACATTCCAGTATTGATGAAAAGGGACAAACAGCTGTGCTGTGAACCCCAGTTTTATTCAAGGCCCTCAACTCAAGAAACAAGGATTCCTGAAAGCCAAATGCTCCAAATTTTGAGGCACAATAATCACAAAGACCATTGACTCCAGCCAACCCAGCAGCAGATGCTATAGACACAACATGGCCATGGTTTCTCTCCAACATTGAGGGCAGAAAAGCTTTTGTTGTCTAGGAAAGAAAGAAATTTTATGTCAGAGTCACATGGCATCAAGTTATACCTTTAAGGCAATCCCCAGGTACTCACTCTGCTGAGCTTGGCAATCTTACAAATGCCAAATGCAGTTCTGTTTAAGTTCAGTTATCCGATATTTTAAATGAAACAAACTGCTCTACTGCCAAGAGAAATAATGATACCTACCCAAAAATGTGCAATGGTGTTGACTTCAAATGTCTTTTTGATGAGTGAATCAGGGGTATTGAGGAACTTTTTGCCACTGACAATTCCAGCATTGTTAATCAAAATACTGACTTCACCAACGTCTCGCTTGATCTTTTCAGCAACTGCATACACTTCCTCTCGATCACTGCAATCGAATACATACCCTCGTGCATCTCCAAGAATCCCTTTGATGTCTTTGACTGTTTGATCGTTTGCTTCTTCATTCACATCACAGCAAATTACAGTTGCACCAAGGCTTGCAAATGCAATCGAAAGCGACCTGCCAAGCCCACTTCCTGCTCCTGTTATCAACACGATTTCTCCTTCCACAGACTTAGGCCTTCCTGGCAAAATTAGGCCTACAATTGACTGCAAAATTTGCCATAGGACTGTGCAAAAAACCTGGAAACATTCCAGTATTAGATTTGCCATTTTTCAGGAGACAAGAGTCAGTTGTTTCGTTGTTTCTTTTAGATCGTTTCTCTAGTGAAATAAGATAAGTTTTAGCTCAGATTCTCCTGCCAAGGCCTGCAGTTTCTGGCTCCACAACTGGACATTGACCTCGATACTGATTTATCCTATAAAGTACAAGGTACACGAAGGTACAACTTCCTCTCAAAACATTTGTCAACAACAACATTTTAGCTCAAACTTTACATCCGTTTTGTGTTCTCACAAAACCGCTTATCGAAAGCGAAGTTTGTAACCAGAAATAAATTATCGAACGCGGAACAAAAAATGTTTCTTTCTTATTCCAGTTCTAAGAAACAAAGAACATTGGAAAGTTACAGATTTCCGGTTGTGCAGCCCGTGTACCTTACGTACAGCGGCTGTCCTGATACCTTATGCGCTAAAAGATTTTTACTCTGCGTCGTTTTCTTTGTTGATAAAGTGAATCATGGCGGACGGTTTTGTGAAGCTGGGAGGAGAAGCCTCTTGTGTTTGAAATTCACTTTTCTGGTACTTGAAAGAGGAAAATATAGGAGATATGTGCTGTGTGGTAAATGAATGATGGCGAGACCCCCAAGGTGGCTTTCATGCCCAAGAAAGAGTGGCCTTATTGCTGGTATGAGCTTTTGAAGTCTGTAAAAATGTAGGCCCATCATGAAAAGATAGGATGACTGGCAATCAGCAATTTCTATCAAAGCTTAACATTTTCGTAAATGTCCCATAGAAGCACTATGATTTTTATTGTTTATCTAATAGTTGGTATAGGTATTTTACTTATAAATAAATCTTAGAAAATGTGGATAGTTTCTGGGTGGAAATTAAAATTATTTTATGCCTGGAGGAATAACACCACACATCATCCCTGGAAAACTTCCCGCAAGATCTTGCCCGTGCAGCTCCTTTGCCCATTTTGCAATCTTTTACACAGTTAGCACAAACAATGAGAGAACGATGATTGGTCACCTGACCTTTCTGTTGGTTTTCATACACAAAAGCAAACTTTCCAGTGTGAACATAATGTAGTCTTGCATGAAGTAAACAATTGAAAGGTCATGTGACCTATAATGCACCAGGTTGGAAAACATCCAAGCTTCAGCCAACGCGTCAGTGCAAGCAGATTGGGAAAACAATAGGCTAATTAACATGACAATAGGTCAAATAATATGAGAGATGCAAGCATCATTGCAATTGGGAACAAATTTTCCAACCTTGTCCGTGAAATCTGAGATCAGGACAGCTCTAGCTATAACAAAAAATCAATCTTTAGTCACACACTAGAAATTTCTGCAAAAGCTGTCCTTCAGCAAGTTTTGCCAGGTTGCATTTCGTGCACTCTGTGCCAAGTTTTCTTTTGACAGGACATTCTTCTGCTGTTTAATCTCTGATGTATGTGATGTGTATGTACGGAATGCATGGCAAATCATAAAACATTGAAAAACTAGAATATTTACTATACTACAGTTTGATGGATACCTCAATCAAAGACTCTTTCTAATTGTACAACTCATGATTGTATTCTATTTCTAGGTAAATTTATTGCATTCAAGACCTTTCTCGATGAAAAGTTTGATTCTCAAGTTCCAGATGAATGCAGATTTCAGTTTTCTATGCTCAATGCTTATCTCAAGTCAAACAAGGTAAACAGAACCCCATTAATTTAGGGGGTCTTAGGGGGGTTCAAAAATCGTAAGACCACAGATTTTTAGCCAAAAATCGTGCAACCATAAAGTCATATTTTTGAAATTTTCGTGGAAGGAATGGTACCAATTTCTGATATTAGGGTTGATTCAATTGATAGTTGGGTACAGTTTGCTTTAGGTTTGTATACAGTTGATTATTTCCTTTGTGAATATGGTTTAAAATCAGGTATATTTTTTAGCAAAGTTGGTATTAAAACGGGTATGTTTTAAATGCTTTGGCAGCATGTGCCTTACAAAAATTTGGTCAAGTACACCCACTCTGAATTTGGTATTGAATGGGCAAGCTCCAAATCAACAATTATTATCTAAACAAATGCTTTTTCCCTTGCATACTGGTATTATTTTTTCGTTTCAGTATGAACTCGGTCTGATTATTGACTTGACAAACACAACTCGTTTCTACAACAAGCAAGTAGTTGAGAGTGAAGGTGTCAAATATTGCAAGCTGCAATGCAGAGGGTAAGAGAATCTCCAAATGGAACTTCTTAGCTTTATCAGTTTTGATTTGTTAATCAGTATTCCGAATGTGTTTTCTTATTTCCAATTTTTAAAATGGTTTTAATTTCGTTTTTTCAAGGCATGGAGAAACTCCAACATCAACGCAAACAAATCTTTTCATTTCAATATGTACCAAGTTTTTCGAACGAAATCCTGATAAGATAATTGATAAGTTTCTTAATTCATTAATTCCATAAGTTTATATCAAAACGAAATAAAAAGTGCTCATTTTCTCTGTCGGCCTCATCAATTAAATCTGTTAGTCTTCCCACTGTATCCTGCAAGGTGATTGGTGTTCAAAGCACAATACCAATTCAGTTTTACTTCTCTGATTGGCTCGCTTCGATCCGCATCTGGGTATAAATTCCGTGTTAGTAAATTGTTTTGGTCTGTTTCTGACGTTTATACTCTGAGGAGTGTGAGACAAAATTCTGTTATACTAAGTATAACTAAAGATGTTTCCGTTTTTTTTTGCTGTCTTGAAGCTGGTACAACTCAGAAACTTAAAAGAAAATTTATTATCTATTGAAGTTTTACATATCTAAGAATGTAACAACGCATGCAAAAATAAAACTAAAATTCTGCTTTTCTGCGCATTCGATTCTATCAACTATTACATTAACTGATTATTGAAACGTCACACAGCACACTTTTCAAAATAACAAATAAAAGAAAGGACCACTTAGCTTACTGCTTGCTTGCAGCTTGAGAGCTTCTTGCGGTGAAGAGTGCAAGGATACAAACGACAACAACGTTTTTGAGTTAGCTAATATTTTGCCTTGCCAAGCAAAGCAAGGCTTCTTTAAATGCTACACATTTCAAATGTTCGTTTCAGGAGTTCATTGTACTCATGGTTTTAACAGAACTGGTTTTATGATCGCTTCTTATCTTGTTGAAATTGAAGATTGGAGGTAAGATGTCTCAAATATCAGATATTTCCTTTATTGTTCTTTTTTAATCCTATCTTACCTTTCTTATTATCAAACTATTTTTCTGTAGCATTGAAGATGCAGCTGGTACATTTGCAGCGGTATGTTTATCTTCACTTTTGGCACACAGATCCTCTTCCAGTTCTCTGACCTGTCGTTCGATGTTTTATTTGTTGTTTTATTTGACAGAGTTAATCTTTGTTTCTTTGCATCCAGAAACGCTATCACTTTCGTGCAATACCCTAGAAGATGTTGTGCAATGCTTTTGCAAGTGTTGTGCAAGCTTTTGAAAGTGTTGTGCAATTCTTTTGTACAAGAAAAATTTTTCTTTTAGTGTCGACCTCCTGGAATATACAAGCCTGACTACCTCAGAGAATTGTGGGACAGGTTTGGCGGTGGGGCAGATGAAGCCCCCCGTGCACCTGAGCTTCCAGAATGGTGTTTCGAAGAAGAAGATGCAAGTGATGATGAAACAGAGCAACGAGACGGGGGTCGTGATTATTTAGATGACAGATTGACAGATGAACGGCCTGTGAAACGACGGAGAAGAGAACACGCGGTCAAAGTATGTTGTTTGAAAATATTATTTTCTCTTTTTTGGAGTTAAAGTGTATCTCGATAGTTTTGTAGCTAATTCTTTGCTAAGAATACGTCTTTTTTACCGTTCATATCCCAAAGATTGTTAAGCGAATGACATATTATGGTGGCAACTGTATGTGTAACTCTTAAGTTTTATATATTTATTGGGCTATTGTTTGCTATTAGGATGCGAAATTTGTCGATGGGGTGCATGGCGTCACCCCTGTCTCATCTCCAAGACTTGAAGAACTGCAAGATATATGTCAAGAGATGTGTGAATGGGACAGGTGTGTATATCATTTTCGCCCCCTTTTAAAATTGGTACATTCAGAGGTGTAGAGCTGGTGGTCACTTGATGACTGAGCCCTCTTGTTGCTGAGAGCAAATGGTAGTTATAAATCTTGGCATTGTTCTTTAATGAATGTATCCGAAAACGTTTATTAAGCCGAGAACCTTGATTTCAAGGCCACACCCCTTTTTGTTTCGCCGAAATTGAATTCTACAATCTTGGACAAGTTATATACGGACTTGCATTCAAACCATAAAATGAGCACGAATCCATCCTCCCCCTTTCCACCGAAAGTATCTGCGTTGTTGAGCTAATTTCCCCTGCACTTTTCTATCCTCGAACAACATTGATCGGGGGGTGAAACGGGACCAGGTGATTTCTAGCAAAAGCCCACTAATTTTTGTCCATAATTTTTGTACTCCCCTTGGCAGAAGTTTCTATTTTTATCTTTATCTTTAGAATAGAGTATCTTGATTCCTTTTATCGAATTCCAGAACAAATTTTCCTGGATGTCAACCAGTTTCAATGGATCGAAACAACATTCATATGCTTGCTCAAAAACCTTATAAAGTCAGCTGGAAAGCTGATGGAACACGGTATAATACTTCTGTAAATATTTATTCTTTTAATTTTGAGAAGACAGAATTATGAATGAAAAGTGGTCTAGCGAAAAGTAAAGAGACTGATATACCAAAAGTTCCGACCAAAAAAATGTCTTTTAAAGTTGTGGCTGGTAAGCTATGGGAGCCCCCTGAATAAAAAATCATTTTGGCCTGTAGTATGCTACTTTCTTGGTTCCGTGTTTGAGGAATACTGACAATATGGGCAATTAGGAACCAGGAGCTAGTAGGAACCGGTGCCTGGTGACTTAAAGGGTGGCACATTGTCATAAAGAGCCCATAGTTGCAGGTTGGATACCTATCGGTTATATGTCAACCTCTCACTATATCTTTAGTAATTTTATCCTAAGATCCCTCTGAAATTCCTATGCCTAATTCTTGCCATCCCAAACATTACTGGTTTGGGTTGTCTTTCGTTAAAGATGGTCTTCTTTATAAGGATGGAATGCTTTAATTTCATCGAAAAATGACCAGGAATAAACGGGCTAATGATGCTAATATACAATGACTCTTTATCAACATTTTAGATGACCACTCTCAACAAATACTGATCGCAGCTCCATCTCAGATGAATTGAGGCATCTCTTTCCCTCTGTGCTAGTTACTTGCCTTGATGTCACTCATATGCATGCGTAATTTAGCATAAATTGAAATGAATTATGGAAGCATCGATTTTCCTCTTAGGTACCTCATGTTAATACATGGTCCAAAAGAAATCTATCTTTTTGATCGAGACAACAGTGGCTTCTCAGCTCCCGGATTAACATTTCCACAACGAAAAAACCCGGATGGGCATATAACGGATACATTAGTAGACGGGGTAAGCTTCAGTAGTGAAAACCAAAGATCACACTACTATCTTATTCTTTTTTCATTCCTGCAAGTCCTGTGTACTGTTCCTATAGGCCTCGATAATTTTTTGCCTTATGACATGCATTTGCTCTGGCATTTGCTCATGTTGACTCTGTTGTATTCGCTTGGCAACCTATGCTTTGGCAGCAAATCAATACGTTACTGCGTCGAATCTCGTTAGAATCAATTTTCACAAACCTATAATCATAGACAAAATTATTGAGACAATTCTGAAAAAGTGCGTTCAGATGCCTTATTGACCCCACTTAGCCCCCTCCCCATAGTTCAATGTGGGATATTTTGTTTCCTTCACATAAGAAGTAACCAATCTATCATTCGGGCGATTATGTGTAAAGAAATCCGTTAGGAAGTGATCAGCATTGAATGGGGGAAGGGGGCAAGACCCCAAGTCAATATGACTCAGTATTGTCTTAACATGTTTTGTCCATGATTTTAGAAACAACTTAGGCTGAGGGCTTATCTTAGCTAGAACTGTGCACAATCACGTGCCCAGAGAAGTCTACGACATGTGGGCATGTTTTTTTTTCTTATAATATGTATATAACGTCTACATAAATTGTTGTACAATTCTTATGTTTCTTTTATTTAGGAACTTGTAATGGACAAAGAAGGAGATCATTTTCATCCAAGATTTTTAATCTACGACATTATCAGATTCCAGGTTTGGATCAAACTTTTTATTATTTCGAGTAACATATCACCCTTTAATCTTAAGAAATTTAAGGCGAAAAAGATTGATAAAAATATTTATTTTTTCATCAATGTGGTGAATCTTGTCGTTACTTGTCGAATCTGCACCATTTATATTGGTTTTTATGGCAAAAGCACCCCCCTTGGTTCAGATATAGGGTTAATTGAATGCATGTCTTTGAGCTGAAGTGTTATTGCATTTAAGTAAACAACTTTTTGTGTCTCTTTTAGGGCCAAGAAGTCGGTAAAACCGATCTCGATCGTCGTTTCCTTTGCATAGATAAAGAAATTATAGGACCGAGGAATCAACTGGTACATAACAACTTTAACTTTTGGTTTAAAAAGAGCCTTAGACTCATTAGATAAGTCCCACTCTTCGCACACAGCAACCGTAGCCTTAATCAAGCAACAAAAACAACCATTTATATAAAAAGAATTGAAGTGTTTGACCTAATGCTCAGAGTAATTCTGAGCGACTTATCTATCAGATTAGCCTATGGAACAAAAACTGTCTTAAAGAGCCTTTCTTGATTTCCTCTAACTTTGAAATACTCATTTTAAGATGTCTTTACACTAAAATAAAAAATAAGTCACAGCAAAAACATAATTTTTTAACAGTGATTCACTTCTTTGCAGGCCCAGGAAGGCAAACTGAACAAAATGAACGAACCATTCAGTATAAGAAGAAAGGACTTCTATAATATTGAGCATGCTCAGTGGGTAAGATAAGAGGTTTCTCTTCAGTAAGAAATAAATCTTCTTCTTAAATGATAACAAATTCTGCCTTAGTCAATAGAGGTTTCCGCAAAAGATGGCGGCCGTTTCTGTCAATCCTTTGTTTTTCTTAAGGTTTTTCAAAGGAAATTCTGGGGATAATTTCCTTAGCTACAAATTCAACGTTTGCAGCTATGTAAAAAACTTAACTAAGGAAATTATTCCCAGAATTCCTTTCGAAAATTCTTTATGAAAACAATAGGCAAAAACGGCGACCATCTTTTGCGGAAGCGTCGGTCTGTTTCTGACGTTTATACTCTGAGGAGTGTCAGACAAAAGAACTTTAATGTATGTCCAGAGCTATTTACGCTATTGCTCGCTGTCCTAAGGTTTTGTACTACCCAGATGCTTTTCTTCTTAAAATAAACGAGCAAGCAATTGCTGGTACTACTAATTTATGCCTGCGGTTTCTGCCTAAAGACTGATAATCTAAAGTAGATACCCTATGTCCTCCTGTTTACGACCTAGGTTTGACACTGGACGCTAAGTTGGCTGTTATTTTGTGGAAGTTGGGCCATGGACTAGGCTCATAACTAGAAAGCAAGACTAATTAAGTCTTTCTGTTGTAGATCACGGAGAAACTTTTTCCAAAAATCGCTCATGAAACTGACGGATTGATTATGCAGCCATCTGTTGATGTAAGAACAACATTTTATATTACTTGCTTACGTATCTTTCATTACTACTTCTATATTATTGGACATCATAATCACCGCTTACATAACAAGCCTTTTTCTATTTATCGGGGCAACGTTTCGGTAGAGCCCGTCTCCCATCATAGGGCAATGAGAAATTTGGCTCTTCTCGGCATTGCCCGCTGATTAGAGACAGACCTCTCATCGAAGTGTTGCCGGGGAAAATATCAAGGGTTTTCTCACGATGTAACAACGAAACTGTAGAAAAAGGATTGAGTACCAGGATGAAAGAGACAATTTTACCACATGCATAAATTACAATTGCATTTAAATTTACATTAGATTTATTGCTTCTAATGATTGATAAGCGGTGATTATCATGTTAACCATTTTGTCAGAAGCAGCTTTGATACGTGCGAATATACCCTATTAACTTATCTTGTATTTCTTGGGCTTTTTTGCCTAGAAGTAGGTAATTCAAGTTTTCTTTTTTTCAGCCATACGTTTGCGGTCAATGTCCTTTTGTTTTAAAATGGAAACCCATCGAAATAAACTCTGTTGATTTTCAACTGCATATTAAAACTGTAAAACAAGAAGGGTATGTCCAACGCTCTTTTTTTTCCTTTATTGCAATGCATCTAAAAGCTCCATACTCGTTACTAATATGTTTTATTAAATAGCAACCCAATCGGAGATTTAACCCATCAATTGTTGTATGCCAGTTGTGGAAAAGGTTATATCCTAGTGTTCGCTATTCGTGACAAGTATATACAAATATGTATGGTGTTCAAGAAAGCTCGACTTAGCCAAAACACAAAAAGTCAAACGGAAGGAGTTCACCATTCATTGCAAATATACATGAATATGTGTATGTTGTTGAAGAAGACTCAACATAGGGCGAAAGCCTTGGACTTTATGACTTAGAGAGTTACTTGACGATTTCATTGAGCTCTATAGCTCAATGGAAGCGTTGTTGGCGTCGTTGTTGCTCTAAGCATTACTTAGATATGATGTTATCCTACGGATATCTCCCTGCAATCACCCTACCCTCGAGAAAAACTGATCACACTGCCACGCTAATTGATCATATCTTTGTGAAAGAGCAAACTTTGAATGATCAAACAACTTCGGGCAATATTTTCACAGATATCTCGGATCATTTTGCAAATTTTTATCTCTCTTTTTGTATGGAAGAATTAGTTAACGTCAGTCCAGATTGAATCCCATCTATTGTTCAATTAGATTTTATTCACCTCTTGAATTATGAAGCTTTTCTCCCAGGTGTCTTCCTGAAAAAGTTGGTGCCCTTTGCGTTCAAGGCCTTGAAGTTCCGTTTGCAACGATAAGAGTAAGTAATAGTGTTCAAAAACGACAAAACTATCTCTTAAGTCTGAACTTGCTCCATATGCCCTGGCCAAATGAGCAGACGTTGTTTTTTAAACATTTGAGATTCAACGAATCAACCAATCGTTAATCAATCAATTAATAAATGAAGCAGTTATTCACCTTGTGTTTTTTGTATTTCAGGTTACTCCAGAACTGAAACATTACGATAAACGAATTATAGAATGTTCATGGACAGGTAAAGAATGGAAATTCATGCGACTGCGTGAAGATAAAAGTTTCCCAAATGCTTACAAGACTGCCATGAGTAAGTTGAAATCATTACTTTTAATATGTACATATTGGTTGCTTCTGTGTCAACCATGGTCATGTCTGTGCATAGACGTTTTGTATAAGAAAGATTTTTATGGGAGAATATGGTTCAAGGCACATACAGAGTGTTCAAAGCAATACTGAGCAAGATGAGCATTTAAGAGAGATTTTTCCTTCCACCATTGGCATACCACACCACGATAGATGGGATTCGATCATTGACTGCATGACCTGAGAGCCAACGCATTTCCACTAAGCTATAGAGCTCAATGAAATGGCCGAGTAATTCTCCAAGTCATACAGCCAAGGCTCTCTTCCCGTTTGACTTTTTGTGTTTCGGCTATGTTGAGCCTTCTTCAGTACCATACATATTTGTACATATTTTCCATGAATGGCGAACAGTAGGATAGATTTTTCCGCAAGTGGCATACCACAATAGATTGGATTCGAACAGTGACTGCATGATCAGAGAGCCAACGACAATTCCACTGAGCTATAAAACCCTAAAAAAATCGTCGCATAACTCTGCAAGTCATACAGCCCAAGGCTCCTCTCCCGTTTGATTTTGTATTTCGGGTATGTTGAGCCTTCTTAAGCACAACAGAAATTTATGTATATTTTTTCATAATTGGCAAACACTATGATACGTACTATTAGAGTATAGTCTTGATACAATGTGCCCATTCACCATTATGGATTGTGACAAGTCGGGTACTTGGAACATATGAAGCGAGCTACACATTGTCAGTATTCAGTGGGGTGGGGGGGCTGACATCTATGATAAATATACCGGTGTACCGGCTGTTTTGCAGACAATTGGTCAGTATTCCTGACGATGTGCCGGTGTACAAGTTTTGACGAATGCGCATGTTATGGCTTTAAATTTTCAAGTGTACCATGTACCAGGTTGCACTTGTACCGTACCGGGTCGATTTTTAGCCTGCTGTGCCATGTACCGGGTACTCTGTACCGGGGTACCGGGAAGCTGTCACCCCCACTAGAACCACTCAGTGCTCAAGTCACTACACTACAAAAGCAACAAGTAGCAGTCTTACGATCATTAGGGTTTATTTATCTAACATGTTTCTTTACGTGTATAAATCCACTTCTATTCCCTCTCAGGTGTTTGTGAGTCAATCAAAAACCCAGTCACGAAAGAAATGCTATTTGATTACATCAATAAGCATCGTTATAGACAAGATCATCATCAAACTCATGCAACTCACGCGACTTAAATCATTTGTATGTATTTATCGTATTATTTATATAACAGACTGATTGAAAGTCGACCTCATCTCCACAAGAGAAGTAACGAACGATTGAATATGTTCCGGGCAACCTCAGATGTAAGACCCTGGTAAAACGATCAAACATTGTTGGTCAAACATTTGAGATTTGCTTTCAAATTTTTGCTACGTCACAAACATTGCTTGACGAGCAGAATGTTCTTAGCAGAAAACTTCTCTCCTTGTCGCAAGCGTCAAACGGCCAAATGTTTTTTCGAAGGAAACTTTTGAGATGTTTTTAAACAGTAATCGATCAAACGTTTGAGCTTCGCTTTACAAGCAATGTTTGATTGTTTTGCCACGTCACAAAACAGTGCTTGACAAGCAGAAAGCAATGTTTATAAAAGTTATAAACAATCCCTGCTTGGCAAAAGTAAAAAACGTTTTACGAGCAATGTTTTGCAACGTGGCAGATTCGATGTTGGCCGTTTGGCAGCGTCAAACATTGCTTGGTGCGCACGTTTTCCTAAACGTTTTGGAAAACTTTAAAAACAGTTTCTTTTTCAAGCAGAAAATATATTATGAGCGATCTTTAGCGACGTGGCCAAACGTTAAAACGTTTGTTTTATAAGCAAATTTCCGATGTTTGATCAACAACGTTTGGTTGTTGGCAAGAGTCAATGAGGGTATTCAGAATCAAGGGGATAGATTATTTTGTTCAACTTGTATTTTAGAACTGTTTTTAGCACAGAATGGCTGTGTATTCGTAATATATTATATACTTTTGTCAGTTGAGTGAATGTTTGATGTAAAAGTTCCTTTGTTTTTATGTTTATAGTAATGTTCAAGCTTAATTGCTCAGTTGTTAAATTGGACGTTTCATCATACTATCCTCTTCTGAGTTGGAATAGAAGACAAACTCATTTCATTCTCGTTTTTGCGTCGTCTTCCTTGTATTTTTCTTTTTCCTAAACGTTTTGGTTTTTTTCTGTAGTTACCCCCTTTATTACGCCTTGGACTTAAGCCTGTAATTAATAAAAGTGAAACGTGACCCATAAGAATCAAGACATGTACACGGTATTCACACTGCAAGTTAAATGAGTTTGACGTTAACAAAGACCTACACATACTGCAAGTCTTACCACTCTCCTGAGAATCTTTGGACCATGCTCCATTTGGTAAACGATAGGTATGGGCATTCTTTCATCTTATACCCTTTTCACATTCCAATTTAAGCCAGGTAATCAAACCAGTTTACCAAAATAGCGCATTCTGATTGGTCAGTTCAATTAACGATTTTATCTCAGCAGAAGGCTCTATAGCAACTTGAGACAGAAAATGATACAAAAACAAACAATTTTGCCAAACTAAAATTTACTAGATTATCACACATTAACTAAGTTAATTTGTAAAACACAAAGTGTTGTTAAAAATGTTCATATCTTTGATGTACTAGCTCCCTCGTGATCCTTAAAATTAAAAGATTCCAACCAATTCTTAATAAGAGGGACAAGAAACCCACCTAGAAGAATCTGTGTTGGATGATACAACAGAAGAGGTATTGAAATTAACGGCAAATGCTCATCCCCTGCATAAATAATCTTCAGCATTGGCATCCCTAACGTTAATGACTTATGTGTTGCACAAAACATCAAGGCAACTATATCGGCAGGGGTATAGCCAAGTTTGATATTACTTGAAACTACATAAATTAAACTTATAAAAAAGATTTGTATAACTAAAATTAAGACTCCAGTAATTAGGATTTCTGATGCCGCTAAGGTTCCCATGTCTGAGCTGAAGGTATCACAGAACGTTGTGTATATAATTAAGAGGAGCATGCAGCTGCCAATTGTGCCAAACGGGGGTTGCGTTCTCTGCATCCAATCTTTGATGTATCGTCTAATGATCTGGCCAATTATCAGCGGAAAGACCACAGTTATTGATAGCGTGGTAACAATTTTCAGGATTGGGACATCTGAGGATACACCAACCACCATGAAAAGCAGGAACGGTGTAACAAAAATGCCAAGAAAACTACCAAATGCTGAATTGAAAATTGCTGCAGCTTCATTGCCTCCGATTGCCTTTGTAATGATAACTGCAGATGATACAGGTGGCGGCATGCAGCCAACAATCAAAATACCCTTAAGAAGCCATTCGTTCATTGTTGTTTTCAACATCATGCTGACAATGACATACATAAAAGTTGGTACGAAACAAAACGTAAAACATTGGATGAACACATGGACTTTAACATTCAGGAGGGCAGCTTTTAGATCTTCAGTTTTAAGGGAAACACCTCCATTGAAAAATATGATTGAAACTGCAATGTATTTCACTGTAATTTCGGGGTACAAAAAGCCCCCCTTTTTGCCAATCCATGGGGCCAATTTTGCAAATAATATTACAAGGCCAATACCCATCATGAACCAGTTCTTCTTTATTACATCTTGAATCGCCATTTTGTCTGAAAGAGAGTTGAAAGACATAAATGAGTATGCTTAGATACCAACCGAGGCCAGGCTTAGCCCTACCCTCCCTCTTCTCTTTATATAAGCTATGCGTAGGCCTTCAAGGTCTAGCCAGAAAGTACAACTAATAGCTTCAGCTTCATTGAGAAACGGGATAAAAAAACTGCTAAAAACGATAGAAAATTCATAAAATTTACAGCAAAAACTATAGCTCATGGCACCTTTTTATTTATAACCACGGATTTTATTTTTGCTATTTCGCAAAAGAAAAGCAACTTCTCCCCTCAGCTCCACTCCAAACTCCAACATTTGCATTTGTATTGTAGCCAAGTCACAATGCAAGTGATTTGATTATTACTTCATGTAAGGATTGAGCTGTTGCTATGATACCTTTGTCTATGTTCGTGGATAGGCCTTCAACTCGCGACAATTTTTCTCAACGAAAAAAACTTTTTTATTTGTTGTTTCTTTAAACGAAATGCGCTCAAAATTAACAAAAATAATTGTCAATGACAAAGCACAATGACAAAAATAAAACTTTTTGGGGCTGGATTTGCACCCTACAGTTTCGCCCACGTCACCAACATGATGACGTATTCATTTCCGCGCATGCTCACATTGGTTTGCTCTATACATAATGAAGCTTTGAAGAACATGGAGGTTTTCTGCAAATTTTCATCCCTGTTTGTCGCCTTTTCTTCACTATTTTTATTGACTGGAGCTGTGAAGTATAAAGATAATGATAAGGTAACTTATTTATTTGTATTATGAGCTGTTTTAGACTGTTGATTTGTGTGGTTGTGCCTCTTCTTGCCAATTAATCTTAAATGAGCTAGGCCCATCAACAAGCGAAGCCATCAAAAGCCATCATCGGACAGAGGCTGGCTGCCATAGGACCGAATGTAATGTTACTTGGTAAACCGCAGTCAGACAGTGCGCTTGCTGTCTTTGCAAGGTTTAACAATGGAGGGTATCTTATCTCAACAAGCAGAGGTTCCTGGAAGCATCACACTGGGGTTGGGGGCAGAAGCAACAAATTTAAGGCAAAACAATAAGGAAATAAAAGAGAGCAACAGTTTCTCCCTCACTGCCTCCCTGTACTCCCAACACCCCTGCCTTTGAGGGTGGAGTTTGGTGTGCAGGTCCTTGTGTGGAAACTTTGCTGTGTGCACTGTACAACAATTAAAAACAATGTCCCTATTGTTTCCAGAAGAAAAGATATTTCAGTCTGAAAATTTGAACTTGCATCCATGAGATCTGGTTGAGATCTGCCATCCTCTTTGCACCATGGTGTTACATAGAATGCGCAGTTCCAAGGAGAAATGTTTCAAGAATGCTTTAAAATGATTTGTTGTTTAATTTTGAAATACTTCTTTCAGGTTCCTGTTTATGTTAACAAAGTTGGACCATACTACAACCCACAGGAAACATACCATTACTATTCACTGCCAGTATGCAGGCCAGATAAGGTATATCTAACATTCCATGAAACATATTATTTTGCAGCATCGTTTTCGTTAAGCCCTAAATGCTCTCAACTTTTCGCTCAACAATGCTCAACTTTTTGTTGAGTGAAATATCAAGAAGATTTGACCACCTTGTAGAGTGTTGTTGAAAATCTCGTCGAGAGCTGAGGAGCAAAATTTCTCACCTGCATCTGGTCAAGTTGCCTCTATGAAAGATAACTGACCACTTTCAATTGGACATGGCAACTTTATCAGTATGAATCAACAGGGGGTTTTGGGGCAGAGCCCCCAATATGAGTAAATTTGTTGTAAACAAGCAGTCTAGAAAGCTCTAATGAGAACTTCATGAAGACAAAATTGTATAGTTTCTGAAAGTTTGAATTTCAAATTGAGGTTAATTGACTACCAAGGTGTGGTGGGTTAACAAAAATACAATGGCAACTTGTCTTGCAAGGTGTTGTGACATGATGTTGCATGGCAAGTTGACCAGAAACCTCTAAGACTTTTGTAGTTAGTCTACGCAGACACATGTCTTGTTAAAAACACTATTGATTCCGCTTAAATAACCCAATTGTGAATCAGTATTTTGTTTTGCATAGGTCGAACATAGAAGTCTGACATTAGGTGAAGTTTTGGATGGGGACAGAATGGCTGTTGCACTATATGGTATCAATTTCAAAGGTAAAAAGATCACAAATGTACTCTCCGTTAATGAAAATTATATTATAAATACTAACATGTCTTCTTGTTGCATTTGGATTCAAATATCTGGGTATGCTAGATTCCAGAATCAAATGTTTTGTCATTTTTATGACCTTTATACATCAATAAATTGTCCACAGCCTTCATTTATGTTGACATTCTGTTCCATTTCTCAACGGTCCTTTCTCCAAGTCTTGGGGGGGGGTTACTTAATATATTTTGGGTACTTGGGATGTGCCGCTCAAAAGGGTATCATTTTTCATGATTTTGGTATCAACTTGGGTCTTTAATTTTCTGAAAATCGATATATGGGTATTGGTTTATCGATAATCACTACAAACTTTATCAAACATGGTCGTATTTTCATTTGCTTTCACTTTTCTTGGTGAAGTTTTATTCAAAACTAGCCCTGGTACCCGTCAATGCCGGGTTGAATTTTTGCAACTTTCCTTTAGTAAAGTGGAGACTTTTCTGAGATACAATTCATTCACATGTTTAATTTAACGTATAAATCGTTTTATCGAATTCTTTTAATTCATAACATTTTAAAATTTTTTTCGCCGAGGACACTCTCCAGAAAAAACCGATTACAGAGATACCTTTTGTTTTTCAGTCCGTGGAGTCGTTCTTGAGTTATATAAGCGAACATACATACATACATACATACATACATACATGCAAACAGTTCTGTTTTATATACAGATGACATATTATAGTACATTTTAGCATATGTAGCAGTGTGCGAGTAAATATTTTTGCATAATTTTGGGTATACATTTTTAGGAATTTAGTATAAATATGGGTAGGCATTTTGATTCTTGGGTGGCACATCCCTATCCGAAACTAATTCAAGTGACCCCTGTGGCCTCCAAGTGTTATAGCTTGATAAATTTTCATGGAATTAATATTTGTTAATGTTTTCTTTGGCAGAGGATGTAAAATCCAAAATGTTATGCAAAGTACAGCTTAAGGAAAAAGACATTCAGAAATTATCACATGCCATTGAAGAATTATATTATTATGAGTTCATAATTGGTAAGCTATTGAAAGGAAAATGTAAAATAATGTCCTCAGCTTGTGTTGTTGTGTCCTCAATGTTATAAATTTGAATCATTTCATAAATGTCCCTCCTATAAAGGGGTGTTTGTTCAAATCAGTGGCCATTTTCAGTTAATAAATAACTTAGTTAATAAATAAACTTTTGCTCTTAGATGACCTTCCGGTTCGTGGATTCATTGGTCATTTGGA
>JACTAT010000010.1:1462813-1497661 GCA_014526335.1 Chrysaora quinquecirrha
TTTCAAGATGCTTTCTAGACAAGTCGGTTAACTATCAAGATGGCCAACTACCAAGTCTGTCAACCCCTATGGACAAGTTAGCCCACTGGAATGTCAGCCAGCAACATTATTTATTAGTTATTTTGTTACATATATTGGGGCTGTGGCCTCCAAACACTTATTTTAACAGTGTAAATGTACAATGACATATTATTATATTTTAGTGGGCCAATTAGGTATGCGCTGACACATGATTGGCTGACTTGTCTTCTTGCGCAATTTTGGTCAACTATGTAGTGGGCCAACTTGTTCTGTTACCTTCAAGACGATTAGTTTCGAATCTTATAATGGATTGAGTGGTCAAAGTGTAACTGAAAGCCCTATCCGATACAAAATTCAAGGTGTGGTGAGGCATGCAAGCATAGTGTAACTGGGGATATAGTCTCAGGTAAGGGGGAATTCACTCCTTGGCAATTTGGTACATGTTTTTCGTAAATTTTACTGATTTCATGGCAATCCCTTGAACCTTTTGTTTCAACTGGAATCAAAAGGACGGTAACAGGTCAACTCCCCACACTGCCAACTTGCAGACTGAATTTCGAACTGCGGCAAGTTGACCACCAAGCTACTTGACCTGAAATGTGTGGCAACTTGGTCGTGTGGCGAGTTGCCAGTGTGGCGCGTTGATCAGAAACCAACAGGACGCCCTCTGCGTTGTGGCAGTCACCCAATACAATACACATGCATCCTACACATCTATATGCATCCTACACACCACGTACTAGATGCCCCCTTTAAAAGTTGAACAATCAAATAAAGCCACGAGAGTTTACTCGACTAATTGCGGTATGCTTCGGGTTGCAACAGAAATAACTGCGTAAAGCATGAAAAATGGTAACATAGCAGCAATAATTGAATTTAGGCCATTTAATTCAGAAATGAGCAATGCCGCAAAAAGCTTTTCTGCTTCGAGGTTTTCTCACCCATAATCATCATCTACTTGTGCTGCTGCTTGACTTGTTTGTTCTTTAGTATCTTCTGCTTGATCACCCATGTTAATAAACTTCTACAGGTCCAAAAATTGAAAGTTTCTTCAACGAGTTGTGACAATTTTACGAAGTTTGACAGCGAAAACGTGGAGAGGCCGCTCACCTGGAAGACTGGAAAAGATGCAAACACAAGTGAACCACGTGAGGCTTTTTGATTGATTTTATTGGTGGAATGGAAGAATGCATTTAATGGCGCTAAATCAACAATCAACATAATCATAATCATAAATCGAAAGTAACTTTCAAAGATTCATGATCATAATATTCATTACTCTTCATATATTTTTGGTTTTTATTTGCAAACACGAATTCGTTAATTTTTCTAATACAATAAATGAGCTTTATCTAGCAACATTACAGCAGCAATTTCAGTGATAAGCGCAAAATTCGTCTCAAAATTCTACTGGATTGCACTTTTATTGGGTTATTCGTTATTCGTAGCTTAGCAAAAGTTTTCTATTTTTCTTCACTCTGAAAACTTCTTCACACGGGAAATAGTTCCTGCTATCTTCTCTCCATCAAATTGTTTAATTTTTTCACAGGACCTCCTAAAAACAACAGAAGTCATTCTTTAGTAGATTTAACGTCGCTTGGTTGGTTTCTGTCAAATGGGTCCTTCCATACTTTCATTCCTAGAAACAAGAAAGTAATAAATAAGACGTCTTAAAACACTTTCTCTGTTCATATGATTACATTTTTTCTGGACTTAAAACTTCCACATATATCAAAAACTTTCATAAAAAAATAAATTTTTGCAGACCACCCGGCTGTGTTTCTTCTTTGCTTTTTCCTTTTCTGTTAGTCTCTTGCATTTCATCTTAAAATGAAGAAAATATTGTCAGCAAAATAGCTACTGAATTAATTGCGAAAGCTATCCTTGCCTATCAGTTGTTAGGCCCATGCCTAGGCCCTTGTGGGCCTAAGTACAAGTGACAAGATTAGCTTAATCTGTGCGCAAAGTACTCTTTAAACACAGAACGTACTGTATGTCGCTGAGTTCATCTTTGGATACACATAAATTGGTAGTAAAGCCAGCCCAATGGCTCCAAACAAACCGCCAATGACTAATATTTCGCGCTTACCCATCGCAAGAGAGGCACTAGGCCCACAGCTGCAGAAATGGGCCTAACAGAGTACAGACCACTGCCTAGGCCATATGGCCCTGGCCAAACGATCCAACATTGTTTGTCAAACATTTGAAATTTGCTTTAAAAAAATGTTTGACCGTTTGGCCACGTCTTTCAAAAACATATCCTGCTCGCCGCAAGCAAAAATGTTCGATGAGTGGCCAAACGATCAAAGTTTTTTTGGACAAGGAAATTTGAAATGTTCGACAAACAGTGTTTTTGATTGTTTAGCCAGGGCCTCAAACGATCCAACGTTGTTTATCAAACATTTGAAATTTACTTGTCAACCTGTGTTTGAACGTTTGGCCACGTCACAAAACATTTCTTGACAAGTGTAAATAAGCAGAATTCGTTGCACGTTGTTTTTGAAAAAAATTTGCTAGACGCAAGCAAAAAATGTTTGACGAGCATTGTTTTTCAACGTGGCCAAACGGTTAAACATTTTGCTTGACAAGCAAATTTAAGATGTTTGACAAACATCGTTTTAATAACTGTTGCGTGAAAAATTATCTTTCCCTATATTCTTCTCAGAACGCACAAAAAAGTGAAAAAAAGAGAATATTTTGCAAATATCTTTTGAAACAATTATACTTCGCTAAACTTTACATAGAAACTAGCTACTCAATCTGATAAGAATGCGTTTTTTAACAAATACAATATCTAGCCTAATCTATAACTTCAAAGATACACAACATTAACATCTATCACATGCAGTTTTAACTTCATCCGCAAGGGACATTTAGGGGTTCCAGGGAGCACAGGAACTGGCTAAATGTATCCATGGAACAAGGAAACATGGGCAAAATTAAAAGGGGACAAGGGACTATCGGGGTACAGGCATTAGGTGAAATTCTCCCTGTCAATCCCCTTGACTATCAATCTGAAAAATATGCTTACGAAACTCCAGGGAACAAAGGGATTTTCTCAAGGGAGCAGGGGGACATGTAACCCCCAAAACGACCCTCATTAGGTAACTTGCAAATACTATCCAGGCATTTACTGTATTTAGAAATACTTTGAAAAACATGAAAACTACAAACAACTAAGAATAATAGATATGAGAGGAAAAATGAAAACATAATAGAAGTATAGAGTCATACCAAGGTAGATAAAAAAACTAAGAAATCTGCCTAGAGCTGAAGGATTCCTAACATTTTCAGAGTTTTAGTCCAAAACTAACTTAAAAGTTTTCTAAACCCTACATATGTCATGGCAGAAAAGACCCCCTGGGACCTCGCCCCACCCCTACCCCCACCCAGAAGGTAATAGATACACAGGTTCCATACGACGAATTTATGCAAATCAATTTCCAAGGAACCTCTCTTCGTCATAAACAAGTAAAATTACAGCCCAACGATTCCTGATAAAATATTCTATCTTCGTAATATAATTTTGTTCTTTGAATAAATAAACAGTACGAATTTTCGAAACTTAATTTCTGTAAGTTCATATGAAGAAACAATTCTCTAGGAAAACATTGAATCATGCAGTTGATCCAGACGGTGAACTCGGTCGATGTTAACTTCCTATAAATGAAGAATTATCAGATATGAAACAATTACTTTCTGCGAGAAACAAAGAGAAATTTATAAAAGTTGCATTCCCTCCTCCAAGAGCAACAGCTCTACGATCAAATGGATGGTGTGGGTTCCCTTCCAAGCAACAGATCCAAATAACTAAGCTTACGAATTTTATGCATCTGTATTCCACCGTTTACATAGAGTATATATGAGCCTGGCCAGTGTACCTCATAGTACCTCATTAAAAAGCTCAATGTTGAACTTCCTTAACCTTTTCAGTAGCCGAGTACTAATTTTATAAAGCACTTTCATATGAAAAAAACAAACGTGTAATATTACTGGAAACTCACTCTTTCCATTTCTTTTTTATATTCTTCGTAAGCTGGATTATCTGTTGGGAATTCTCTTCTACAAACTGGACAAGAGTTCGTCTACAAAAAATCGTAACAAATTTTACATCTCTATTTTCTAACCGTGCTTTAGAATTACAAATAGCAAGAAGAAGCGATTGATGTGTAGAAAAAAAACAAGCCATACCTTTTTTAACCAAGGAATGATACAGTCACCATGAAAGCAATGATTGCAAGCTAGTTTTTTCTTTATTTCTTTAAGCTATAATGAAAGAAACATGCTTAATTATTTAATTATTAGTGTGAGCAAACATATTTTGTCATAATTATGCAGAATATTGGAGTCATGACGATTGCGATGCTCGCAAAGATAATCAAGATTATGACAATGACGATAAAGATGATAAACAAAATGATGACTGTGATAATTACGGTCAAGAAAATTATGACGATTATGACAAAGATGAGGATGATGATGATGATGATGAGGATAATGATGATGATGATTATGATGATGATTATGAAGCTGATGATGATGATGATGATGATAACGATGATGCTGATGATGATGATAAAGAAGATAAACACAATGATGAAAAGGATGATTATCATGATGAGAATGATGATGACAGAGATGTATTATACGATGATGATGATAATGATGATTATTATGAAAATAAAGATGATGATGGTGATGATAACATTGATGATTAAGATGATGGTGCTGGTGAAAATGATGATTGTTGCAATTATGATGACAATCCAGATGATTGTGATGATGGTGAGGATTTCGATCAGGATGATGATGCTGATGATGATGATTCTGATGATCATGATGATGGTTATACGGTTAGGGATGTTTGATGATTATGATGATGTTTATTATGATTATGATGATTATGATTACAATCATGATTTTGATGAGCATTTACAAAACTACAAAATAAATAGTAATAAAAACTTACATCAAAATCTGTTAAACAAATTGGACATTTTCCTAAAACAAAAATCATACTATCATTAACTGCTTATATATTTTTTCAATTCTGTCAATTTCAGGTTTGTCAGTTAATTGTATTTTTTGCACAGAAATAGTAATTTTGCCCTAATTAGCAAACCAAACTATTATTACAAACCTTCTATCTTATCCACTGTTGGTAAATTAGCAATAAAATCCCTTGATGCTGGAGGAGTAACTAGATGCTCAGCTAACATTCTGAAAGACACAAAAGTTGAGAATTATTCATATCATGGGCTTGGGGTGCTTCATGAATGTTGCCTTCTGCTAATTAGCAGATGTGTTCAGGTGGCAAGGGTGTGTTTTGCCATCCTATGACAGCGAGAACAATAACTCTTTGTCCAAAAACAACAGGAAATATGTTTTTTATCGAAACAGTAGCTCTGCCCCTAAACCTAATAGCCTGCAGCAATTTTTGCCAAGCATTCCAAAGATGCCCAAAAATCTTGCTAGCAAATCTATACGCACTGCTGTGGTGGATACACGGATACACATTACTGTCATGGTATTTTCTGTGTACTGTGTTGGATAAGCACTACTGTGGTGGGTTATTATGCTTGTTGTGGTGGGTTATTATGCTTAGTGTGGTGATGTTTTTTTGTGTACTGTGGTGGATAAGCACTACTGTGGTGGGTCATTATGCTTGATGTGGTGGGTTGTTATGATTGATGTGGTGGTATCCTTTGCGTTCTGTGGTGGATAAGCAATATGACTTGTACTGTACTGTGGAGGGTTACATAATAAAAACAAAGTTTTACTTACTCCTCAATTGGTAAATCTAATTGCACATTTTGTTCCCTTAGGACTCTGAAAATAAAACAAATCATATTTCAGTATAAACTTCAACTCAAAACGCGCAAATCTAAATTACCAATTTTGAACTGAGTGCGTGGGCCTAAAACCAAAAAAGCCGGCCTAGCCAAAGGAAGCTTTCCTCGACCAAAAACAAAATAGGAATTACCTATGTAATAATCGAGCTAGTTCTAATAGAAAATTCATTCTTTCTTCGTCTTGTGAGCAGCTATCAGAGCTGTGTTCGTCGAAATACGTCGCCATGATTAAATTTATGATTTTTGATATAAAATAAACTCAGTTCGCGTGAGGTCGTTTTGTTATGAAATTTCTGGCATTCGGCTTTGTGCTGAGTCAGGCTCATTCATAAGGCAAGTCATGTGACCATAACAACGTAATAAAGTTAGAGACCCAGAAGAGCCCAGGTGGGATCCTTGGGAAACACCGATAAAGGCGACACAAAGGGACCAAGATGTGATCCTTGGGAAACACCAACAATAGTGACAGAATGGGGCTCAGATGTGATACTTAGGAAACACCTATAATAGTGACAGAAAGGGGCCTAGATGTGATCCTTGGGAAACACCATAGTGGTGAATAAGAGTACAGCGAGAAAAATAGCGAAATAACTTTCAGAGTATAGAAAAAGCCTAAAGTAGTCAAATAGAAAAACCGCTTAGAATCTTTATCAATTGGCTATGTTTCTGAAAAACTGAGAATTCAAAAATTGCACTTCAATGAGAATTTACTTACGTTATTTAGGTACTTACCCAGAATTTCATGTTTAACTTTATCAAGGCAGATGTCAAAAATGATATTTTGCGACAGCAAAAAAGCAACTAGAAGACCACCTAACGAAAAATGTCGAAGCTTTCTGAAAAGACAAGACGCAAAATTCTTTATATCTGGTATCATCTTTCAGTTTATGTAATTAATGCTTAACAACACTTAACTTCTACTTAAGAGCTTATATAACAAAACATACATAATAAATAACTGTCATTGAATACATCATTTCTATGGAATACATCTATAATTAAACATAGAAGCAAGTCCAGCTTGCCAAGAATCAGTCGAAACCTCTAAAAACCCCACGAACTAAGTTGAGAAGCACAGAAGTGATTGCATTAAAGCAAAGTGCATCCAATTTGAAGTAATTCCTTTGTATACAATGTAGACTTATCATATCATTCATCTGATAGGCTAGTTATGTCTCTGGTAATTAACGGTTGGCCAGAAATGGTAAGAGAAATTACCCCCAGTAATGCTGTTTGACTTCTATGGATACTCTAACTTCAAGGTGACAAACTAGGAGTAAAGTTGACAATAATCAGCTGAAGCTACATCATTGTGAATATCGTTTGAACCGAGGCACTGTTGGCGTTAGTCCTAGCGGATCTAAACCTATAGATGATGAAGAGTATATACAGTATGAAAATCAAATGTGCAATGCTACAGCAAACAGTGGTACACAGAAACCCTTTTATCAAATTGAAAAGTGAATCGTAAACAGCAGTAGGACAGTCTCTGGGATTGCTGTCAAATAAGCTACATGTTCCACTAGATACATCAGCACTGCAACAACTAGGAGGAAGGCCTGAAGTAGCAGACGTATTGCTTATCATTGACCAATCATGAGTTGCGTTTGTGGTGATCCCGCAACAGTAGAAGTTACTCTGTATCCAATCAATTCTGTCTCGGTAACTTTGGCTCGCGGTGTATTGTGGGATTCCTGTGACGAAGACTTCTTTGGTTGTTGTGTTTAGGTCCTTCACATAGAAAGCGATGAGTAGGATTTGATGAACTTCTGTGAGGAAGCAGGCGAGGAGAAAACATTGCAGAATCGTCGTGAATGATTTATTCCAGCCATTTTTGAGAAATCTTCGGATAACACTCCACAGGACGTAAACAGATAAACAACAAAGCAAAACAATGTCAATAAAAGCAACCAAAACAAACGATGCTATTTCTTTCGATCCAATGTTTATCATTTTGTAATCTTTGACGATGACCGAGGAATGGACGAATTGTATAATGTTGCAAATTAAAATTGAAAGTGAAATCGCGTAGAATTTCTTATTTTGAATTGAATTAACTTGTCGCGTATTCTCATTTGAAATCTGATTGGATGGATTTTCTCCTGGCCTTGAGCATTCTGTAACGATACAGCTACAACCTTGCTGTCTGTTGAAATAACTGCATATATTTCCACGATTTTTTTGACTATTGCTATCTGCAGCCCTTAAATTTAAAACTAGTGGCATGTCATTGGATGATTGATCAAAGAGTGGTGAACGAGGCTGATTTCCGAAATGAGGCTTCAAGTGCTCTAGTATTCTTTTCTCGTCATAATCATTGGCTCTTAGTGTTTTTATAAAACTTGAAAAGAGTAATGGACCAAATGTAAAGTGAATTTTCTGTGTTTCAACTCCAGCATCATTCAACAGATGAATCTAAGATATAAGAAAGTTTATTACAATGCAAAAAAGCCCTTTTCACTGAGCACCTGATGTTGGTTGTGGCGCCATGGTGAGGAAGATGATGATGATGTTGATGGTGATGATAATGGTTAGGACGATGATGATGGTAGTGATGACGACGATGATGATGATGTTGATAATGATGATAATAATGATGATGAAGATGATGATGCTGATAATAATGATGATGATAATGATGGTGATGATGATGATAAGGATGATGCTGGTAGTGATGAGGATGATTAGGATGATAACGATGATGATTATGATGATGATGGTGGTGGTAGTGTTGATGATGTTGATGATGATAATGACAATGATGATGATGAGAATGACGGTGGTGGTGATAATGATGATAACGATGCTGATGACAATGATGAGGAGGATGATAATGATAATGATGATAATGATAATGATGATGATAATGCTTATGATTATTATGATGAAGATGATGAAGATGATAATGATCATGATAATGATGATGATGAGGATGATAAAGATGAAAGATAAAGAACTAAAGAACTATGATAAAGATTAACACAAAAACATTTAAAGCATACCGTCTCATGCGTGACAGACATCGAGAAGTGTTCAGTGCAGCGAGGGCAAAGCAAAATATCATGACTAAGTTTGAACCTTTCAATTTCAAAATCACCCACAAAAAGAAATCTGCAAAACACACATTGCTTTTCCTCAATTAGAAAAGACCTCACAGCCATGAGCCTCCACTTCTGATTTTCATCAGAGCTGAGCTGAATTGCCTTGTCATATGAGTAAAAGGAATCCTCATCGACGTCAAATCCAAGGCATAATGGCGTAGGTGGCTTGCTAAGATTCCTCCTTTTGCAGTATTTTGCCCAAATGTCTGAAACAACACTGAAAAACATCTTGCAGGTTCTTTCCACTGACAGCAGGGTTACAGGGTCCACGTTCTCGAGTATCTGTTCCAGTATTTCCCATGGCAGTGAGTAAATGTTGCTCTGGCAACCGCATCTGCAGTCTTCGTCACACGACGAGCATCGTCTCCTAGCTGTGCTTGAGCAGGGCATATTTTATTTTACCCTGACAAAAAACAAGAATAACAAAAGATTAACGTTTGTGAGTGATGGTGCTCACAGAAATGATGGTGCCGGGGAAGGAATGAGGGGTGTAGCGAAGGAGACCCGCGTTATTGGAGAGAATAGCAAAGAGCGGATGCGACTTCGAGATGCGAACCGTCTATCGCATAAAACCTTAGCGCCGGCTGCCAAGCAAGTGGTATTAGACGCCCTCAGGTACTGTGCGCCATCCCTGAGTGAGCTCACTAAGTCTAGCTGCACCGACGAGCCCTGAAATAAAAATAACCGGTCTTTAGCTGACTGTTTGAGGTATCAATGGTTTCCTACCATTAGCATTTCTATCTATTCTCTAAGAGAAGCAAAATAGCACTTAAAGTTTTAAAACATTTTATAATTCAAGTCTCTATCCCCGCTCTTTCTATCGCAATTCTTAGAGTCGGTACGACTCAAAAGACTTGCCACATAACGATCTAAACAACTTCACGTTAACTGCAGTTAAAGTAATTAAAGTCACAGTCACGTGCTACGTAATTTTTACCATATAAGGACAAAATAACTACATAATGTAGAAAATAATACCTTTAGATTATTTCGCTGGAAAAGCAGTCATGAAGTCTTGCGAACATCATTAACGATAATGTTTCCAAGCTTGGAATTTTTAATAAATTCTATTTGATTGGTGAATTGCTTTTATCAATTCAGTAAAAAGATGCAGAACTGCATGTAAAGATTTTGCAGTTTGAGTTCTGTTTGAGCAGGTTATTTGGTGACCTGTACGGGTATTCGAATTCAATAACATTGCTATTTCAACTGCTTGTCTGCCTGATGCAAGGGCTAGAATGTGATAGAAATCACGTCGCTGAAAGAAAGCCCGAGAGCCCTCAAGGTAACGCACTCAAGGTAAAAAGATGCCCCAAAAATATATAAGCAGTCCTCGGGTGACACGGCCCTAAGGTGAGCAAAATAGCACTCAAGGTGACGACAGAGCTCTCCAAGTTGCAAAAGCAGAGCCCCCAGAGCCCACAAGGTTGCAAATCCGTCCCTAAAACAGCCCGAAAAGTCCTCAAGATTGCAAACCAGCTATTAAGGTAATAGGAGGCAGAAAAATAACAAATAAACCTTTGGGTAGCAAGAATGCCCTCAGGTTAACAAAATATCTCTCAAGGTAACAAAAGCGCTCTTCGTGTTACAAAAGCAGAGCCTCAAGAGCCCAAAAGGTCGCACAACCGTCCTTAAAAGCAGAATGAGAAGCCCTAATAGTTGCAAAATAGCCCTCAACTCAAGGTAATAAGATACCAAAGAGTCCTCAAGGTAACAGCAGAGAAGCAAGGAGTGCAGAACAACGAGAGAGCTGTGGAGAAAATTATCAGCCCACAAGGTTTTTCTGCTCTGAAGGTTGCAAATCAGCATTCAAGGTAGCAATAAAGCTCTTCAAGTTGCAACAGCAGCTCTCAGGATAGCGGAAGAACCTCCAGAGGTCCAAGGTTGCAAAATACATTGTTCCTGAGCAAGCCAGGAAGCCCCCGCGAATGCAAAAAGCCCTGAAGGTAGCAACCGAGCAGCCTTTATGGTAGTAGGTACCATTGAACGGTAGATCCAGAGAGGTAGACAGATAGATAGATTTGGATAAGATGTGTGGATAGAAGGCAAAAACACTAAAGATGGCTAAAACATAGCAGAAACAGACAACCACATGGAAAGCGTGCCTGAGACAGCATGGTTTGAAGAGTTACTCGAAGATTTCATGTTTTATTTAGGGGAGGGGAATGGTTGTTGACTCTGATCATGCAGGCCTGGTTCGATTCCAGGCAATTGTGGAGTGCCACTCGCGGAGAAACCAAAAAAGACATATTATCCACATCAAGCCATATTCTTCTTATAATGATTAAAAATAATCTACAAAAATTAACACAAAATAACAGAAATATTCAATATGAAATTTATATTCTACAGAACGTTTAATTTGTTTGTTAAAAAGCTATTCAACAGTGCAAAATTTGGAAAAATTAAAGGGACAATCTTAAATTCATTATACTCACGTCTATAATACAAGATTACATTTTAATTTGCTTTAAAAATAACCAAGATACAGTGATTATATAAACAAACAACGGAGTCAAGGCCCCGCCTGGGGGTACTCCAAAGGCCTCGTAGGGCCAAAAGTTAGGGTATTCGCAAGGCCTTATAGGGGGGAAATTAGGGGAAAGAAGGCCAAAGTTAAAATTTTCGAAATTACCCTTGTTTTAAACACCGCAATTGTGGTGTAAGCTCTGTAAAAGTTTGATAACATATGAAAGCAGAAAAGTTATCTCTCTTCAAAGAATCAGGAAGAATAAAGAGTAGTTACTGCTAACAATGTCTCCAAAATAGCAGTAATATCCCTTTATTCCTATAAATTGGGCCATTTGACAGTCATTCAGAGAGACCCGAACAGACTGGGACCCCCATGTTAAGCCTCAATGGAAGTACCCCTACGGGGTTAAGGCTGGTTTTTCGTGTGATCTTGAGATTATTGTTCCCCTCTATTACAATCAAAATAGCAGTGTGGGGGTCAGAACGTATTCCAAGTTCTTTAATCGATGGCAATTTCATACGGACCCCCGTGAATATATATCTATGCATATATTTAAACTTCATCATATAATCATTGCAGTTGCTAGCGGGATATGAGTGGTGTTCTTGCACCAGTAAACCAGTAATTTCCATACGGAGCCCCCTGAATCGATACAGTCCACCATTTAATCACAAAAGCAGCAAAGGAAGACTTAAGTAATTGGTTTCATTCCATACACAACCCCCTTGAATTTATGTAAATTCATCGTATAATCAAAATAGCATCCGGGGGTATTTAATGGTGTACACCAAAGTAATTAGTTGTATCTTTAATATGTTGTGTATATTCGTAATACTCTCTCACAGCCTCTGTTGAATATCCAAGAAATGGCCTAAGTTCAGTCAAAACTTCTTTTTCATCTATCTTCATGCTACGCAATGTCTTGATAAATTGAGCAACTAATATAACGGGAAATGTTGAGTCTATTAGCTTCAGTTTCTGTATAGAGATTCCATAGCCTTCACAGATTTTCAGCTAAAATGAACAGATATGAGAGGAATTTCTATAGGTGGTTTTGTTGGGCCCTGGCCAAACGATCAAACATTGCTTGTCGAACATTTGAAATTTGGTTGTCAAGCAATGTTTGACCGTTTTGCCACGTCACAAAATCTTGCCTGGTAGTTATTGAAAAACTTTTTCTGCATCTAACAAGCACAAAATGTTTTATGAGCACTGTTTTGCGACATGGCCAACGGCAAAACGTTTGCAAATTTCAAACATTTGACAAACATTATTTGATCGTTTGGCGAGGGCCTTGAAGAGATTGAAATGCAATGAAAAACAAATGGTAATAGATCGAATGAATAAAGATGATGAACAACAGGATACTGTTTTTTGTAGAATCTTCGGGAGCTGAGAAATGCTGCATGTGGTTTGGTTATTTAAAGATTTGTTATTTCACAAGGCAAAGCATAGAAGAAGGAGGTATTCTTATCTGAGTCCTATTTCTAGGAATTGCTGGAATTGAAGAACAGGAGGATCATGTCTACCGAATAGAACATCACAACAAGGCTAGTAAAGGTGGTGTCCCTTTAGTCCTCCTTCTCGATGTAGCCACGCCTCTCAATACAGAGTGCTCGTTCAATACTCGCGTATGATTTCGTCAGATCTCGTAGGATCACTCGAGTTTTCGTAAGAATTGTGAGATCTTGTATATCCTCGTACAATCTCGTAGTCGTAGAACCTTGTAGGACGCCCTCGTAAGACGTCGTTCATAGATCTCGCTTGTTCTCGTAAGATGTCTTGTTTTAGGATTGTTCTCGTACGACTTTTCCTTCATCTCGGATGTACTCGTAAACATCTTCGTACGCACTCGTGAGACGTCGTTCATAGATCTCGCGTGTTCTCGTAAGATCTCTTGGATTACGTTTGTTCTCGCACGACCTTTACTTCATCTCGGATGTACTCGTAAACTTCTTCGTACGCCCGCATGAGACGTCGTTCATAGATCTCGCTTGTTCTCGTAAGATCTCTTGGATTAGGTTTGTTCTCGCACGACCTTTCCTTCATCTCGGATGTTCTCGTATATTTCTATGTACGCCCTCGCGAGACGTCGTACAAAATTCTCGCAAGTTCTCGTGAGACCTCTTACCTTCTTGTAATGTCTATGTTCTTAGCAGATGTCGAATATAATTGAAGGAGTGAAAAATCAGAAGGAGGACAGAAGATTGTTTGTGGACAGCAACAATAAGAAGGATAGATGGAAGAATTAGAGTATGAAGAAGGGAATGGAATAGAATGATAAATAAAATTCATACCATTTCGATCTGGAAGTTTATAGTGAATATCTCATAACATTGTGGATAGCAGAGTAGAACATCGTGCTTGAAATAGAATCCATCTACACTGTTCCTATCTTTCACGTGTTGACGACAAATTACACAACGATAACAATTACGAAGAAAGCACCGTACAGCCAATAACCGCCATTTTTTCACCGGGTGTTGACACTGAGCAACTGCATTGTCATAGGAGTATAAGGAGATATCATTCAAAGCCCAGCCAACACAAAGCGGGGTTGGATCACCAGTCAAATTGAACCTCTGACAGTAAGACTTCCAGTGTTGCGAAACAGAATTCGACAGTCTTCTATTAGTTTCTTCAAGGGATATTAAATCCGTTATGTCCAAGAATGATAGAATTTTATCTATAATATGTCGTGGAAGATAGTCCAAGGAAGATAGATTCACAGAAACCTCAGAAATAGCTTCCTGCTCATTTGACTCAACTTCATTCTCATCAACTTCATCATCAACAAACCCATAATTCTGACCGTTTGGTTCGATGAGAGCCATGGTGACTTTATTTCATCTGAAATCAAAATAGCCAGACATTAGACTGCAGCCACGCAACACAATGAGAGAGGAACAGAAAGAAGGCAAAGGATAGTGAGATGGATCTAGAAGGGGGTACATTCCGGGTACCAACCATAAAATAGATCTAGAAGGGGGTACATTCCGGGTACCAACCATAAAATAGATCTAGAAGGGGTACATTCCGGGCACAAACCACTTATTGAGACACAGCATGAGTTCTGTTATACCTATTCAGGTCAAACTTGTAGCAATAGCGTTGAGCTGGCACAAAATGACATAAAAGAGTCATAAAATGAGACTGCGAAATCTATTCACGTCTGCATCAATGAAGGTGAAGGTGAGATAGTGTGTTTAGCGCCAGTCGCTAGGATCTCAAACGTAGATGAACTAACGAGACTTCGACCGCAGCTGTGAGGCAACCATCACTTTGGCTCAACTCCCGACCTCAATCATCGTTTGATACAGCAACCTAGCTGGATTAGACCAAGATGCCACAGCAACTTCCAAGAAATGAGCTAGAGGGGAGAGGGTAAACTTGGGGTGCTAACTTCTGTTTTTCGAGACTACCCAGTATACAAATTCTGTTTTACTCAGACTGGTTATATATGCTGTAATAGCGTTGATCAGGCACAAAATGGGAAAACAAGGCATAAAATGAGGCCATAAAAGCCACTTAATGTTGCTTCAATGGACAGAAAATGGAAAAATAACATTTGAGGATTTTGCAGAAAAGGACAAGAGACGTTAACAACCACTCTTGTGGTCACTTCTTGAATCAGTTACATAAAAATCCATGTCCTTTTGTTCTCCGTGAAATTCTCTGTTTTACCGAACGATCAGTTTATTTACAAGTGGGAGGTTGTCACACCCCAAATCCCCTATGTAAGCATACCCATGACAGTATCCTGTTGTTCTTTGCAGAAGAAATTGAGACAATACATTCATACCACATCATTCCTGACATAAAGTGTGAAGAAATTGTAGCACTCAGGGGTGCAAAGAAGGATATCATGCTCAAAGTAGACACCATTAACTCCGCATATATCCCTCAGCCATTCTTTACAATTTAAACATTTGTAGTTTTTTCTCAAATCATCTCGAATCGCCATTAACCTCCATTTTCTTGTAGGATCTTCACAAAGATGTACAGCATTTTCATATGAGTAAAGAGACAATGGGTTCACCTTCCATGCAACACAAAGTGGAGTTGGGTCTTTCGACAAGCCCATTTTCTTACAGTACGTTGGCCAATAGCTTGACACAATATTCAAGACTGCATGGCTGGTTTTTTCCAATGACACCAAAGAATCAACATCTAAATAATCCATAACTTTATTTATTACAACTGTTGGTAGATTTTCAAATGATATTTCCATCATTTTTCCCTCCATGATCTTTTGTTGACCAAAATATGTTGATGGCTGAGAATGATGTTGATAAAGTCCAATATCAGATCTCACTTGGGAGTGTTTAGGTCTGCCTGGAATTAAGATACCACCCCTTAACTACTCTGAAACATTTTTTGTCAATTTAAATGAGTCAAAGGAACAAGCGAGTCTCAGTTTATGGGAAAAAAGGAAGGAAACCGCAGTAGTTTGCAAAAGACTTGGGAGTGATAGCATAGATGGGTTGGGAGGGGCAAAATAAAAGGGACAATTGGGGTGGATTGAGGCTTGAGAGCTGAAAGAGAATGGTGGACCACAGATAAAAAAGTTTCCAGGCCACCCATGCACCATGCCTCCATGATCTCTTGCATGGAAATGGAAAAGCAATCTTCTATTTTTCTTTCTATAATTTGATTGTTATATCATGTACTGTACACACTACAGCGTAAACAGGAAATGCGTGGAATCATAGCATGGAATGCACCCTGGCTTGCTGGCTCTAGAATAATTTTGGGGTTTGTAACTTGCACTTTTTTTTTGAAATCACATGCTTGAAGCCCAGATCCCAACATAGGGATCCCTAAACTGCTACCCCAGGACTTCAATAGATTATTCATCTCAGTCCCAGTCTCAGAGTTTGACAGGGGTGCCAGAAGCACATGTGCAGGGGGTTGGATGCTCCCCTTGGCTTGATAAAAATTCCCAAATTCCTTGATTACCCCAAATTTGCTGCTTCTGCCCCTATTTTGCTGCCCTGCATTGCTTATGGTGCCCCTGGAGGCTGATCTGCAACAGTAACTTTCCAGTTGATAGTCTTGTTATGGAAAGTTTGGGCTTTGACATTGTGCACTCCTCCAACCGTTTGGAAAGCTGAATTTCTATTGTGTAGAAAGAAACAACAGGAAACAATGGAGAACAATACATAGAGAACAATAGATGGTACTCTTGTACACTGGACATACACCATCTCTTGTAGGATTTGCCAAACTTATTATAAACATCAAACGCAATTTACTTCAAGCTTTCGAGCAGCGTTTCTTTAGTTTAACTTCGAAATTATTTTGCATGCAGAACATAATCTGCGGTGTGGCCTACTTGCTGGGCTGCTGTGGCAGACAGGCAAAGTCACGCTAATTTCGCATTTCTTAAGCGCAGGATTACATAAAAGAGTGCTTAGATGAGTGACCAAAGGCAGTATAAATGAAATTAAAGTTTAAAAATTACAAATTCTGCAATTACCTCTTGGTAAAAAGCTCCAAAGAAACTCCAATCGTCATGTTTTCATCAGTTGACTTGAGAGCTACAAGAGGACTTGCGATCTCGCAAAGAGATAAGCGAAGCGACGTCACAAACCTTGAACTCGGTATGAAAGCGAGGATTCGGGGAACAAGGAACTGACGAGGAACGGGTAACAAGGGAACAGGAATGGATAACGAAGAACGGGATAGGACAAAATTCATGGAGAAATTAATAGCGGACGCTTAATGAGCCAGCAGTGGTGTAGGGCTAGAAAAAGATTAAGCGTGGCGTTCGGGAGAGGGGGGTCTCTACGAGCAAATTCATCAAAGAACAAAATGTAAAAAACTATCTCCGCTTTCTCCCGCAATAGCTGGGGGGGGGGGCACAGCACTCCTGCGAGCACCCCAGCCTTGCGTACACCACTGGGAGCCAGAGGTGCAGTCACCCCAAACATTGGGAAGAACAATGGCTTTTGTTTGAAACCAATTAATTTTTTACTGAAACATTGCTTTCTATAAATTCTCATAAAGAGCCTTCAAATGCAGGTTCCTTGCTGTTTTGCCGATTAAAAATATCTTTTTGAAGATGTCCGCAAAATAAAGACAATATTTCCTGTGATTTATTAATTCGAAAACTCAACAATATAATAATACAAATTAATTTATTATATTTTAACATAATTGTAGTAATATTCATTAACAAAACTCGTAGAAACATTAACAAGCAATTTTCTTTAGCCACAAACCATCAAAGAATGACCTTTTTCTCCGCGAGAAAAATGTTCAGAAACAAAAATAACATTAAGACAAGACAACAAGAAATTTTAAAAAGATAACTTGTTCCTTAGGACATATTTTTCTGGATAGGCCTTAGCCCTAGCACCAAGTAGACAGTTCAGTTTGGATCTTTGAAATATGTTCATCCATCTCAGCTGAGTTTTCGACATCCTTCTCAATATAACACTGCATGCTGGGAATCTCTGATGACGTAACTTCGACTCCGTTACCTGATTGGCTGAATCTGACTTTCTTATTCGATGTCCCTGAGTATGTCTTCCTCCTCCGCAGCGCACGTGGTGTTGGAGTATCATAAACAGACCCATCAAGATTCGAGACATCGCTAAAACTCGATGAATAAAAGCTGTGACTATCACTATCATCGTGTCCATTCAGTTTAGACTTATTCACAATATAGTCAGTATAACTTGGTAGTTTTAATTTTACTGACGATCTGTAGACTTTGTTTTTATTTATTTCTTCCATATTTCTGTAAAATCCCTTTTCATCCATACTAATATTACCCATTTCGTCATCATAATTTCCATGGAAATTAGCATTTTTCAGGTAATTTACCTTTGAGTGACTTCTAACCGGATCTCTGTCTATTTCACTTCGGATTCTCTTTAGTAATTCTTCTTTCGACTCAACAGAGCTAGTTTCTTTTTCTTCCTCTATGTTTGATCTTAAACTCGGTATCACGACAGCTAACTTTCCATTTTCCTTACAGTACATTCGCTGCCAATCCAATCTCGACTCAAGAAGCTTTTGGGTTTCCAGACTCACAAGGCTTGAGTTCAAAACGTCCCGATCACTTAGCCCATCTGAAATATCATCTTCAATACAGGGCATCCGCTTGGGCCCTTGGTTCTCACGAACCCCATTGATCCTCTCAATTGGGGCCATGAATTGACAGGGCGCGAATCCTTCTTGCCCCTTGCTATTCCGCACCCACCACCATCCCTCACTATCTTTCCTGATCACCAAAAGACGTTCTCCTTTCGCGAAACTCAAATCGTCTCTGGACGATGATATAAAATCGCGTACAGCAACCATAGTGCCATTCGCTGATTGAATTGAATTGTCCAAGCGTAAGCCACCATTGACTGATTGAATTGAATTGTTCAGATGTAAACTACCATTCAATGAATGAAGTGAGTTGATTGATATTGTATCTGTGACGTCATCATATTGCAGTCCGTTGTTATTCAGGACTTGAAATCTTCCAGGGGTTCTGGGTAGGCTCCCATTTACACTAGCAATCATCTCTCTAGGGTACATGCTATTTTCATATCCATAAGAAGGGTAACGCAATGAATTGGCCCTAGCTGGGGTCTTCATCTGTACGTTGGGTACTTTACGTAAGCTCGTACAACGGCGATTGCTTAGTATATACTGTCTCGGCTTGCCATCGACGATTTTTTGGATTTCTGTTTCAGTATACATGGCCTGGGTAGGCTCGTTGTAGAAATAGCCATTGTTTGGTAAAACATTACTGACCAGATCTTCTTCATAAAGGGCAGGTTGCATAACTTTCATGTTTATATCAATAGGGTGAACATGTCCGTTTTGGAATTTTCCACTATTGCAATCAATGGGCCTAAGCATTCTATTAAATCCCGTTACAGGCTGGTTTTGCAAGCTGGAAATGCTCGAACGCAGCGAAGCAGGCAAACCACCATTAGAAACGGTCTTACTTTTATATTCCACTGAATTCTGACGAATCAAGTTGTCTGAAATATCAACATCACTTCTGATTGGTTCTTTTGGTGCATCACGTGCCTCTTGATTATCAAACGGGCCAATAGGAAGCGTGGAATTATCATTTGAGATTTTCTTACTTGCCTCTCGTTTTAGAAGTTGTCTGATTTCGTGTTTTTTGATTCTGCGCGCGAGGCTGTCACTTTCGTTTAGCTCTTGTGATTGCAAGTCAACGTTCTGGGGTTGGATTTGCTGTGGAGAATCCACTTCAATGGCAGTAGCGTCATTCTCTTCATTTCCCGCCATTTGTTGCTCAGGATTTTGCTCCTTGGTTACCGATAGACACTCATCAACATTTTCATCGCAGTTCTTAACCTCAACTCTCTCCATATTGGTTGAAATTTCTTCACAATGAATCCTATCCTCTACAGGCCTCAAAAGTTCAGCCAAGTTTACGTCCAAAAACTTTGTCATCGGATAGACATCTAGCAGATAACAAAACCGCGCGGGCACGAATCCGTACGTCCCGTTGAAACACTGGACGAAAACGTTTTCATTTCTCCTAAAACGCGCGATAACAGTTTCACCTTGAAGTACTTTGAAGTCCCTGTTTCCACTTGACACAAAATCATGTACGAGCCTCACACTGATGCAGACAGGTGATTGGATAGTTGCGTTGTCAAGCATTGGTGCAAGCCTCGATCTGTCGATAGCCTCTTGTTGATGTTCCCGCGTTCTCCCGCGTGAAACCTTTGGTTTTGCGTTTTGTTGCTTCTTCTTTTTCTTCTTTGATCTTCTCAGGCTTCCATCCAGCGCTGTATCGATTCCATATTTATCTAGAGGTCTGCCATTACTGTTGCTGACGCCATTTTGTCCATAAGGAGCATCGTCTTCATCCACAGCGCCAGTTTTTGATATTTTCATCACATGCTGCTGCTCAGCTTCTGAAAAAGAAAGACCCCGCAAGTCAGCCTCGTTGTTAAACACCAAAAAACTGATGGGCCCCAGCCAAAAGATCAAACATTTGAGATCTTCTTGAAAACAAAACATTGCTCGTCAAACATTTTTTGTTTGTGACAAGCAGAAATTGGAGTTTATTTTTACGACGTGGCCAAACGTTCAAAGATTGCTTGTAAAACAAATCTCCCACGTTTGACCATGTTTGACCAACAATGTTTGATCCTGTTAACGGTCAAACATTGCGTTGGCAAGCAAATTCGCGGTGTTTGACCAAAAATGTCTTGTCCTTTAACAAGGGCCTAAGCTTCAGATTAGTTGCCAAAATAAAATGTTTGCCAGGGGGGTTGAAAGTGGGGGATATACGTAATAAGGTTGCCAGGGGTAAACAATTCTTTCTGAATCATCTTTGCCACACCTCCTTGGAAAAGATTAATTTTTTGATCGGATAAAAGGTTACTTATGCTGTAATGAAAAAAGTGACAAATAGGAAATGAGTTGTTATAGCAAAAAGCCACAATGAAATCTTTGGCTATTGAAAACAGTTTGTTAACTCTTAAAAGATTAATGTCATTTGCAGCATTTCTGACGTTTTCTCGATGATTTAAATGTAACAATTACAAGGTTTTCAGAGTATAATTATATTAAATTCTGATTTTCATTATGTATACCAGTAACCAGTATGCATATTTTTATAAGAAACTTTATGACTCTAGTAACGCTTTTGAAAAGAAATACCTTCGAAAGACCCAGGGTACCTTCGAAGAAACCCTAGAAGCCGCCTTTCCCCTTCACCCTCTTCCTTCTCGATTTCTCCCATTGTGATTTCTCAAAGTTAGATTCTGTTTTCTGATTTGCGGTTTTCAATTATCAACAAATTTTCAGGATATTTATTCTTTAAGTTGTCAAATATAAGTGCTTGGAGGAAGGGTATTGTGTCCTCCAGAAACGAAACTGGAGTTGGAAAGATGAACAGAAAGTAAGAAATCAACTTTTCATTTAGTTCATTTTTGAAGAAATTCAGGCAAACTTTTAAAACGACTTTAAACCACAATACTCATTGTCGGGTGGGCTTGAAAAAAATTCAAACCAAAAATTAAGATTATCTTATAGTTCAGCAGTTCAAGGAAATAAGTGACAGTTTCAGAATTGATGACGTTGTTAAAGCCAAAACACCCAGACGCCGTGACGTCAAAGAATGAATGAAGGGAGATATCCGTTACTTTGTATTTTAATGATAAATAAATTTACAATATTCAGAAATTGAATCTGGCCAAAAGACTGTCTGAGTGGGATGGCGATTCCTCACATAAAACTAAATTTTCTGTTTACACTCATTTTTTATGAAATGCTGGTTTTTACCTTTGAAATATTCGAAAACTGCACAAAAAGATGTTTTGTTTACGTTACGAAATGAACAAAGTTTCTTAGATTTCAGTTGAGTTATAGCAAAGTTTCTTAGATTTCAGTTGAATTATAGCAAAGTTTCTTAGATTTCAGTTGAGTTATAGCAAAGTTTCTTAGATTTCAGTTGAGTTATAGCAAAGTTTCTTAGATTTCAGTTGAGTTATAGCAAAGTTTCTTAGATTTCAGTTGAGTTATAGCAAAGTTTCTTCGATTTCAGTTGAGTTATAGCAAAGTTTCTTAGATTTCAGTTGAGTTATAGCAAAGTTTCTTAGATTTCAGTTGAGTTATAGCAAAGTTTCTTAGATTTCAGTTGAGTTACAGCAAAGTTTCTTAGATTTCAGTTGAGTTATAGCAAAGTTTCTTAGATTTCAGTTGAGTTATAGCAAAGTTTCTTAGATTTCAGTTGAGTTATAGCAAAGTTTCTTAGATTTCAGTTGAGTTATAGCAAAGTTTCTTAGATTTCAGTTGAGTTATAGCAAAGTTTCTTAGATTTCAGTTGAGTTATAGCAAAGTTTCTTAGATTTCAGTTGAGTTACAGCAAAGTTTCTTAGATTTCAGTTGAGTTATAGCAAAGTTTCTTAGATTTCAGTTGAGTTATAGCAAAGTTTCTTAGATTTCAGTTGAGTTATAGCAAAGTTTCTTAGATTTCAGTTGAGTTATAGCAAAGTTTCTTAGATTTCAGTTGAGTTATAGCAAAGTTTCTTAGATTTCAGTTGAGTTATAGTAAGGTTTCTTAGATTTCAGTTGAGTTATATTGAAGTTTCTTAGATTTCAGTTGAGTTATAGCAAAGTTTCTTAGATTTCAGCTGAGTTATAGCAAAGTTTCTTAGATTTCAGTTGAATTATAGCAAAGTTTCTTAGATTTCAGTTGAGTTATAACAAAGTTTCTTAGATTTCAGTTGAGTTACAGCAAAGTTTCTTAGATTTCAGTTGAGTTATAGCAAAGTTTCTTAGATTTCAGTTGAGTTATAGCAAAGTTTCTTACAGTTGAGTTATAGTAAGGTTTCTTGATTTCTGGAAAACAGCTTCTGTTGTTTCTTATAAGAAGTTTCTTGTATCATAAAAAAATGTGCGTGTGTTATCAACGAGGGCCGTTATAAGAAGCAAACAAGGGAACATCGGGGCCCTTTTACAACTACCAAAATCACAACCTACGTATGTCCCGGAAAAGATATTTCAATGCTTCGCTTGAGGAGTAATCAAAATAAATATGAAACTATATAGTTGGAAATAACGAAATAACAAGGCAGCAAAACCATTCATCTGATAAATTAAGAAAGTTGTGATTTCTAAAAGTTTTCCAAGGGAAAGTCCACGTGGTGGATAGAAGATTGACGTGTACAACAACTTAGTTGAGCAGGTCATGAAATCAATAAATAAAAACATCATGAATTAAAAAATCATTTATGTATAAGTTTTCTTACCTCTGCAATTGTAATTCGTTTTTGACCAAGGAAGTTTCTTTCTGAAACAGAAAAACGCCATGCTGTCTTGAAAATTCCCACCAATTGAGCGATCTATCTGATGATGAACTAAAAATATTTCGTGTCAGGAAAGGGAAAATAATAAACAACCCATAGAGGTCACTTTGTAATTTCATTCAAAGTTAAGTTGACCCATTTCAGCGTCTTTAAATCGATGAATTTAGGAGTTTCTTAGAAAATAAACAACGTTTACTTCAACCAATCAAGAAAATACGATTTGATTTCTTTGGCGTGGGTTATAATCGCTTCAGATGGTGTTAAAATATGACCTAATAGAAATATAAACACGAAAATGTCGGTTTTCGTTCTCGGAAGTGCGCTTGCTGCGCTCATTATCGGCTGATTATTTTGTCATGCCGCGTCACTTCAGCCGCGTGACGGCTTGTTGGGTTTGCTGTAGGAAAAAGGACAAAATTTTGAAAATTCGAAACTTTCGCAGAGATTTTTGGAGGATTTATCATTTTAAATAGCACATTTTAAAGTAAAAAAACCACAAATTATTGCAAAAGCACAAAAATTACTCATAAAATTAGAGTCCTACGGAGACAGCGGCTGCGGTCATGGGGCCCACAAGCTTATGGCCCTCACCGGCTCCGCGCTCACTAACAATATTACTTTTGTTCCATGTTTGCCGCCAAAAATATAGGACAAATTTTGCACTTCAAAAATCGTCTCCAAACAAATAAATATTTACCGAATTTTCCTCGGAATTTTCTATTTATTGCACACATGAATAAACGAAATAATTACCACAGGATAGGGTAACGAAAAACTAAAAGGCAACGAAAAATTAAAAAGACAAAAAGTACATTTCTTTCATTTTCGAATTTCATTTTCAATGTTATTTCTTTCAATTTATATTGATTTTGGTTTATTAATTATAGTATTTAGACATCTGTAATTAGTAGTGGTTACTTACAGCGTCTTATAGCTCCGTAATTAGGTATTTAAAGATGATTATGAGATCATAATTTGCTTGAAAATATTGACTGAGGAGCCAGCATAATTTAATGTTACAAGGGAAAATCGGCCGAGTTTTCTAAGAAAAAAATTGGAAAATCTAATGACAGTTAGGGAGTGATTTTCTGAAGATTTTCCGTGATTTTAGTTGCTCTGACCTTGCTCCACCCTACTTCACTCCCTGAAGCTAAATTTCAATTTTCAGCAGGGAGATTTAAGCCCTATTTATAACTTAAGTTGTTAAAAACAACTTGATTTTGTCAAGTGTTATAACACCCATGATATCTAGTAATTTCCTGCCAAACAAGTGTTTGTGAATTTAAAGGTTTTGATAGCCCGCGGGCTGCTAAAATCCGGCATCTTTCTCAGGAAGTTTCTGTCGCATTTAGCAGCCATTTTGACGCAACAAAAACCATATATACCAAGTTGTTGTTTTTGTTCAAAAATAATTTTTCCAGTTTTTGCTTTCGAAGCCAGGCCCATACACCTATAAACAACAACAAAACAAAAGTAAACTTATCTATCCATATCTAACCAATCAAATCCATTTATTCGTCCTTCCTTGATTCTGATTGGCTTAGCTGTCGCTCTTGGAGATAACGCACTCGTGCCCAGGCTGCTTTGCAACAAGTCACAAGCTACGAAGGAGAGTTACTCAATGAAAATTAAATTTTTCGCTGTGTTTAGGAACGAAGCAAAAATTTTGTAAATTTTGATTAAATCAAAGTTTAAAGGAATTTCTACCTTTGGGTCTGATTGTCCATTTCGTGAAGTTGCGAATTTAAATTCCTTCCTGAAAACGTGCGAAATAGAAGATTACATACCCAGAGCAAATAAAGCCCTTGCAAATGCAAATAGACTTAGTACATTTTCGTGCCATTTCCCCAAAACAGCAACATATACTACAACAACAACCCAAAGTCAGAGACTGCCCTTTACCGATTCGAGAAGATTATCCTAAAGCGGTTTGACACTGAAATTGAGAGAAAACAGTCCAAAAAGTAGAAAAATGGAGGCTCAAAACCAACCTTAGTGTTCGTATAACAAGCGTCTAGCGCCTGGCGGGCACACAACTTACGAATAGACGGGGGGAGGGGGATGTGCCGCGCATATTTTAGACTACCCAATTATAATATAGACACAGACCCTATATAATAAAATGCTGAATATGAAAGAAATAAGACTTCATAGCCCTTCTCAGCCCTTCGTAGCCCTAGCCATTAGCCGTAGTTTTTTTAAAAATTATCCATTTCCACCAATGACCCAATGGGGTCCAAAAACGATAATTTGATACATTTTCAATAGATGAAAGAAATGCTATCTGAAATACCTGATAATAATACAAGCTTCTTGTATCTGCCAGTCTGTATTAAACTATGAGCATAATACAATCTACAATGCGATGCAAGTAAAGGGTTATCCAATTTAGCAGCAACTGCCAGTTGTTTGGTTGATATTCTCCCAGCTAACTTTGCCTACAGAGCAACAAAAAATCAGTCAAGTATTAGATAAGTATAACAGATAAGTATTTTTCATGAAAAGCGAACACAAGGATAGATTTTTCCACAATCGACATACCAAACAGCCAGGAATGCATCACCACAGAGCCGATGACCTTTCCACAAAGCGATAGAGCTTAAGTCAATGAAGTAGCTAAGCAACTCTCCAGGTCATACAGACCAAACCTCTCTTTCCGTTTGAAAAATGACTCGGAGAGTAAGTCCGCAATTTCATTGAGCTCTTTAGCTTTGTGGAAACGCCGTTGGCTCTCTGGTCATGCAGTCCTTGCAGTGTACCAGGAAATAGCCCCACTTTCATAAAAACTACGAGTATCGTGTGTAACAAGTGATTCTTGTGAAAGCTGTTTTTGTACACAGCTTCAACGGGCAAGTGAGACACCAAAGATTTTATTGAAATCCTGATGATTTTCACCCAACCTGTCTTTTGTTCTACGAGCAAAATGATTGGCTGGGCAAAGATTTAAACAAATTCGCTGATTGGCTAAAAACATTTTCATCTCTTGCTATGTACCATAACTATAAAAGTAAAATGTCAATGCTGATAATAATATTACATGAAATTCCGAATGCTCTCCAAGGGACGAATGTGCACCTCCGAGAGTAGATAGACACGCCATCACATATTCTAGATTTAATCTTTGTATCACCAAAGGAAGAAGCAACTGTCCCCTGTAAAAAGAAAGATGCATAATAATATGAAGCTATTCCAGATCATAGGAATTGAAGAGGATCTCAGTAGTAGGTTAACTAACTGAGGCCTTGACCCTGGCTGTGACGCTACCATAGCTAGCACAGCTGAGACTCCTTAACCTTAACCATGAGTCTCAGCTTTATGGCCACAGCATCTTAAAGGGGCATTTTTATGGGGGGTTCTTCCATAGAAAAGATACCTGGGGATGTGCCACGCTAGAGGGTATACTTTTTCAGCCTTTAAGTTTAGCCAAGGGTATATTTTTTTGCAATTTTGGTCTAGCCAAGGGTATCAAAGTTAGCTATATTGATATTGAGAATTGTCATGTGTTCAGCTTTTATAGCCTTGGAAAATGAAAATTTCATCCTAATTTCCTCCGTCATTTATAGAAACGAGTAAAAGAAACAAGTCAATTTTTGAAATTTCCGACTTAAGGCCAACAATTTCGCATGTCTAGCCAAGGGTGTCATTTTGGTAGAAATTGGTCTTACCAAGGGTACCATTTGGAATATGCTGGCAGCACACCCTTATTTAAAATCTGGTCAAGAACCCCCCATGGGGCATTTGCCCACCTCACACCTCCATTATAAACCATGAACCCTCACGATTTCGAAAAACTACTTCTGAATAAATTGACCAAAAATATATCATACCATTTATTCTCAGGAACAATGTTATAAATCTCTGTGAATGCCGACTCCAGGAGCATTAAATCAATTTTCATATACGTTTTTCTTTCTTTGTTTAATATATCTTTTGTTGCAGTATATTCTATTTCCATATACCTTCTTGAGGAACTGTTTATTTCTTTAGGGAATATGTGTGCTATGAGTTCACTGCCTGTAAGAGGATAAAGATAACTGGTATTAAGATTTAAGGACAATAGATTTATTCTATTCTTTTGGCATGAACCTAGTTTTGGTTTGTGTATTCTCCATTGTGGAGGTAACATGAATGCACACCCTGAAGCATGTCTGTAGATTTTGCCCGTTATCCGAGCCATTGATCTGGGGTTCCTATTTTCTGTTCAAGCCCGTGACAGATTGGCCCAAGTTGGTCGCCTTCTAGACAAGTCAGCCCAGTGCCAAGTTGGCCCACTACCAAATCAGCCCATCCCTATGGACAAGTCGGCCCAGTGCATTGTTGGCCGAAACATTATTTTCTGGTTGTTTTGTTACGTGATGGGATATTGGGGGCTGCTGCCCCCAAACCCCCTCTTTAACAGTGTACATGTACAACTACGTACAATTTATCATATTTTTGTTTGCCAATTAAATTTACACTGACGAGCTGACTTGTCTAACACATGGTATGGTGGGTCGACTTTGCAGTAGGCTGACTTGTCCTGTTACCAGTTGACCAATGTTCATGAGAAAAAGTAAAACACTGTGCTTGTTTCAATTTTCTTTGCACACAACATGCTCGGCTTGCTCAGCTATTAATAGGGGGGAAGAAAAATCCAACCCAAGCCCCCACCAAAATATGCCCCTCCCTCCCATGTCCGTGTCGGTTCCTGGCAGGGACAGGACAGAAAAGAGGGACAGGGTTCCTGTGTCCCTCTTTTCTGTCTTCTCCATGCAATACTCACCATGACTTTGAGCTGCTGAACTGTAAATTTCCTTCCAAAGCCAACAGAAGAAGCTTCTTCTAAATCTATAACTACGTGAAAGTTCACACCAAAGACAAAAAGCTAGTCGCCAATGCAACTGAATGTGAATTTTTATTTCAATCGCAGATGGGCCTAAACTGCCGTTCTTTTGCAGCCTTCTTGTCGATCCGTTGCTGCAAGTACAGGTTATCATTTGATGCTCTTTGTCCAATGAATACTTGAGAAAGCCATGGTCTGGTTTACGAGTAGGAGTGAAATCATTTGCAGCACAAATTTGCTCTTTTTTCTTTAGATTCATCGGTGAACCAAACAGTGCATTCTGTCTGTCAAACATCTTGGACGAAACAGAACAGAAGGATTTTGCGCATGCTTAAATCGCTTCCACTTTTCACGGAATCTTCCACCTTTCCATACATTGGTTCGTCTTAGGCAGGGAGCAGGAAACGGCAGGGCCAGGGAGCGTAGTGGCCTCGGGTCTCTCAGGTGCAGAAAGCAGAGCCCCCCCGATGTTTCCTTGTTCCCTTTTAATTTGGCCATGGTTCCCTTGTTCCCCGGATACGTTTGGTATGTCCCCATGTCCCCATGTTCCCTGGAACCCCTAAACGATCCTCTCAAATGTTTGCCGCGCGCAAATTCTAAAAAGTTTGCCACGCGCAAATTTAAGCAGAATGTTTGGATATACAGAAAAACAAAGATGCGTAAATTCCAAACCATAGCATTTTTCTGTCGAGATATTTAAATGAAACAAAATGTTACAAAATCAACAGATGGTATTTTATAGCTATTTTGTCACTACATTACAGATTTGTTTAACAAATTTCAAGAGTTGAAGTAAGGACAGTTGCTCAACAGTTGCCCCAGGATGGGAAACGCTACAGGGCTGTCGCTTGCTGCCACTGTCAAGTTTTGAATATTTATACACCTGATTGATGGGTAGTTATGAACCCAACATAGTTTTGAGAGAACAATAAGGTTGTGGAGTGGGCCTAGACTTACTACTTGAGTCGTAGTTATCGCTACTAAGTTCAAATGCTGGGCGCTGAAAATACGCCATGTTTGAGCAACCTCTCTTTGGTGCTAGTATCTGTTTCATGAGTTCTGCTAGTATGATGCTAGTCTGTTCCATAACTGGGATCCAGGTATTAAGTCTATGGTTTCATAGGGTAGCAAGTTTTATAAAGAATTTTAGTTAAATGCTCTCAACTTGAGGGAACATTCAGTGAAAATTACGCACCGATCGTGACTTATTAGGTTTGTCAATGCCACGAAAATCTTGGCTCCCTTATATTTTTAGTAACACTGTGCATATACATATTTTAACTACTAAAATTGCTAGACGTAAAAGAGTTAGAGTTTGGGCTTCGTGGAGAAGTTCAGTTCGATTTTTAGTCCATTTTAATGTTTCGATAAATATATTTCGTGAATCTGAGTGATGCGAAGAATCCCACAGTGCCAAGCATGAGTGAAAATATATAACAAACCAAAAGCATGTATCCGAAGAATTGAAGGGATTGCAAGAAACCAAACATGTTCGATCTTTTCACGTAGAAATATAGCGAGTACATCAAGACAAATACACCGGTCGATCTAAGGAAAATAAAATAAAAATCAGATCACCATGATAAAACTCAGAGTATTCCATACAATGTGTAATACGCACGTCCAAAAGTCATAATGACAGGCATCCTCTAACCTGTTACCCTCTTTTATTCTCAGATTCAAGAAAGCAAGCATTTAGACCCTTGCCAAACACTCAAAAGTGCTGTGGCGTCGTGGTGTAATCCAGCTGACTCGTGGTGTCAGAAGCTCAGTGTGGTCAGGTTTCGAGCCCAGCCACGGTAGCGTCACAGCCAGGGTCGAGGTCTCTATTAGTTAACCTACTACTGAGATCCTAGCGACTGGCACTAAAACACCATTTCACCTTCACCTTCCAACATTGTTTGTCGAACACTGCCAGATTAAAATCATTGCTCGATAAACATCTTGGCTTGAGAAAAACATAGAATATTTTGAAGTTTTTCAAAACATTGCCTGTCAAACAATGCTTTGTGACGTGGACAAACAGTCAAACATTGTTATAAACCAAATGTCAAATGCATGACAAACAACGTTTAATCGTTTGGCCAGTTAGGCCCTGGCCTAGAAAACAAACATTGTTTGTTAAACATTTGACATTCATTATGAATAGTATAACCAGAAGCTTAAACATTATGATTAGAAACAAACGAAATATGACAATTGTTTGGTTATTAACTGTACATTCGACTGTACTTTTCAACAGCCATCATCAATTTTTTAGGAAAGAACGTAGTCATATACGCACCCAGCACAGATAACTGATCTCCACCACCATCGATAATCTTCAGCTGATAACTGGAAATACGTCAATGCAACAGAAATGCTTGCAGTTACACTTAGAAGTATTAAGAATACAACCAGGAGTATTCCATATAATGTGTAATGCTCGCGTCCCCAAAGTGTTGAAAATATGTAGTATAATTCCACTGAAATAGCACTGAAAAGAGGAAAATAAATTAATTAGGTTTTGTTTACTAAGTAGAAATGCGAAATTACTTAGTTATAAATTTATAGCAACGCAAATTACTTAGTTATAAATTTATAGCAACGCAACGAGGAAGAAAACCAAGTGTCTTTTAGAAAAGCAAAGTGTTTCTCACAAGTGTCTCTAAGACAAACCAAGTGTCTCTCACAGGCGTCTCTCAGACAAACCAAGTGTCTCTCACAGGTGTCTCTCAGACAAACCAAGTGTCTCTCACAAATGCCTCTCAGACAAACCAAGTGTCTCTCACAGGTGTCTCTCAGACAAACCAAGTGTCTCTCACAAGTGTCTCTCAGACAAACCAAGTGTCTCTCACAAATGCCTCTCAGACAAACCAAGTGTCTCTCACAAATGCCTCTCAGACAAACCAAGTGTCTCTCACAAGTGTCTCTCAGACAAACCAAGTGTCTCTCACAAGTGTCTCTCAGACAAACCAAGTGTCTCTCACAAATGCCTCTCAGACAAACCAAGTGTCTCTCACAGGTGTCTCTCAGACAAACCAAGTGTCTCTCACAAGTGTCTCTAAGACAAACCAAATGTCTCTCACAAGTGTCTCTAAGACAAACCAAGTGTCTCTCACAAGTGTCTCTCAGACAAACCAAGTGTCTCTCACAAATGCCTCTCAGACAAACCAAGTGTCTCTCACAAGTGTCTCTAAGACAAACCAAATGTCTCTCACAGGTGTCTCTAAGACAAACCAAGTGTCTCTCACAAGTGTCTCTAAGACAAACCAAGTGTCTCTCACAAGTGTCTCTAAGACAAACCAAGTGTCTCTCACAGGCGTCTCTAAGACAAACCAAGTGTCTCTCACAGGTGTCTCTAAGACAAACCAAGTGTCTCTCACAAGTGTCTCTAAGACAAACCAAGTGTCTCTCACAGGCGTCTCTAAGACAAACCAAGTGTCTCTCACAAGTGTCTCTAAGACAAACCAAGTGTCTCTCACAAGTGTCTCTAAGACAAACCAAGTGTCTCTCACAGGCGTCTCTAAGACAAACCAAGTGTCTCTCACAGGTGTCTCTAAGACAAACCAAGTGTCTCTCACAGGCGTCTCTCAGACAAACCAAGTGTCTCTCACAGGTGTCTCTAAGACAAACCAAGTGTCTCTCACAAGTGTCTCTAAGACAAACCAAGTGTCTCTCACAAGTGTCTCTAAGACAAACCAAGTGTCTCTCACAAGTGTCTCTCAGACAAACCAAGTGTCTCTCACAGGTGTCTCTAAGACAAACCAAGTGTCTCTCACAAGTGTCTCTAAGACAAACCAAATGTCTCTCACAAGTGTCTCTAAGACAAACCAAGTGTCTCTCACAGGCGTCTCTCAGACAAACCAAGTGTCTCTCACAAGTGTCTCTAAGACAAACCAAGTGTCTCTCACAAGTGTCTCTAAGACAAACCAAGTGTCTCTCACAGGCGTCTCTCAGACAAACCAAGTGTCTCTCACAGGTGTCTCTCAGACAAACCAAGTGTCTCTCACAAATGCCTCTCAGACAAACCAAGTGTCTCTCACAAGTGTCTCTCAGACAAACCAAGTGTCTCTCACAAATGCCTCTCAGACAAACCAAGTGTCTCTCACAGGTGTCTCTCAGACAAACCAAGTGTCTCTCACAAGTGTCTCTAAGACAAACCAAATGTCTCTCACAAGTGTCTCTAAGACAAACCAAGTGTCTCTCACAAGTGTCTCTCAGACAAACCAAGTGTCTCTCACAAATGCCTCTCAGACAAACCAAGTGTCTCTCACAAGTGTCTCTAAGACAAACCAAATGTCTCTCACAAGTGTCTCTAAGACAAACCAAGTGTCTCTCACAGGCGTCTCTCAGACAAACCAAGTGTCTCTCACAGGTGTCTCTAAGACAAACCAAGTGTCTCTCACAAGTGTCTCTAAGACAAACCAAGTGTCTCTCACAAGTGTCTCTAAGACAAACCAAGTGTCTCTCACAAGTGTCTCTAAGACAAACCAAGTGTCTCTCACAGGCGTCTCTAAGACAAACCAAGTGTCTCTCACAGGTGTCTCTAAGACAAACCAAGTGTCTCTCACAAGTGTCTCTAAGACAAACCAAGTGTCTCTCACAAGTGTCTCTAAGACAAACCAAGTGTCTCTCACAGGCGTCTCTAAGACAAACCAAGTGTCTCTCACAGGTGTCTCTAAGACAAACCAAGTGTCTCTCACAAGTGTCTCTAAGACAAACCAAGTGTCTCTCACAGGCGTCTCTAAGACAAACCAAGTGTCTCTCACAAGTGTCTCTAAGACAAACCAAGTGTCTCTCACAAGTGTCTCTAAGACAAACCAAGTGTCTCTCACAGGCGTCTCTAAGACAAACCAAGTGTCTCTCACAGGTGTCTCTAAGACAAACCAAGTGTCTCTCACAGGCGTCTCTCAGACAAACCAAGTGTCTCTCACAGGTGTCTCTAAGACAAACCAAGTGTCTCTCACAAGTGTCTCTAAGACAAACCAAGTGTCTCTCACAAGTGTCTCTAAGACAAACCAAGTGTCTCTCACAAGTGTCTCTCAGACAAACCAAGTGTCTCTCACAGGTGTCTCTAAGACAAACCAAGTGTCTCTCACAAGTGTCTCTAAGACAAACCAAATGTCTCTCACAAGTGTCTCTAAGACAAACCAAGTGTCTCTCACAGGCGTCTCTCAGACAAACCAAGTGTCTCTCACAAGTGTCTCTAAGACAAACCAAGTGTCTCTCACAAGTGTCTCTAAGACAAACCAAGTGTCTCTCACAGGCGTCTCTCAGACAAACCAAGTGTCTCTCACAGGTGTCTCTCAGACAAACCAAGTGTCTCTCACAAATGCCTCTCAGACAAACCAAGTGTCTCTCACAGGTGTCTCTCAGACAAACCAAGTGTCTCTCACAAGTGTCTCTAAGACAAACCAAATGTCTCTCACAAGTGTCTCTAAGACAAACCAAGTGTCTCTCACAAATGCCTCTCAGACAAACCAAGTGTCTCTCACAAGTGTCTCTCAGACAAACCAAGTGTCTCTCACAAGTGTCTCTCAGACAAACCAAGTGTCTCTCACAAATGCCTCTCAGACAAACCAAGTGTCTCTCACAGGTGTCTCTCAGACAAACCAAGTGTCTCTCACAAGTGTCTCTCAGACAAACCAAGTGTCTCTCACAAGTGTCTCTAAGACAAACCAAGTGTCTCTCACAAATGCCTCTCAGACAAACCAAGTGTCTCTCACAGGTGTCTCTCAGACAAACCAAGTGTCTCTAACATGTGTCTCTCAGACAAACCAATTGTCTCTCACAAGTGTCTCTCACACAAACCAAGTGTCTCTCACAGGTGTCTCTCACACAAACCAAGTGTCTCTCAACTAAGAGTTACTAATTGATCATCAAAAATTTTAATTAATGAAAAACCTTACCTGAATGGTAAAAATCCTCCAATCAGCATGTGAGCGAACGTATTTCTATACCTTGAAAAAAAAATAAAAAAATAAACTACGAAAATAATTGATGTACAGTTTTTCTAATAAAACCGATTAGAAAACGAAGCTTAGGCCCCAAATAAACGATCAAACACTGTCGATCAGACATCTGAGATTCGCTTTACAAGCAATGTTTGAAAGTTTTGCCACGGTGAAAAACATCGTTCGACAAGCAGATCTGCCTATCAATTTCACAAACATTCTCTGCTAGTGAAAACGATGATACACTTGGTTCAACAAGAAACTTATATGATGAAAAATGTTTGATCGTTTAAACAGGTCTTTGATCTGAATTAAATAAACAAAACAATTTACCATGGTTTCGAAGGGATTTCTCTTGGAATGTTTTTCGTTCTACAAGGTGCATCAAAGCCGGATGTCCAATTCTTTCCAAAAATGCCACCCAGAACAGTCAAAGGGAAACCAACTGTAGAAAAATAAAAATATAATTAATCCGTCAGCCAGGATGTTGCTTTTGTTTCTGCGTTCCTAAATTTAGCTAGTACAGATGTGTGACTGAACGAAACAAACATTCCGAAATGTTAGGTGAAATTTTTACAAACTTTTTTGGATGAGTGCAAAAGTTTTGACATAGATTAGACATCATTGTAGATTTGTTCACTCACCTAAGATCCAGATAAGCATAAGAAGAATGATTGTCGTGAATGGAAGTGCTTGAGTTGATTGATGATACCATGCAACAGAGTTGATCACACTCCAGATAACAAAGAAAGGAACTAAAAAACAAAACAATATTACAATAAAAGCTCCTCCCTGTTTACATTTTATCCCCCCTCTTTGAAGCGAAATAAACACCCTCAAAG
>JACTAT010000010.1:1498161-1515661 GCA_014526335.1 Chrysaora quinquecirrha
TTTGATCATAGACAATGTTTGACCCTTTGGCCAGTGCCTTATTTCGATCTCAGAGTCGCACATGTTTTTGCACTGATTTTGTACCATCGCTTCTCTTCATAACATTCTTAAAAACACTTTTCAAATGTTTTTTCAGGCAGTAACATTTTTCTGTTTTACTTTTTAGCACCACTGCCACAGTAACGATAGAAAATGCTGGAAAAATCCCAGTTAAAAGCATATCAGTAAAGCTGAAGAAAGTTACAGGTTTTTTATGTTTATTTCTTTAAATTTTCTTCTCTTTATTAATGTCTAAAGATTTGAAGCCTATTTCGGTTGCCTTGCTACGTTAAGGCATTCACTCCTACTTATAAATTTATTTCATTTCTTCCTTTATAGAAAAATCAATATTTTTGGACGAAGATATTTTCAAATCAATCGTCCCTTTAAATCCTGGTGATACAGCTAAATTTGATATGATAGTTATGCCTGATATTGCCTGGAAAATCAGCCCGAAATCAGATAAAATTCAAGCAACTTTGACTTTTTCATATTCACCACAAGAAGAACCTATTGATGAATTTGGAAGGGAAATCTCTATGGTTGTTGATATTAAAGTTATGCCTTCATTGTCAATCTCGAATTTCGATGTTTATGAAATCGCAAGGTAAGGCAGATAAATTCTCTTTTCTGATTTATTTACTTTGAACCATGGAAAATAAGTGTCGAGACCACTTCCCACAAGCCTACAGTCAACTCAACTGTCTATCTCTTTTTGAGGTCGGTAGATGAGTGCCCAGGGTATTCGTTCTAGAATATCAATCTGATGGAAAGGTAAGCTGCAGGTCCACATCAGCGTCAAGCTGTCATACCCTCCAATCTGCGTTAACATATAAAAGTTTGCTTATGCTTGATTTCTTGCTTGCTTGCTTGCTTGCTTGTTTGCTTGCTTTCTGCTTGCTTGTTTGCTTGCTAGCTTATTTGCTTGCTTGCTTGCCTGCCTGCTTGCCGGCCGGCTGGCTTGCTTGCTTGCCTGCTTGCTTGTTTGCTTGCTTGCTTACTTGCTTGCTTTCTGCTTGCTTGTTTGCTTGTTTGCTTGCTTGCTTGCTTTGCTTGCTTGCTTGCTTGCCTGCCTGCTTGCTTACTTGCTCGCTTTCTGCTTGCTTGTTTGCTTGCTTGCTTGCTTGCTTTCTGCTTGCTTGTTTGCTTGCTAGCTTATTTGCTTGCTTGCTTGCTTGCCTGCTTGCTTGTTTGCTTGCTTGGAGGTCTCGTTGATTTGTCTACTTTTGAGATCGTAGCGAATGGGGCTAACTAAAATTTCGACTTTTAATTAGAATGAGACTAGCGTTTCTTTCTGACATATAAGCAATTTTTATAGTATCTCGGTAAATAAAGTTTTTATAGGATGTTTTTGTTTGCTTCTCCAGGCATCCAAGTTGTTGTTGTTTGTGTTTTGATGTGCAGAATCATACCTCTGTCGTTATGAATATCGAAACTCGTGTCAAGGAAACTGAAGGTAAATGTTAGTCAGAAAATTTTAAATCGTTAAACTGTCGATTTTCTCTCAAGAAGCATACACAACAATGCCAAATGATTACTGAATATCTTTCTAGAAATCAAGCTAAGAGAAGGCTGTCCCTGCAAAGCTGTTACGAGTATTCCAAACAAGACCAAAAAGAGGTAAGCATGCCTGATTATAGACTGTAATTTCTGTTCATTTAACCTGCTTATTTTTCCCTTAAGGCCCTGGCCAAACAATAAAAAACATTGTTTGTCTAAAATTTGAATTTTGCTTGCCAAACAAAATGTTTGACCATTTGGCCACGTCACAAACATTGCTCGTCAAACATTTTGCTTGATACCAGCATGAAATGTTTTTGAAGTTTTTAAAATATGTTGAGAAAATTCTGCTTATCAAACAATGATTTATGACGTGGAAAAACTTTAAACATTCCTTGTAAAACAAATTCTTGCCAGGGCGTAAATCGTGTGAAATACGACGAGATACTTTAACAATCTGATGTTTAGGACAATCAATAAGTTAATGAATATGTGTATTAATGGATAAATAAATGAAAAAATAATTATTTCTTCTTTTTCCAGAGTTGGAATTCATTTTCCGCGATGCCTTCTTTTTCTGCCAAACACAAGAATGAACAGGGTATGGTGGTTTATCTCTGTGAAAATTTATTAATCTTCATACAAAATTCACCACGTTTTTCAGAAATACCTTTTCTATAAAGATATAGTTAATATGTAGTACCAGTGTCACCTGAAAGCCTTTTATTATCTTGCGGGTTATCTCTGTGGGTAGGTCTGTGTTCTATGTAAGCCTCTATACCTTTCTTGAAGTGACTGGCTTGCAAACTAGACGACTATTTTACGACCTTTAAAGCCCTTCAATTCAGGGCTGTGTAGCTAGCTTTAAAGCTACTCTGTTGCTTTGAGGGTTGTCCCATCTCCGTAGGGCGGTTTTGCTACCTTGAAATGGCAAGGCCTTTCTTCCACCCTTAAAGACTGTCTCGCTTTCTTTATAGTTGTTTTATCACTTTTAAGGCTCTTTTCCTATCGGGTGATCTGTTTGCTACCCTGCAGCCCATCTCACTATCTTCAAGTCTTTTCTGTTATCCGAATGATCTCTCGCTACCGTTTGGGCTTAATCGAAAGTTATTATAGTAGTTGCATGTCCTAGGTTGTAGTTTGGTAAAGTTAATCTAAGATATCAGGTAACTTGTTATTACCCCTTGTTTCATTCAATTTCTTTTTGTAGAAAATTGAATTGGTTTATACGAAAGCTATCAAAGAGGCTGTTGATCTCCACTGGACTCATGTATCCTTCCATAGCGTACCAGAAATTACTTTTATGCATTCCCTAAAAGCTCTATAGTCACAGTTTCGTAGCTTATTTGGTTAACTTGGCTAGTTTTGACAATGTCTTAATGGAGACTATTGTAGAGGGGGGGGGGGGGCGGGCTTAATAAAACCTGGAACATACAGAAGGTTACCGCTTTTAAGAAACACCATTGTTTTACCTATTGTTTCATGGGATTACTAGGCTGCAGTGTCTTATACGCCTGTTTCTTAAAAGCGGGATTTACTGTACTACACTCTTTACCAGTCAAGAAGAAATTCTAAAATGACAGTACTTTACTTTGAACTTTTGCTGGTATTGAGGAAAGTAACTTTAAAAGACTGCTTGAATAGGAAGAGGCCCTATTTTAAAGCTGTTTTGAGCCAAATGGAGCATTTGCAATGTATTAAGTTAACCTGCCAGATCAAACAACAAAGCTAAACAACTTCTTAAACTCCTGCATACAAGACAAGGTTTTCTTTAATTAAGTTGCTATAGTCTAAAAGCCAGTATAGTGGGGTGACTTATCTCTCTGAATTCAACTGCGACCTCGATATGGTTAATATACTGAAGCCGAGACACTTGGAAATGCGTAAGTCACATATTTTCTATATTTTGCAAAGTATTTTTAATTACATGTTCCAGTTGTATTGCTTCGATAATACCAATCTTTGACCTTGCCAGTCTCTATCCATACATGCATAGCAGTCACCACATGCAATCACCATTGCCACTTGTTTGACTAAATTCCTCGTTAAAACCGGTTAAAACGCTCAAACTTTGTTTGTTAAGCAATCTCAATTGCTTGACAAACAATGTTTGATCGTTTTGCCAGAGACTTAAGGTCGAGTGCTGTCTTTCAAAATCGTTTTCAATCGTTTTCAATCTCTCAATCTTGTCATCGTGAGCATAATTATTAACATTTTTTTATTATTTTATTTATAGGAATAGCAACTAACCAAGTAGAGCTTCAAGAAGCTGGAGAACTGAATACAAAATTATGTGAAATGAACCATATTCATGTACAGCTCACAAATGCCCATGGTAAGCCATAGAAAGATGCTAGCGTGCCTTCCAGTTGTTAAACAAATTCCACCATCTAAGGCTGCCTGTACCCCGTACTTCATTGTTCAAATGACTAGACGTGCCGTCCAGTTTTTCCAAACCCACCCATGTCTACCGATCTAGTTCTGCTTCTCGTGGACCCCATGTATAGAAAAAACAACGAAATTTTTTACCCATTTGTACCAATATCTCAAATGTTTGAACCCAATTTAACGACTTAGGCAACTCTAAATGCGGCGAGAAGGCATTTGCGCTGGAAACTAAAACGCACTTTTTATCAGGCTTTTCAAAGCAATGCATGTCTAATATGTTTATATAGTTTACTACCCATGTGTAGAGATTCTTTACGGAAAATCAACCCATATGTAGGGAAATGGGCGCTGCAAAAGTTACCCATTTGGGCCGCACGTCTAGTATAACGAACAGTGGAAGTATCCCCCCCCCGGGGCCTTTACATCTTTAGAAGAAAAAGTTCCTTTGCTTGAAATAAATGTTCTGCCATGTCTCTTGTCTTGCAGAGTTTGATTTACATGATTTGACGCTTACTATCCATCCTCATCAAGAAGAAGATATCAAAAGAATTGACACAAAAACACTTTTCATTCATTGTGGATCACTAACGAAAGTTACTAGAAAGGTAAACATGTGGTTTCATACTTTTGTATTTCTTCCATCTTTATATCTTTTTGTTTGTATATTTCCATATACTGTATCGTACCCTAGGCCCATTTTTGAAATTTTAGAGACTATTTGATTTGTTCCATCGCTAAACGATCAAACATTGTTGGTCAAACATCTGAATTTTTTCCAAACTTGGCTACGTCGCAACACATTGCTTGTCAAACGTTTTTGCTGTTGAAAAGCAGGAAATTTTCTCAAGTTTTTTAGAAAAATTGCTAATGCTAAACAAGTTTTATTTGTCGACCAATGTTTGTGACGTAACAAAACGGTCAAACATTGCATGGAAAATGTATGACAAACAATTTTTCATTGTTGATTTCCTAAATCTAGTTTATTTAGGGTTAATTTTTTTTATGTTTATTTATATTTTTATTTATATGTTTATGTTTACGTTTATGTTTTTTATGTTTATGCTTATACTTATGCTTTTATTTATGTTTATGTTTTTTTATGTTCATGTTTTTGCTTATATTTATGTTTATGTTTATGTTTATTTTACGTTTTTGTTTACATTTTTTTATGTTTATGTATATGTTTGTGTGTGTTTATGTGTATGTATTTTCATGTTTATGTTTATGTTTTTGTTTGTGTTTGTGTTTATGTTTACGTTTATATGTTTTAACTTAGCCCCTTGAGGGTTATTATATTTTCATTATTCATGTATTTCTTTTCTGTTTCCTTTAGCTCTCTCCAAACGAAGTCCTCGACCATTCCTGTGGACTCCTTTTCCTATACGCTGGTGAGTACATTATCGATGTATCTTGCTCTATCAACAAAAGTCCCTCAAGAATGTCACTAAAACGCGAGAGAGCGCGGGCAATGATCAATGATTCTGCGTTTGATGATGTTGATGCTTCGAACGATGATTTGCAGTTGTTTGTCGATGGAACTGTATCACCCTTGAAAAAGAAGGGAAATTTTGATCATCAAGATGGTGGCAGAATACTTCATAAACCATCTGGGAGTAAATGGGAACGAAGATTTCTCGTTCATGTTGAATGAATCGTCAGTTAACAGTAGCTTTTAAAAGATCCTAGTTTCGAGCATTTCTCGATATCCGATGCCAGAAAATCGCATGAAAAATTACTCTAAAATATAAATATCCCTGGAGAGTAAACATAGCCCTTTTAGGTAATATGGGCATCTGTACAGCGTCATATATTCCTCCAGGGCTCATAGGCACTTAATGATTAGGACTAGAGATAAGCAGTCTCTGTGAAAGCTTGTACCCTGGGTTTTTCAGAAAAATCAATGCCTTAAACTGAACAGTAGCAAATGAATTCGTGTTGTTGATGTGTTGGATTATGTCAGGGCAATTGATATCAAACATGAGGGTAGTTTAGGGGTTCTAGGGAACATGGGAACATGCGTAATTTATCCAGGGAACAAGGAAACCTGGCCAAAAGAAAAAGGGAACAAGGGAACATCGATAAACAGGGATCAAGAAAAATCCTCCCTATGAATCCACATGACTATCAATGTGAAAAATAATCCTACAAAACTCCAAGAAACAAGGGTATTTTCTCAAGAGAACAGGGGAACATGTAACCCTCCTAAACGACCCTCATACATACAAAAACTAGTGAAGATAAGAGAAACTGGACACTTACGAAAGTAGAACTTCTGTTGTATGATATAAAAATACATAACCGAACTTTTGAAATAATTTAATGCGTTTTTGAAATTCATTAAACAATGACAAGTATATAACGTTTATACAAAATAGGTTTATTTAGAGGCATTGTAAAAAATCTATGATTTCTTGTGATAATGTCAATCTTTTCTGTTATAAATAGTTGTTTGAAATGCAGGAAGAACGATAGAACTATCTACTTCGTTTTCTGTTCTATTTGGACTTCGCTGTCTAAGTTCCATTTTTAATGGCGGCAACTCGACTGAACTATCAAGACTGGTCCGCGTTACTCCACTCTGATTATGAGGTATGTTGTCTCTGATTATCGGCTCTACTCTGTTCTTTCGTCGCCTTCTGTTCTTCTTAACAGCATTATCTGCATTTCCCGCAGATTTACCTCGCTTTTCCTGCGTTGATTTCTTAGGGATATCTTCTCCAAGTCGAATAACCCGCAGATTGTTCGCGGTTTTGTTTTTCAGTCCATGCGTTGGTCTGTTGATCTGTGGTTTTATCGACCACATGTGACCAAAGGCCATTCCGTATTCGCTTCCACTGGTCGCTGAATTCGGCACACTTCCTCTTCTGAAGAAAAGTTTTCCATCGCTTGATGCCGTTAAAATTGACTCTATACTTAGCAAAGTTCCCCTTCTGCCTTCGCGTGGTCTTATCAAAAGTGGACTGGGCTCAAACTTCAATTCTTTACTGGTTCTTCCAGTGTCTGTTCCAGGTTTTAGCTTAGATCGAATTTCTTCCGCTATTCCAGTGATGAATGAAGTGATTCGCAGCTTGCTACTTTGTTTTGATGACACATTGGAAATGATGGAACCACGTTTTATTGCTTTTGATACGCCAGGTACAGCCACTGCTGCTGCTGGAACATTGGCTAGCAAAGGCCTAAAAGAAAAACAATGTCAATCAATTGATTGAATGATTGATTGATTCATGAATGATTGATTAATTGATTAAATGATTGAGTGATTTATTCATTAACGGTTTTTTGCATGATTGATTGATTCATTTATGATTAACTGAGTTATTTATTGATTTATTGATTCATTAATCGAGTGATTGATTGATCGGGCGATTCGACTGGTTAAATGAATGATTGATTGATTTGTTTATCATGGATTGCTTAATTGATGATTCATTGATTGGTTGACTGATTAACTCTCTGATTCGCTTTTATAAAGTAAACCCTTGTCGAAGGTCCTTGCCCCAGTCGTGAACCATTTCGCTGACTGCTTCTCAGTGGAACTTCAATGCATAGAGAATGGAGTCCTCAAAGCTACACATTGGCAAAGAGAAAAAAACAGCCTAATGGTATCCTAGAGACTATGTACGTAATATCTCACCTAATTCGTTTCCTGTTCATCCTTCCATTGAAGCTCATCTGAATTTTCTTTTTAACGTCAAAACCACGAAATCTTAAAAAAAACACAAGAACCGGTCTAAATTTTACGTTTTCTATCATGTAAATCACTGAAAGCGAGGGAAAGAAGATGTAAAGAAAAATAGAAATTTTGACGCACTTTATCCAGGCCTTTCTCCATGTTCTCAGCGTAACTTTCGTCCAAATCCATGAACTCATAATAATCCCCGCTCCAAAATTTGACAGAACTTGAAAGAGGACAACTGGTAAACCAGGCTTATGTTTCAAAACGCATTTTTTGTTTGTTGAATTACTGGTAGAGAATGCCAGAGATGCTTCACACCTAAAATGTCAATACAAAGTGTTAGCATCATTAGCACGCTAGCGAATCTATACGCACTACTGTGATGGATACGCACTACTGTGGTGGTGTATTTTGCATACTGTGGTGGTGTTTTTTTGCATACTGTGGTGGATAACCTCTACTGTGGTAGTATATTTTGCGTACTGTGGTGGGTTATTATGCTTGATGTGGTGGGTTATTATGCTTGTTGTGGTGGGTAATTATGCTTGTTGTGGTGGGTTATTATGCGTGTTGTGGTGGGTAATTATGCTTGGTGTTGTGGTGTTTTTGCGTACTGTGGTGGATAAGCACTACTGTGGTGGGTGCTTTCTGGAGGATTAAGGTGCTGCTGTGGCATCGGGATGTAATCCAGCTGACTTGTGGTGTCAGGAGCTTAGCGAGGACAGCCCTCAGCCACGGCAGCGTAACAGCCAGGGTCGAGGTCTCGATTAGTTAATCTACTACTGAGATCTTAGCGACTGGCGCTAAAACACCATTTCACCTTAAGCTTCACGTGAGGGATGAACAGGGCTTTAAAAATTCAATACACTAGCTTTTTACCTAATATAACTGGTTTATTAACTTTTAGAATGGCCCTGTCCATAAGCAAATGTTGCAAGGCGGAGGTCCGCGCCCGGTCCGAAGTGACCAGCGAAGCCAACAAGCGCGCGCCCGGCAACGGATCAACGGCTGATACTATGAAACAAACCTAATGAAATTCTTCAAGCTTTCCTGCCATAGTTCGATGTTTCTGTTCTCGTGAATATGACAAGCAAAGACAACAGCGATGAACCAGAATGACATGAAAGAGAATAAACCTGAAAAAAGATATTTGAAACTTGAAAGTACTGTCGCGTCGTGGCCTTATTCAGCTGGCTCTTGGTGTCAGGGGCTCAGTGAGATCCAGCTTCAGCTACGGTAGCATCACACCCAGGGTCGAAAACTCGTTGGCGCATCTACTTCTGAGATCCTAGCGACTGGCCCTCACTACACCTTCACCTTAACCTGTTTTGTGAGAGTTTCAAGTTGGTTCCTAAATGCACTGCACGATGGTAAATGCGATTGGAAAAGCTGATCGTAGCCACCTTTGTAATCAAAAGAGATGTGTGGGATGACCCCCAAATTGTGATTCAGCGATCAAACGATCGCATTGCATTACCGTCGAAGCAAGGTTATCTATTTGATGACGCAGGATTAGGTTATGGCAACATGACTGCTGATTTGGAATAACGCCTGGTACCCAAGACTGATACCCCAATAAAGCAAATACCCAAATACCCTTGATATTCATTGACTGAACTTCGAAACAAGGACTGCTAAGTTGGCTGTAGGCTTGTGGCAATACGAAATTACGAGGCATTACGAAACAGGATCAATAAACGTCCGAACGTTTAGACCAATCTGCTATACACCGAAGAAATAGATTCAGCTTTCTGCGGTCCTGTTTCGTTCGTTCTGTCCCCATCGTCGATTCCTTAAGCTTAACCAGAATTGTAGTACGATCGTTGAATCGTAACTATCTTATTAGATACCACAGGTTTTACAGAAGTGTATACAAAATGAAATGTGAAACAAACCTATTCGAATGATTGTTTCTTTGATTTTTGTTGATGCTCTTCCATTCAAGAAGTTCATATTTTGTCCCTTTACCTTGTACAGAATAACAGTTCCTATGAAATAAGAGGTACGATACATGATAAAAGTTATGACAATAAACCCCCTGTAATATGATGATTTGACAATTTTACTGATTAAACAAACAGGGGGTAAAGCAAGGGATAGCGAAACTTACCTTTGATGAGAAACGCTCCACCAATAAAGAGACAGATTCCAAAAGGAACCAGTAAAAACACTTGTCGCATCGTCCTGTTTTTATATCCAACAAAACAGATTCCAACAATGGAGTCACCGTCGACCTAGAAAAAGTATCAAAACCGTACACGAAATATCAAGCGCCAATCAACAAAAAGTAAAGAGGCTTTAAAACAGCAAGCAAGCAAGCTTTTCATTTGCTTCTCATCCAAAGAGCAGTGGTGTAGCCAGAAATTCGGAACAGAAGGTTGTATAGGGCCCCAGAGGTTTGGAATTGGAGGGGGAATAGGGCCGCACATGCCCCCCAGAGCCTAAACCCTTGGTTACACCATAGTGCTCATGAGCGTCAGAGTTTAATACTTATCCGGCCCTTTATGCATTACCACTACCTGCAATACCAAACAATTCATACCTCTTCAAGTATTAGTATTGCTATGGTACAGGTGACAGGTATCATCCATGACAGAACATGAAAATACGTTGTCTTGCCAACAAGTTTGTCTTTAGTCGAGCCCAGCGTCCTGAATGAGCTATGCCATGCGTATGACAACATCACGAACCACAGGGTGCCAGAAAACGAGAAGCAGTAGATGAGAAGAAATGACAGTAGGCACCAACCATAACCAGATTGACTTCTGTGGGAAAAATTGATAAATTTAAATGAAGTAGAATTTCGTATATTAGTTGTTCTTTTAAAAGACATTTCAAATTATCTGATTAGTTATTTAGTTAGTTAGTTAGCTAGTTAGCTATTCGGTTAGTTAGTTTGTTTGTTTGTTAGTTAGTTAGTTAGTTAGTTACTTGGTTAGTTAGTTAGTTGGTTAGTTAGTTAGTTAGTTAGTTAGTTACTTAGTTACTTGGTTAGTTAGTTAGTTAGTTAGTTAGTTAGTTAGTTAGTTAGTTAGTTAGTTAGTTAGTTAGTTAGTTAGTTAGTTTGCTAGTTGGTTTGTTCTTTATTTATATTTAGTAAGTAAGTAGGTAAGATAGTTAGTTAGTTAGTTAGTTAGTTAGTTAGTTAGTTAGTTAGTTAGTTAGTTAGTTAGTTAGTTAGTTAGTTAGTTAGTTAGTTAGTTGGTTACTTGGTTAGTTAGTTAGTTAGTTAGTTAGTTAGTTAGTTAGTTAGTTAGTTAGTTAGCTAGCTAGCTAGTTAGTTAGTTAGTTAGTTACTTGGTTAGTTAGTTAGTTAGTTAGTTAGTTAGTTAGTTAGTTAGTTAGTTAATTAGTTAGTTAGTTTGCTAGTTGGTTTGTTCTTTATTTATATATAGTAAGTAAGTAAGTAAGATAGTTAGTTAGTTAGTTAGTTAGTTAGTTAAGTACAGTTGCCCAATGCCCTTGGTCCTAGTACAAAATCAAAAAAGTGCAATGAAAACAACTTTGAAATTTTTAAAGTCTACATACCCTGGTTCACCACAGCGAAGCGTCCCATCCTTCCTGCAGACGATCTTACTATGTGTGTCGCCGAGGAACTGTAATAACCATCCGAGTGAACTCATCAAAAAGCAGAAATTCATGTAAAATATGATCCTCGCTGGATACTTGCTCTGTGCTTTCCAGTCAATAGCAAACGTTGCCTGCAATATGGGAATGAACTGTTTTAAGAATGTTGCGTATGATCGACTATACATTCATCATTTTGTAAAAATGAGTTAAGGACTGTACTGAAGCCGACGAGGGGACATTGGCAATTCACTCCTTGGAATCGTAAACCCTCAGCTGTAATCTCTATTATCTTCTTAGCGTTCTGAATGTAGACTCATAGCGCGCCCAAAACACGCCTATTTTTCTTTGTTGAGTGAGGAAGGTCTTCAGGTAGGGGTACTTTTTTCTGGAGGAAGATTGAACACTTTTCTGGACTCTGTCTCCAAGTGCTGTTACCCAGTACCGTCGAGAGTGGGGTCCAGCAGGGTCAGAGGTCAGGGGCCCGGGTTGTTAAGGGGCCCGCGAAAATTGAAAATTATCTTTATACTACCCCCTTAAGCCTCTTAAAACTCAGTTCTATTACATTACCCCGGGGCCCGCTCTGCCTCTCCACGGCGCCGCTGTTACCTTCAGAAGAAAAACTATAGACCGTAGATTGTCGCTTCGAGAGAACTAGATATGGTTTTCCTCACCAAAACATTTTCTGCGATTAAAATCGGCTACCGTAATAAATTAACGTATAGTATATATACACAGATGGGCATCAGAATAGTGATTTTATAATGCTACTTGTTAAAATATAAACTTACGACGCAAAATAGATTGCACAGCATTGATATTGTACCAAGGACTGCAATAAATAAACGGACTTGTTGATGCTCTTCTTCGCTAAATAATTGGTTTTTGCATGTTAGTCCACATCCTTGTATTCCGTTATACCAATTCTTTTTGTATGCGGTCTTCATGAGAGGTGGATGGCATGGATTTGTGTGGTTGTACGTCGATTTGAGCTGTCGAAATGAAATTTATATAATAATGATAGTTAAGACTTAATAGAACGTCTGTGCGTGCCTCGTGCTTCTGACCTTTCGTAGTACACGTTTTTTTTACACTTGGCTTCGATCTAAGCCTGTCTGTTTCTTATTATTGAAGCGGTTTTTCACAACCCGTACCCTTCTCGAAAACGTATTTAAAATGCATTTCCGGGAAAGGGCTTTGCGCTGGTAAACTTCGCTTGTGCTTATCTCAAATATTTCCGGAGATAGCAAAAATGTTTGACTCAAATTTCAGCCTGCTGTTTCTTCTAAAGGTTGTTATTAGAAAAAACCTGTAGTCTAAGGGGGCACGCTTGCATGCATGCATGCGCTAGAGTTAATAAGCCTTCGTGCGATGCGTGTATTTAATTATCTAGCGTCATAGCACAGGGAGTGAATGTGAAACTCTGTGCGTGTTGTCGTGCAGACGTTTATTCGTGTTCAAGTGATAGGTGGTCGATTTTGTGGTGGATAAGGATTAAGGCCCTCCTGACCAAAGAATCAAACATTGTTTGTCAAACATTTTAAGTTTGCTTGTGAAACATAATGTTTTGCTGTTTGACCACGTCATAAAACAGTGCTGCAAACATTTTTTCTTTCGTGAAGCAAAATAAATATTTTTAGCTTGTTGAAAAACATTGTGCAATGAATTCTGCTTTATGTAATGTTTCTTGTCAAGGAATGTTTTGACACGGAGCCAAACGTTTCAAACACTGCTTGATAAGCAACAAATTCCAAATGTTTGAAAAACAATGTTTGGTTGTTTCGCCAGGGTCTGTAGATTTGGCAACGAAGATACGTGCTTTAGAGAGATGAAATAAAGAAGTCAAAATACGTAAGTGAGAGATATCAAGTATATTCGATGACAAAGCACGGTCCTTTGGTTTCTTGAACGCTAATCCAAACACTAGTGTCTAATATTTACAAAAGTCATACATTGATGATTCGAAGAAATAATTCTTAATCTTCCCACTATTTTATTGATCTTTTTGTTGAGTTATTTGATACTTACATTTGTCGTTTCATCACAATTTTTAGTCGGGTATTCGTCACAGTTTAAAACTTCAGGCCATGTTCCTCCATTGAAATTAGGTATCATGCGACAGGCATCACGACTTCGTAGGCAATATGACTTGCAAGGCAAACGGACTGTGTCATTATGGCATTTCGGATAATGTACTTGACAAATAAAAGCTTCTAAAACTCTCCAACACGAAGGCACTGCTTTCAAAGCCTCCCAGCTCTGCAAATTCTTTTTTATTTCGTTCTGATCTCTGAATTTTCCCAGCGAGGTCTTGTTGTAATGAATCAAAACCGAGTGACAATTTTTCCGTTCAAGTTTCAGGCATTTCATCCTCAAATTCTTCGCTTCAAGTGGATAAATAAATATTAAAGCAATAATTACAATATGATTCATCATCATATAAATATATATTTGAAATTTGTCAAATTATTTGAGTTTCGATTTTCATCCTCGACAGGAACCAGATCAACGAACGGCTAAACGTGGGTATCAAATTTTCATCAAAATAGTCTAATAAGTGTTGATAAATTTACACAGCTTGATTTAATCGGAATTTGTCAGATAGGGTCAAAAACTGAACACCCATTCAAAACCATTGTTTTCTTGTTTATTTTTACTTCATTTGTTTATTTATTAATTGTCCGATCTTTTCAGGGCTCTTGGTAATTTAGAGAGTAAACAATACAAAAGGTCCTGGCCAAACGATCAAACATTTTTGGTCAAACCTCTGAAATTGTCAAACGTCAAACAAATGATGTCCCATTTGTCGCAAAAAATTACTTGTTAAACATTATTCTTGAACCAAAGAAAAGGAAGCAGAGCAGACCTTGTTAGCATAAAATGTTTCCAGCAATTATGCTGTCAAACAATGTTTTGTAACGTGGCCAAACCATCAAACATTGCTCGTAGATCAACTCTCAAATGTTTGACCGAAAATGTTTGCTTTTTTGCCACGGCCTGAGAATCTAACCAAGCGATCAAACATTCTCAAGCATTTTAAATTTGTTTATCAAGCAAAGTGTTTGACAGCATTGTTTTGTGACGTTGCCAAACCATCAAACATTGCTCGTAGATCAACTCTCAAATGTTTGACCGAAAATGTTTGATTTTTTGCCACGGCCAATAACTCTAACCAAGCGATCAAACAAACATTCTCAAGCATTTTAAATTTGTTTATCAAGCAAAGTGTTTGACAGCATTGTTTTGTGACGTTGCCAAACAGTCAAACATTGCTTGTAGAGTAGATCAAATCTCAAATGTTTGACCTATATGGTTTAGTCGTTTTGCCAGGGTTACAAAATGTTTGATTTTTTGCCACGGCCTAGTCAACCAAGCGATCATCTGCGATGAAAAAAGGTTTGAAGCATTGTTCGTGAACATGTTTTAGATCAATCTTGTTTGACCAAAACTGTTTGATTTTTTGCCACTGCCAAAGACTCTAACCAAGCGATCAAACATTCTCAAGCATTTTAAATTTGTTTATCAAGCAAAGTGTTTGACAGCATTGTTTTGTGACGTTGCCAAACCATCAAACATTGCTTGTAGATCAAATCTCAAATGTTTGACCAAAACTGTTTGATTTTTTGCCACGGCCAATAACTCTAACCAAGCGATCAAACATTCTCAAGCATTTTGAATTTGTTTATCAAGCAAAATGTTTGACAGCATTGTTTTGTGACGTTGCTAAACAGTCAAACATTGCTTGTACAGTAGATCAAATCTCAAATGTACGAAATTTTGATGACTTAATAGAAAAAGTTATGGGTGAAAAGGTTACGTTAAACTTAAAAAGTTTTCCCTGATTTTCATTCATTATCACCCCAAGTTTTTCTAAAACGAGATCAAAGGCGTGGTACATTTTCTGAAACGAGGTTAAATTGATTATTTGAGTTTTGCTGCTGTTGTTGTTTTGTTGCCACTGCAGCAAGTGCGGGAAGGAAGTATGGCAGCCCAAAGAGTTCAAAATTATTTAGAAATTCACAAAATTGGTCCTTTATTTGAGGTAAGAACAATGTTTAAACACTGTAAATAAGACTCTGAGTTGAAATTTGCCCAAATACTAGACGAATCAGCCAAAGAGCAGAGCATAAATTAGGCCAGCAGCAGGAGCAGGAGCAGCATCATGAATGAAGAAACAGAGGTCTCGATTATTAGTTAACCTTAACCTACTACGAGATCCTAAAAGCCACTGGCATACACAATACATCATTTCACCTCACCTTCAGTATAACCAATCTGTGCAGTGTGGCATGTTTGCCCACGACCACGAGATAAACAATAGAACAATAGAAAAGAACAATAGAAATATGGGTTTTAGCGCGCATGAGATCTCATCAATGCCATACTCCATACATAAAACCTTCATTGAAATGATATTGCTTTTTATTGCAGGATTTGATGGCAGCTTTGATAAAGGATATGCCAAACGAGCCAATTCAATACCTCATCCGAACCTGCAGAAGACAGACCAGAGATTAAGAAGTCCAAGAGGAATCTCGGTTAGACTTTATTTAGAAGATTTTATTCATTTAGTATTTGATCATGGTGCATTCCATGTATACAGTATGCCATACTATACTGAATATTCCAAAGACCTGACTGCATTTGGTAACAGGTCAACTTTCCCCACTGCCAACTCACCCCCCTTAACCTGGTCAAGTTAGACCTCTTTCAAGTCATGTCCCCACATGTTGGTACATTTACTGTTCAGTGGGGGCAAGTTTACTTTTGAGATGGGGCAAGTTGACATTAAATAAATGATAGAAAATGATAAAATTGAGTGAATCAATCAGTGTGATAAAAGGGGGTTCAGTGGAAGAGCCCCCACCTTTAAACATTTACAGTTCAGTGGGGGCAAGTTTACTTTTGAGATGGGGCAAGTTGACTTTGAAAATGGAGCAACTTGACCTAAAAGTGGGGCGAGTTGGCATTGAAGCAAGTTGGTAGTGGGGCAAGTTGACCTGCATTCCATGTACTATACTCCAAAGATCCCCAGCATGGAAGAATGATTTCCTATTGTTCTTTCTATTGTTCTATTGTTTTATCTTTTGCATGGAATATGCATGGAATGTACCATGGGTGGGAACAAAAGGCTGTAGTGAACATGAGCTGTATAGCTGCTCAAAAACTTCATGTTCTATTGTAGTTATTTTATTTGATGAAATGGTAAGAATGGGCGTCTGTTATTCCTGGTTCTTTTTCAGGCTTATGATAAATCCAAATCTGCAAGCATGCCAGGATTGCATAAGCATGGCATTGGTATAACTGGACATGCTGCACCAAAGAGATCAACTGATGCACCGCATAGTAAGATTCAATGCTTATCATCAATATTAAGGCCCCTTTTACACCATACCAGAGAGCTTTTGGACCAAATAGATTTTCATATTGGATAGGGGTTGGAGTCAACATTATGCCAGAGCTATCTGCTCCAAAAATTGGATTAATTTTCAATCCGTTTTGTAGGTGATATGAAAATCATTCTGCTCCAGATTGATACTCTTTTGTGGGTGGGGCTCAACTATTGAAATTTCCTATTGTATCTGCTTTCTGGCATAGGGTAAATGGATCTTCTATCTTATATGAATCTCAAGCCACAACAATAGCTATCCTGCATAATGTAAACATTCAGCCTATCCGATATGGGTTAATGCAAGGTGCCGCACTCTGATGGCTATCCAGTATAGTGTAAACAGGACCTTAGAGGCCCCTCAAGGTATAGGCATCTATCTTATAGGCACTGGCTTATAATTACTATTTACTTATTTTCCAGTGGCACTGCCTGGTGGAAAAACCACAAAAGAGACATGGAGTGCTACAAATCTCAGCAGATCACAAGAGAGACCTGCAACATCTGATCCCAAGAAAAGGGAATATCAAAAGCCATGGCTCAGTGGAACTAAAAGTGGATCAAGAGGAACTTTGGAACAGAAGAAGCAAGAAAGACCAGGTAAAAAACTAGAGCTACAAATATTATTTGATTTACTCACTGAAGGATGCTAAACAGCATCTCGTAAATGCCTTGCCAAGATGCCAACTTCTTTGATGTTGATGTTGTTTTTTTCTGTTGCAGCAACTGGCAAGAAGAAGCAAGAATGGAATACAGACACAAAAACATATTCTAAAGATTTTGATGAATTATTTCAATCTCAGCAAGCACCTGGTACTCATCCATTAGCTGTGCAGAACAAAGAAAAGAAAGCAAAATACCATGGAGGTAAACAACTTTGAAAAATATTGCTAAAGTGAATGAATGTTTTTCTTCTATTTAGAACTAAAGCTATTTTGTAC
>JACTAT010000010.1:1520661-1533859 GCA_014526335.1 Chrysaora quinquecirrha
CCGGTAAGTGATTACTTCTAAATCTTTCAAATCAGATGTCAGCTGTACCTTGAGCTGTTCTTAATCTTATGGAATCGAATCTTCTCACACCTTCCTCACTTGTTACTGCAAAGATTAGGGCTTATTATACTTGAGAAATGTTGTAGTTGTTAGAAGGTTATTGTAGTTGTTAGAAGTTGTTGTTGCTGTTGTTGAAGAGTAGGAAGGACTTTAATAGATGAAAGTGAAATGCTGTATTTGGCGCCAGTCGCTGGGATCTCAGTAGCAGTACTGTAATAGATTCTGGCTGTGACGCAACCGTAGCTTGGGCTCGAACCCCGTCCTCGCTGAGCTTCTGACACCATTAGCAAGCTGGATTAGGCCACAACTTCACAACACCTTCAATCTCTGATAGATCTTTATCCATAACTTATCATCATCCGATAAGACGCTATCATAACTTTTCTATCATCTATATACATTATAAATTCTAATCTCATCAAGATATTCTTGCTTTGAGTATTCAAAACTAGAAAATTTATGACTTGAACTGTTTCAGAGCCAGATAGAAACCAGTTCGTTTCCTCGACATCCTGCTGCTTTGACAGCTATGAAGTTTCTTTTTCTAATCTGATAATATTTCACATGTAACATGAGAAAGATATCGAATTCTAAAGGCTTCCCCTCTTGCTTGTGTTCAAATATCAAACCAGCCAAATCGTCTCGAAGTCACTTTGCCCTCAGGTCTTCTCAAAATCTGCTAAACGCTTTTTTGTCCTTGAAACATTGGAACTGATGCAATATGAGATCATTAAAAACTTAGTAGTTTTTCAGAATGTTGATCAATCATAAAGGGGCTTTGATAGCTTGCTTACTTTGAATCACTGATTACTGCGATTAACAGCGTACGTGATTACAATCACTGATTCTTCTCTCCTCTTCAGTTAACCAAACTTATAAACGTGATTAGCCCCATTCCTTATTTCCATCATATACTACACGTTCCTCTCTGAGCAATCATAAAAGGGCTTTGGCAGTCTGATTATTTTGATTAACGTTGATTTAACAATGATTGTAATCACTGATTTGCCTCTCCTTTGGAGCTTACCAAGAATTTCAAACCATTGTGATTTGTTCATCATTTCTTTCAATCATCTATACTGCACGTATAAGAAATCGTTCATTTTTCAATTACCTTAAAACCCTACAAAGTTCAGAATGGCTGAAAAAGACTCAGTGACCCCAAGTTGTACATTATTCATCGAAATCCCAAAATCAAGTTCATTTCATTCAGAATTAAACCGTTCAAATGGCGCCAGATTACCAATTATAAAACTACTCAATGCCAAAGACCTATATTCAATAAAAATATTTCAAAATAACATTGGTTAAATTTAATATTTTAAGTCTGAGCCTTTAAACTGACACAATTTCTACTGTTCTTTTATCAAGAAAATCCCATCAGAACGTGGTTAATCATCATCATCATAATTAGATTTCTAGCATCAATTGCGCCATTCATTCTTGTTTTATTCATGGTCATTGGTTTCATCTTTAAATCTAATCAGTACCCCTCGTGGTTTCATCTTCTGTCTCTCTCTTTTCTCTCTATGTTTTCTCTTGTTGTCAAATAACTACATTTGTCTGTTTACCTCTCAAATACATCTTGACCTAGTGCGTCTTGTATTCGCAAATCAAACATCGTGTATATCTGGTTCAGTTGATGAAATCATTATACATCTTACCAGAGAATTTTTGTTATGCTATTGGCTGCTTGGAGCGTGAGGAGTTACAACCACTGAAACTGGTAAACATTCGAGCTGGACTCCTGGTACTGTATACAGGTGTATTGGAGAACTGTCAAGTCAAGGTGTATAAGTCTAAGGAGAGCTTGCAGGTATCTTCTTCATATGGCAGTCAAAAGGCTTCGTGAAGCATTGTCTCTTTCAGACGTTTAGGTATCTAATCTACATTGCTAGATATCTTCATGTCGGTGCAGTTGCCGTGACAGATACCTCTTGTAACATCCTTGTTAATGGCTTATAACCAAGGACCTAGAGTCGCCTTCAGTGTGGATCATGCTCAATATCTTAGCTTTGTTTTTGGTCTCTGAAAAGCCTGAAATAGTGAAGATCTTGCTTGGTGATATACGTTTAGTGCAAGAACACGAACACCTATCGGCTTGCAAGGCTACCTCAAGGCTCTATCCAGGCCTTCAGTAGTTCTTGGAGATCTGTCTTTACCCTCTTTGCCTCTTTTGCTTTGCGACTTTAGCATATATTTGCGGAGATTTTGCAGCTGTGTATGACCAGGTATCTGCATCACGTATGCCGCATGTTTGACTGTGTGGAGTGCAAATAACTATATTTGGCATACCATTAATGGCAGAATAGCTACGTTTATTTACACTTTGTGCATCCTGGGCTGAAAAGCTGAAGGAGGAAAAAACATTAGAAGGAATGCAATAAATGCTGTACGCTTGAACTGGTTTTATACCTGTGGCATGCTTTATACGAATGCTTTATAAAGAACTGAATCTCAGTCCGAGTCTCAATCTAGGAGGCACAGCCATCATGCAGTACTCAAGTACAAGATTCAACTCAGATTGTTAATGTACTGGTGTATATACTTGCCTCAGTCCTCAACAGATTTATGAGTATTTTCAATCAAGACACGGACAACTTGGAACCAGAAAAGCACCATAAAAGCCGTCCAAAGACCCGTCAACAATTGTTTGAAACTTTATCTGGCTGATCTCAAATGATGACAAAAGTTCACAACCTTTCCTAACCTTGGTCATCCTTAGTTAACCAGAAAAGATTCTTGCTAAGCTACTTGTGACTGCTCGCATGTTTGCTCAATGTATCGTTATTTAATTCCTTATTTGCATGAAGAAGTTTCTTTTGGAATCATTGTGGAGACAATTCCTGACGATGTTATTTTTGTCTGAGACGCTGATTAATAGAGAACTGGGCACGAGTTGTTTGCCATAATATAAACGGCACCTTTAATCTGATTCATTTACAAGATCATCGTTCTTGAGGCAGAAGGACTGTAGTGTTATGAGAAGCTGAAAAATGCCTTGGGATGTAAATTCTGTCAAAATAATCGTCTTTCTAGCCTGCTGGATGCATTTTATAAATTTTCTAAAGGTTGCAGCTCTCTGCTCAGTAGCTGACTCTGGGATAAAGATTTTTGAAGAAAATACGAATTTTTGGAGTGAAGAGATAGAAGAGAAGATTCATGAAAACTATAAGGATGACTTTGCTGAATTAAAGCTCGATTTATCTGGGAAATATTTATCAGAAGTTCACAAAGGTTGTGGAAGAATGCATAATAGACTTGGAGTTTTGTCAAACGGTGAGAAAATCTGTATCAGATATAGAGACAACATTGAGCAGATTCAAGGCGAGTTCATGTCTTATGTGTTAGGAAAACTACTTGGTCTAAAGAATATTATTGATGTGAAATTATTGATGATAAATCGAACTAATAATTTCTGGAGGCATTTGAAATCATCGGATTTTCCTTGGGAAGATCAAAGATTTGTCACAGCTACAAGATATGTACAAGATGCAAAACCAGTTTTTGTAGAAGATATTTTATTGAGGAATGACTATAAATTGACAAGAAACTCTTCGTTGTGTGGGTCTGAGAGTGGTGTTATTAGGAACCTTATCCAATGGTCTGACTTGGTTATATTTGATTATCTAATCGGTAATTTCGATCGTTTTGTTAGTAATATGTTTAATCTACAGTGGTATTCGCAGAGTTTAGTCGAACCAGTAGAAAATCTACTCCAAACTAGACATGGATTTTGGATGTTTATCGACAACGAAGAGGGTCTATCACATGGTTACAGACTATTGGAAAAATACGAGCCTTATTTGAAGAAACTACTAAAAAATATGTGTGTTTATAGAAAGCAGACTGTTTTGAGAGTCAGTAAATTAGCTCAGCTGAGTCTAGAAGAATTATCGAATCTGATTTGGATTGAAGCAAACACCAGCATTTCCTCAAATCGCGTTTATGATGACTTTCCGAAATTGTCTAAGCATAATCTCTCTATTCTCAAAACAGAATTAATTCAATAAATATTCACTTCTCCGTCTGTTCTAAACAACATTCGCGATGAGAATAATCGTTTTTTAGAAGATTAAAGTATTTAGTTAAATTTATTTCTTCTATGAATATAGATCTCATGCTCTTTCTCATTCATAACTTAAATAAATGAATTATAGATCTTTTATTTATCTCTGCTTCTTTTTTTGTATCTATTTTTCTTCCCTTTTAAGAATCGGTGTCTTATTAACTAATGCGGCGTCTTTTAACAAAAAGTAAACCTTAATTTTGTAGAAAGAACTTCTGATGAGAAAATCTTCGAATAAGATCTCCTTTCTAAAGATGCCGTTTCAAAATATTTGTTCCAATCGAAACCAGCTAGGTTTTGCCTGTTGTGAGGAAGAGTGAACTTATTTTGGCTTATAGATCGTGGGTTCAAATCTTGCAGTACCACTAAAGGTCGTGGGTTCGAATCTGATCAGCACCACTCGATTCTCGTTCGAATCACGTCAACACCGCTTTCCTGCAAGCCTACAGTCAACTCAGCTCTCTCTATCTTTCCGTGATCTCTAAAGAAAGGTTTATTCCTACTAGATTGTTTTGGAGCTCAGACTGCCTTTGTGTCAATTTAGCCTGCCAAAACTCCTTACGTAAACATTTCTTTCTTGGTTGCTTGCAATCCATACCTTACTATTTTCTCATCTTTACGTTACGTCACGTATGCCGCTCTGAACAACTCCTTTAGTTGTGTTCATATTTACTTTGACAGCAAACAAGCTTGATTTTGTTTACGTTGTCTTAGAATATGGAACCTGCATTAAGTCAATAGCAGCTATGTTATTCTTCAACAGAGAAATCCTGGCGTGTGATTCATTTCTTTATTCAGAATAGTATGATGTTTTATATTTTAGTGCAGTCTCGAAAACTTGACGGGTTGGGGTTAAGAAACATTTGCAGATCGCAGGATGATTTGCGCTTATACGCATATATTCGATGTTGAGTATTTAGTTGTTAAGTTATCTAGTTACTTATTCTGTTAGTAAGTTAGTTAGTTAGCTAATAAGTTAGTCAGTTTGTTGGTTAGTTAGTTAATTAGTTAGTTACTTTGTTAGTTAGTAGTTTAGTTAGTTTGTTGGTTAGTAAATTAGTTACTTACTTTGTTTGTCAGTTAGTGAGTGCGTGAGTTATTTGTGTAGTTAGTTACTTAGTTGCTTTCTTAGTTAGCTATTTAGTTACTTAGTTAGTTGGTTGGTTAGTTAGTTAGTTAGTTTATCAAGTTGACTTGATAAAGGGTAATGCCCTCGTTAAAATTTGTCTTTTCTCTTGGTACTGAATCCTTTTAATAAAATTTTGTTCTATGTAAGTTATTCGATAGAACCTAACGCTATTTTTCAGTTAATTAGTTACTTTGTTAGTTAGTTACTTAGCTGGCTAGTTAGTTAGTTAGTTATTTAATTAGTTAGTTACTTAGTTGGCTAGTTAGTACACTGCTATTAAACTTAAAATCCTTTCAAAAGTGACAGAGCATATGAAATATTAGCCAAAGAATTATATCATTTAAAAAGTCATCTTTTAGACTGTTAACAGATCAATTTCCAGATATTGTTAACACAACTCTGTCACAGTATTTTGATATATGAACACTTTCTAAATTACTTTTCACGAATATAATGTATCAACTATCTATCATATGTCATATCATATATTATACACCAAGATATAGACTATAAATAGAAATGTAGGCCAAGAACAGGCCTGGTAACGTAGAAACTGGTTCCATATAAAGGAAAATCCATATAACGGGCGCCTTTGTACTGCCATGATAGCGTACAAGCTAAACAAGTAGACTCGCGACACGAGTCTTAAGTTTACGCTCCCCTAAATGTTTATTTGTTACTCCAGCAGATCGATTGTTGAAAACATAACAACATAACATAACAACAACACCGAACGAAGTAGAGTGGGACTTATGTTGTGAGTCTACTAAACTATTTTATTGACCGCTGGAGAGTTGTCCCCTATATTGAGGTTTTTTTTACAAAGAATTGATCGTTGGGACCGCAATATGTGTCCGTTGTTCGGAGATGCTCGTGGTATAGAAATCCACTGTAGGCCATGTGTAATACACAGCAGTAGATCACTACAACTATTTCTCATTCTGTATTTTATAGATCTGCTCCTACAGCTGGTAGTCCACCAATGACCGGTCGAGACTTCTTCAAAGACAATGCACCAGCCCGGATAAAACAGCCACTGCAAAACGCGGACCATACTTCTCGGATACAGAGGTGACATAGATCTTTATAATCCCCTTTAAACAAACTGTGCCTACTGTGGTTGTTGTGGTTGTCTCTTGGTTCATTGTGTTATTAATTGATTTAACATTCGTATCCTCATGTCTGACGAGGAAAGCCATGAGCTTAACCCTTGATTTCATTTGAAAACATTTTTATTTGGACAACCTTTGTCGGGGCTGGGAGCTCAGTGACACCCCCAACCCAGTCGCAACCATGTTGTTCTTCGGCATCTTTTTGTAAGCTCTTAGCATGTGATCAGGGGATCTTTTTTAAAATCTGATTCATTGTTTAAATCGAATAGAAGCTCGTTTTTCTTCGATCCAGAGTTGAGATGTGACGTTCCTTATCTTTCTTTCAGTCTGAAGGTCCAGCATTCCCTGTTGGATCGCGTGATTTGGCTGGAGCAGGAGGTCGACCTTGGGCTGTGAAACCGGCTGAAACTGGAAGTGAGGCTGAGTCTGACTTTATTACCTTAATAAATTAATTAGCAAATCAATACAAACTTAAAATTGACGTTCAAATTCATTTTTTTAATATGAGGATTTTGTATACTCGATTATTTATGTGTTGGACATTTTAACTGTCTTATGTATCTGTTTTAATCATCAGGGGATTCATTAGCTTGTGTATAAAATTCAATCAATTTAGTTTTTCAAAGGTGAAAGCAGTAAACGTGAAATGGTCTATTTAGTGCTAGACTAGTGCCAGTCACTCAGTAATAGGTCAACTAATCGAGACCTGGACCCTGGCTATGATGCTTTGGGCTCAAAGGGGGCACAAACCTCAATCTTACTGTGCTTCTGTGACCACAAACGACGCCACAGCACCTTCTGCAGCCTCTGCGAAGGTCTAGTTGTTTTGAACATTTGCTACATAACTTTCAGCAAGTGGCAGTCAGGGGATTAGAGACAAAAAGGTTTTCATGACTCATATACAGGAAGTATTTGCATCTCTTTAGAAGCATTACTGTATTTAATTTTTAGTCATGTCATTGGTACATATGAGAATGTGCAACCAAATATAAGGTTTTAAACTTTTCTATAAGGGCAGCAGAACTTCAGAAACATTATGGATTGAGCATATTGACATTATTATGTTTAAATAAATAATGAAGAGTGAAATATGGAATTGAAACAAAAGACTGGAAGGGCAGACATAAAAAAATTCAGACTTAAAGGAAATCTGTTACTTAATACTTAAGATGTTAATTTTATCTCAACTTTCTTTTCAAACACATTACTTTTTGTTTTTTTAAACAATAACAAGATTGTTTCAACTGATGTATTAATTTACAATTATCTTTCTTTGAGGAAAACTTCACTGGGATCTCTTCCGTGTGGCTGGCTTAACACAACACAATTTGAAGCAGTTGTAGAGATTACGCAATTGTAAGTACATTTTTTCGTTCTGTAGTCTGTTTTGATTAGAACCTTTAAACTTGCTTCTGTGTGATGTTGCTGTTATGCCCTTAGTTCAGTCAGTCTTAAAAAGCATCCTTGACGTATGCACACGGAAATTTGCGGAGTAGCATCAAACGCAGAACAACAACGAACGTCTTTGTTGATAGCAGCTTCAGTTAAAATGTTCAATCTCTGTAGTTCGAATGCTTTGCTGAACGCACTGTTGCCATGACAGCATCAGCCCCCAATGAGATCAACAAAATCCAGAGAGGAATAAAAACCACAAAATATGAAGCATTAGTTAAACCATCAAGCTTTGCACATAGCGTTAAAAGAAATGTCAACTTCATTAGATACAAATAAACCAGCCATATTTTCCTCCATTTTCCCAGAGACAAATCAGGATAATTATCACTGCCAGTTTTGAAGTGAAAAATAGACAAAATTACGAGGACTGTCAATGTTATTGCGTCTAAAACCCAAATAGGAATGAATACTAAGTGCCATAATAAACTTGTTTTGCGATCAAGACGAAGAACGCATAAGATTAAGAACACTGTAGCGAATATCCAAAAGGCCCAAGAACGTTGAACCAGCGCCATTTTGAATCAGCTGTTATCGCTGACAAGAAATAACATGGATTGTTATTAGTTTAAGGAAAAGTGAGAGGTACAAACGCATGCGTAAAGAGAAGACAATTCTATTCGCTGAAAAATTATTTTCCTGTCTTTGATTGGTTAGTTTTCATGCCTATCAATACTGAGAGATGTTCCTCATTTCTTCAAATTTTGAATTACTTTAAACTCTATTTTGGCAGATATCATTTTCATGAAATCAGTGAATAGCTCGACAAATAAAATGTGCTTTCTTTGGCAAGTAGATAAATTTCTGAAGGGCAAAAGATTCATAAAAAATTGAAAACAATTACCTGGATCAAGAAAAGTCCAAAGTCTTAAACAGCTGAGATGACCTTATTTAGAAAATGCGATTTAACGAAGCAAATTAGAGATTCTTTTGATTAGATGTAAACATCAAGGTGTGGTTGAAGAAAAAAGTTCCATATTTCATCATTTTGATAAGTACAAGCTTGTAAACAACACAGATATGCCTAATTGCTTGGTAAACAAGCATGCATTGGTTAGGAAACATAAACTGAACTGTCTCTACGCCAGGACTCTTTTATGGGACCTTGACTGGGGGGAAGCATTGTATTACTGTTTAAGAAGACGGAAAAATGGCTATTGTTCAAAACAATAGAAGAGACAAGGCACTCGAGGGCAGAACCCCCCCTCTAGTTAGTTGGTTAAAGATGCCCTTTCCCAGCCCGCCTTTACTAGAATGTCTCATATCGTTCCTTGTTTGTAACTTCGAGAATTTCTTAACCTTATTCCCAGGTTGGTTGGAAGAAATGGCCCAGGATATAAAACAGCCACTATGAAGAGTGGCGCAAACCAATTTTATGGGCAAAGACTTTTGGGCAACGTTGCAGCTGATGTGGTCCAGGACAGGGTAGGTTAGGTTGTTTTAAGCCTTTTGGAAAGCACTAAGCCCAAAACAACATCATACCATGATATTCTGACATTCATTGTCCGAACACCTTAGCCACTCACCAACAAAAACTCCTGTGCAAATTTACTCCCTCCCCCCGCCTCCGATGTGACAGTAATATGAGTCAGCTGACTCACTACCATTGTCATTAGATATGTGAAGTTCCACAAAAAAACTTCATTTGTGGAACGTGGAACAACCAGTGAGAGCGAATCACCGTTTGTATTTCGAAAAAATGCGATCGATTTTGCTCACTGTCGCGTCTCTTCTTATTGCTTTCAGTAAGTACTTGTTTTATATCTTAGCTGTTTCACATGTTTTGTGAGTAGTAAAGTATAAAATGCATTACACACTTTTTTATGGGGAACCACTTTATAAGGAACCTACATGTAGAAGGCCCGAAAATTTAAAGAACTTATACTACTAAAGAGAAAATCATTAAGGAACTTTTAAATATTGAATGCTTTTATCACTGCAAATAATCAAGAATTAGAAAGCCGGTTCCATTCATTTGCAGTCGAAATCCAAAATTGTACGTTAAGCATGTATCAAATGTTTCCTTGAGTAGTCCCGAGCTTTGCTCACATGCAAGTGTCTCTCTATTATTGTTATGACCACTGTATGTGCAGTTTAAATTAAGGAACTATTAAGGAATTTTTTGAACTACGATTGCCTCAAAAGAGGTCCAAAAATAAGGAACTTTAAGAACTAGGCCTTGAGGTAGGTTCCTTATAAAAAAAGCGTGTATTGTATTGTCAATATTCTTTTAACCGTTTTGCGTAAAGTTTGTATATTTTAGTTGTAGTTTTTACTTTTGTTCATTTAAATGTTAATCATTTATTTTTAATTCCATACATTATATTTTTATACATAATAGTTTGATTTGTTTTCTGTCGTAATTGCAACTTCAGGACATCAAAGAAAGGGCCAAATAAGCCCCCAAAAGCCTTTGTTTAAAACGATTGTCATCTATAGTATATAGATGGTGTTATACTGCATATATAGTTTTAGTTTTTAGACGGAGAAAGTTTCAGCTTTCAGATTTCAGCTTAATTGAGTAAGCTCTTTTTTATTTTATGGACTAGATTATAGTTTTTTTATCATTTGTTTCCTAGAAAAAATTGGTTTGGCGCAAATAAGCCAAAAATTTATGGATTAGCTCCGTAAAATTTTGACATGAAGCATGGGAATAAAACGGAAAATGACCTCCTTTTTTCTTTCTTTAGATGCAAAGGAAGTAATTGGAAGAAAAGAAAACATTCGAGCTGACTTTTATAACCTAGGTATGTTTCTGTTTTTTTAACAATATTTCTTTGGTTTCAGAGAACCTTTCTTGTGGTATTTCATCTTATCCCAAGTTCTTACTCTCTCAGCTTGAGGATTAAGTCTAAGTCCGAAACAGGACAATTTAACGGGGTGTCTTTACAATATAGCAACTTCTATTGCAGTTTAACGCTGCGTCTCTTCAGCATAGAGATTCTATAACACCACTTTTTACAGTATTGCAGCTTCTATGGCACTTCCACACCATGTCTTTTCAGAAAAGCAGCGTCTTTTGCAGTTTAAATACACGTCTTGTTTTTACAGTATAGTGTACAGTAGCTTTTTTAACGATTGGTGACGTACCCAAACGTTCAAATGTTTGATCGTTTGGCTTTGGCCTTATTGTTATTGAAAGTATAATTTCAAACCTTATTGTTTATGGCCGTCCAAAGCGATATGGCGTAAAAGTTTCAAAATATGAATTTCAGATGTTGTGAGTAAGTTTGAGAAAATACCTGACAATGTCAGAATTCAAGTTGAACATGAAATGAAGAAAAACAACAACAAAGAGCAATATGCTTATGCAACAAGACCAGGACAAGCATCAGAGACGCATCGTTGTGGGCAAGTTGATCAGAGTGTGCCGAGGCATCTTACTTTCATCACGAGGTAATGTATCTGTTTCTTTTATTTATCCTTTTACTGTATCTTTTGATTACCGAGGGGGAGAGGAGGGGGCACAGACTGGGACTGGGCCAGTCAGTACCATGAACGATTCAGACATCGTGTTTCTCTGTATTTTCGTGACCCCGGTTGCAAATTCTCTCCCTCGGACTCTGAAGCAGGACGAAGGGCTGTGTCCTGGCTTGTGATTGTTTCAAGACAATTCATTGCTGCTTTAATGATTATTGTATGTATCCTAATGCATTGTATTGTTTTGAATTCTTTTGAATTGTTTTGTTGTTTTCCATTGTATTGTTTTGTATTGTATTATATTTTTTTTGTATTGTATTGTATTGTATTGAATTGTATTCTATTATATTGGTATTGTATTGTATTGCTTTGCATTGCATTTCATTGTATTGTATTGTATAATATCGTATTGTATTTTTGTGTATTGTATTGTTTTGTATTATACTGTGTTCTATTGTATTCTATTGTATTCTAGTGTTTTCTATTGTTTTCTATTGTATTCTATTGTATTCTATTGTATTCAATTGTATTATTTTCTATTGTATTGTATTATATATTGTATTCTATTGTGTTCTATTGTATTCTTTTCTATTGTATTGTATTGCTGTATTCTATTGTATTCTATTGTATTCTATTGTATTCTATTGTATTGTATTGTATTCAATTTTGTTCTGTTGAATTGTATTGAAAGTACAATGTTAATGAAATCAATTTTTATTTGCACAGATATCGTTTCTATTCAAAGTACACTCATGCATATGGAATCCCTGTGGTAGCCCCTTACGTAGTTGCAGACGAGGCTGTGAAAAAGGCTTGCTACATTGTCAGGTTTTTGTTTGCTGATCGAAAGGACATCAGAGATAACATGTACAAATACTTTGGGCGTGTTGCTGTCATTGGCAAAGATCAAAGTAAGCTTGCCTTGTGTTGCATATAGCTCATAGGTCGCATTTTATTATAATGTGTACTACTTCTAGAGTACAGAAGAAACGAGCATATAAGAAACTGCACCCGGTTTGTCTCTTGAAAGTTCATGATTTTAATGATATATCAGTTGATATATCAGGTTTCGTTCTTGGATTATTTCTTCAAAAAAGTGATAGATAATCCCATAGGATATTACTTAGATGTTGAGAAGCTAAAAGGCTGATTCTAAAAATGCGTTTCTTCATATGTGAAAATGCTAGACTTATTACACGACTCGTAGTTATCGCTATTGAGCCTGTGTTGGACGCTCAAACCATTCTGAGCAAACAGCTGTATGGTTGTTGTTGTTGTTGTTGCTGTTTGGAAAGAGTGGGACTCATGTAATAAGTCTATGAAAATGCAAGCACCCCTTGTTTTCTTTGATATTATCATTCATCATGGTAGAAGATACATATTTCTTTCCTATGTTCTTGAGGGTCGTTTAAGTGTTCCAAGGAACGGTGAATGTGCAAAATATATCCAGGGAACAAGGAGACATGGGCAAAATCAAAAGGGAGAAAGGGAACATTGGAAAACAGGGATCTGGTAAAATCCTCAGTATCAATCCTCTTGACTATCAATCTGAAAACAATCCTACAAAACTCCAAGGCACAAGGGGATTTCTGAAGAGAACAAGGGAACACGTGGCCCTCCTAAACGACTCTTGTTCATAGCGTTGTTCATAGCCCCGTTCATAGCCTTGTTCATAGCCTCTTTCATAGCCTCGTTCATAGCTCGTATAAATATCTTCATATGTTGATGATATTTCATCTATTATTTTGCAGAACTAACAAAAATGCCAGAATTCAGCCATTTACCAGATTGGTGGAACCAGCGTGCAAGGGGCTTAGGCGGCACGTTAGACATTCCAATGTCATGCGGAGGAGAGGAGAATCTCTTGTGTCTTCGTTCAGATCGTTACTATGGAGACGATATATTCTTCCATGAAACCGCACATGCTGTTGCCGTAAGTAAAGAATTCATCTTATA
>JACTAT010000010.1:1577358-1712968 GCA_014526335.1 Chrysaora quinquecirrha
TATCTTTTGTCGTAATCAATATTTGATAATCATAAAAGATGAAATTTAGCTTTTTGCAATTAGCTACCTTGTTTCAGTTCCATATGAAAGCTCCTAAAATAAATCTGACGTTGTCCCGTTTTCACAGAATTTTACAAGCATTGGCAGGATATTTGCCCTGAGAGACTTTGGAAGACATTTATCGACCTGCTGTGATCAGGCTTATCAAAAGAAACCAAAACTAAACGCATATTTGTTTTATGTCCCGGACTGGGTCCAAGATCCAAGTGAATGAATGAATAAAATTCAAGGGATGTCAGTCTTAATAACGAGCTTAGACCTTTGCAAAAGTTGACAACCTACCCCACTTAAGAACAAACTGGTATTATTGATTATCAGAAAGGAGGGTACATCCAATTAGCTCAGCATTCGGAGGAGAACATCCTCGAGCCATTTTGGCAACGGGATATATCATATATACATGCAAATTCATCAGTTGTTTTTTGAGGTGTTTATTTGCTGTTGTAAAATGAAAATTAACCTTTATCTATATCACAGAATATTACTTGAATGCTACGGCACGCTACAAGCTTAAAAGTATGCTGCAAGCTGGTGCAAGTTTCAACTGAAAATGCAGACAACTAGGTACACACTTAATTCCCTTTCTTAAAAAATCCCCTGAAGAAAACTAAGATAGTAAGACATGCTAGCTAATAAGAGAGAAATTCTAAACTTTAAAATCACTACAGTCTAATTATGTTCATAATCAGGAAAAGAACCTTCAACAAAGTAATGTTCAATTTCTTCGAGTGTTCGGCCCTTGGTTTCAGGAACAAAGAAATAGACAAAAATGAAACTGAGGAAGCACCATCCCGCAAAGAACCAAAATGTCCCTTGCTCTGTAAACGCATCAATCATACTTGGGAAGTTTTTCGTCACCACAAAGACAAACAGCCAATTTACCAATGTGCAGATTCCACCTGCAAGGCCACGGGCTCTTGGTGGGAAGATTTCAGACATTAGGAGCCATGGCAGTGGACCCCAACCAAGTGAGAAGACAACTATAAAGATGACTGCTGATGCGACTGCTAGCCAAGAGATGTGATCATTTGGTATTGAATGGTAAATAGAACTTCTAATGCTGGCATTGGTTGCTGATGCAGTATTATTGCTTGATGTTGGCATCGCAAGGTCGTAATAAACACCCAGGCATACATTACAGATGCACATGCCAAATCCACCAATCAGCAGTAATATGCGTCTGCCACTTCTATCCACCAGCAAGCATGCGATGCCTGTTGCCACAAACTGTGCCAATCCAAAGATGATTGATACCAAATTTGCATCTTTCATACCAGCTTTTTCAAATATACTGGTAGCGTAGAACAAAATGGCATTGCAGCCACTAAACTGTTGGAATACCATCATGAAAATGCCAATAACCAAAGGCTTCAAAAGACCTGGTCTTGTGAATTCACCTAGTGACATTCTCTCTTGCATATCTAAAGAAGAAACAACGAAATGTTAAATATGTAAACTGCGTCAATATGGTGTGTTGGATATGGATTTAAAGGCAAATTCTGACAAAAAAAAGAGAGAGACACCTTCTACACTTCTTCACCCTCTATAAACAACAATTGTTATGTTGAAAAAACTTGCTTTCTTTGCAGCAACAGCATGTAAACTATCATATACCATGAAACTGCAAGCTGCACCACTTTCAACTCATTAACATAATCAATGCTTAAAGTGCTTCTGTATGAAAGCTCTTTGCATAAAGTTTATTCTGTACAGTTTTATAAAAGTGCAAATTGCATGCAAATGGCATACCATATTTCTTCAAGCTTACATTAAAGTTTTTGGCACTATTGTTGTGGCTTATTATTAAAGATAACTTCTAATCCAATGTGGTTCATGAACAAGTGTGACTTGCATTATTTTATCCAAGATGCCAAAGCACCCTAAACTTTAACAAACTGTTTCCTATGCGTGTTTGAAAGCCAGGAGTTTCCATGCTTCACGACACCTTACCCTACTCAGGGTGATCATGCAAGCAGAATGTACCCGTCTTTCTTTATAACATAGCAGTGCACAATAGACAGTTTTTGACTGGTACTACTGGCTGCCTCTTTAGCAGGCTGCAGGGTAAAATAATAATACTGATGCACTTCATACCTAGATTGCTTTCAATTTCAAAGCATTCCTCTTCAACATCATAATGCTTTCCACGCAACCATGTCAGCTCTCTCAATGCAACATATCTCTGACCATTAGCCAACAACCATCTGGGTGTTTCTGGCATAAACAGCATGAGTAACAGCAGTAATGTGACTGGCCCAACAGCAAATAAAGCTGCCATCTGCCATGATAAAGCACCACCAACAACATAAGCTATTACAATTCCTAATGTAACGGCAAGCTGGTTTATAGAGCCAAGACCTCCTCTGTACTTTGGATGTGCAATTTCTGCTATATAAACCTAAAAAATGATAAAATATGCTTATAGGGCATTTTATACACTAAAGCGAGGCCTATGTTGAAATTCCACATAACCAGAACTAGTTGCCAATAGTTCTGTCAAGTTATGGACATAAGTTAGCAGTTATATGTATAACTAGTCAGCATTAGTTCTATTGTATGGTATGTCAACATAAGCTTGGCTTAGAAACAGATTTCAACCCATATATAATTGTCTTTGATGTTTGAATTGGCCACAAATAGATCATTTTGGTAGAATTTAAATTTTTCGACATCGCAAGATATCAATCTTTTGATGCGAAAATTGTATAAAGCACCCAAAAATTAGTCTAGGTAGAAAGTTTTACTATCCCAGCGCGTGTATTATTGATTCTACGAGCATCCAAAGTTTACGATTTTATAAGGGCTTTGACCGTGTGGGGTAAAAAGGTTCACCAAGTTCATTTTTTGCGGTCAAAGCCTTTATGAAATCGGGAAATTTGAATGCTCATAAAATTAAGAACACAAGCCCTAGGACAGTGAAACTTTGTACCTAGACTGAGTTTTGGCTGCTTTAGAAGATTTTCATATCAAAAACTCGATATTGTGTGATTTTGAAAAAATTTAAAGCTGTGTGACGTCATACCAAAATGATCTATACTTTGAAACAATTAATGATGCACAACTGACCGGCACAGTCAGTGACGTTGAACCAACTGCTACTCCAACGAGAATTCTGCCAAGCAGCAACATCCAGCTGTGTTTTGAATTACTGATGAGGAGCCAACCAGTTGCAAAGGGAACAGAATACAACATCAAAGCAGTCTTTCTTCCAAAATACTCAATTGCCCATCCGCCAATCAAGGCACCTCCAATTGCTCCAACTCCAACCAGAGACTAAAAGAAAAAAATTGAAATGATAAATTTATCAAGAGTTTGAAAATGTTTGTGAAAACAAAAGGCTCGTTTACAAGACAACATAACATGCAAGCAGAGTGAAACGAAACATAAACATGGGTCCTGACCAGGACTATTTTTTTTAAGTTTCCTGGTAACAATCAAAGTAGCAACTTACTGCGAACCATGAGAACTCATTCTTGTTGACAAAAAAGCTTTGTGTTGAGTCTTCTAGTTTTGATTCGACAGGGGAGGAATAACCAAGCGCGTAGCCGAAATTCAAAGGACCAAGCGCAACAACTAAAGTTGCGAAAAAGGAAGGCCAGAAGCTACTTTTCCCTGCTGCAGAATTGTCGCTCAGTTGGACGTGTGTTCCAGAATAGTCTGCGTCTGTATATGGAACTTCTTCTAAATCATTTCTCTTCATGACTGCGCTGTGTGTTGCATCGATCATCGTCAGTAAAACATTTATTTCGAAAGGTTTTTTTGCCGAAATTTCATCCTGAAACCTGCCACCATTATTCTTCGAAGAAACAGAAGAAACACAAGACACGATTGACGATGTCATGTGACTTTGAACTGGAATTCGAAAACGAGGGTCAAAGGACAGGGCGTGTGAAAATGGAGAAAAGATCTCCTCCCAGGGGGGTTATACCTGCCTTTTGGGTTCCATCCTCCCGCCTACAAGATCTTCCCTGCCCCTGATTTATTGTAACATTGCGCATTAGCCCTCTGCGAAGACGCATTTGTTATTGCACCACAGCTTCACAACAGAAAAGAGCAGGTCCGCTATAAAGAGCGAAGGCGGAGCGAAAAGATCAAGAAAGGGACAGAATTAATCAAAGAAAAGTTGAAATTGAAAGGTGAGTGTTTCTTTTATGTTTTAAAAGTAAAAAATTTCGAGAAAAGTCTTACCATTTGGTTTAGAAGTAGCTAGAGGCCAGAGGCAAGCTCCTTCCTGGCCTTCCTTTCTTGCTTTTAGTTAGGCCCATCGGGCATCGACCAGCACCAGCCACCAGCCACCAGGGGTGCTATAGAAGAGTAGACAGCACTATCCCATCAAAGTTGGTAACATTCAGATTATTATTTAACTTTTAGCTTTTTGTCAGTATCAAGCCTTTGTGTGTGTAGTAACAAAAATTAAAGGCCCAGTAATATCTGAAGCTGGGGTTTCTTAAAAAATTGTGCAAATCAAAATCATTAAAATAATTGAATTTTCAGTTGTATTTTATTTTTTTCAGAAGTAAAAGACTACTTGGAATTGAATAGAAAATGGCTGCACTAGATGTTCATATTGAAAACCCTGCTCCCAAACAAAGTGCCCCCTTCACCATGGGGTAATATTGCAAAAGCATCAAAACCACAATCATTTTCATCTCTAATGGATGAGGAATATGCAAGAGAAATTGAACAGCAGGATAAGAATCTAGAAATCCAAATTGAAAATGTTGAAACTGTGGAAGATGGTCATTGTAATGGTTAGTAAGATTTTTGTATGTATCACCCATACATATAAACTTTTGTATGTATTTGGCCGCCGTGGCTCATTGGGCTATGCTTGGGCTCTCATGCATGAGGTCCAAGCTTCAAGCCCTGGAAGAGCCATTGATGGACGTCGGGAAGGGCATCTGGTCCATGAAGTGCTCACTGCTCCATCAAAATGCCAAGCGATTGGGTTCCATCCTAACCCCTGAAAAGGGGAGAATGAGACGTAAAACCACATCATCATCATCATCACTCAGCATCCGACCCCCTATTGGGGATACAGCCAATTGGCATTGGCAATGCGTTGGTTAAGTGTCCCCAGTGGATTGTTGGTTTCCAAAGGATCATAAGTGTGTGTCTCCAAAGCATGGCTTATAATGTGCCCATGACTTTCACAGTTTGTGTGAAAGCAAAGCCAATATAGGGGTGTGCCCATGTGGGTGTGTCCTGGGATGAGATTTAACGGGTACAGTGAGCTGTACATCAAAATAAACCAGTTATTTTGGTTTTGTTTCCAAGTTTAGATATTTGTGAACCTACTAGCAGACTGTTGTCAACATTTTGTCAACATTTTCTCATAGATGATGGAACTCTAGATACTGAAAATGATCTTCTGATGGCTCAGTTGCTGCAGTTGGAGTTTAACAAGGAATATGATGAATTCATCAAAGCAAAAGAGAAGATTGTTAATAAGGATAGTAATGGTAGGTGCCACATTTTGTTATAGCATCTTTAGAGGTCTGCGAAAATTTCTTAGGTGTTTTGTTTTGATGCTATAGTGGGGGCCTTTTATTTGGGGTCCAGAAGCTGCAAAGCTGCAAAAAAAATCAGCCCAAAGCCGATACATCAGCTTATTACACACCAAAAGATGCAAGGTGCAGCTTATTCTGAAGCTGCAAACCATAGAAAAGCATTCTGAAATCCGCAAGCCACATGCAAAAAGAGGTCAGAGCCCTGAAGCCACAAACCTTTAATAGGCACCCTATACTGCGTCCTCAATTACCTAAAACAGATTTCATCAAACATTGATTGGAACGAGTCTCCAAAGTGTCATATCTGAATATTTTAATGATTCTTCGAACATCTTTTAAACACCAATCAGCTATACAGCGGGAATGCCAATAGGATTAACTGAAGAGTCAAACTGAGAAACGAAGTTCTTTGTCTACACAGAAGGCAACAAATAATTTTTCAGTGTTTGAAACATTGAAACGTTTGTCTCTGACGTTTATACTCTGAGGAGTGACAGATGAAAACAGCTTTTAAGTTTGTCAAGAGATGTTTCCGCTGTTTCTCGTAATTTTGAAATTTTGTACAACTCAAAAACTATTTACAAACCATTGTTAATAGATTTCTCTTTGTACTTTCTAGTGACACTTTCCTTTGAGAAATATCGTTATTTCCATGATCGTCATGGGGTTCAGCTATCCGATGGTAGCAATGAGGATGATGACGAGGAAGATGAAGATGATGATGATGATTCTTTTGAAGAAGATAACACAAGACAGGTAACAAGCAGAAATGCCATGGGGCCTGGCAAGGAAATCATCACAAAGCACGATGCAACAGTATGTGGCAGGAAAAACACCAAATTTGTTGAAAATTTTCCTCCACATTTTGCTGCTGGCAACGTATCATCAAAAGACCTCGATCTGAAATTGCCAAATCATGTTTACAACACATTGAAAACTCACTCCATGAAAGAAGAGAAATACAGTCATAAAGTACATGACAGAAAAGAGCATGCCACACATGATCAAGCTCTTGATCCAAAGACAAGGATCATGTTGTATAAACTGGTCAACAGCGAAGTTCTTGATGGCATTAGTGGATGTATAAGCACTGGAAAAGAGGCTGTTGTGTTTCATGCGAAAGGAGGCTTGTAAGTAATGGCTCTTTTACGCTACTTTTAACTTATTTCAATTGCTTGGGGCAACTTTTTGAAAGAACAAAAACAGCAGGGCATCAGTGTTAAAGCAGTACGGGGGATACTTTTCCAAACGGCCCTGAGAAATTTCTTGTTCTGTCGCGCACTTGGTTTCAGCTGTCTTCCCTTGATTTGCTACTGCTCTTTTTCGACAACCATTCTCTAAACTTCTTATACGTCTGTCATTTTGTTTTAAACATAAGATTCAGCTTGCGTATTGGGAGGAAGAGTGTATTGTCGATAAAATTGGCAAAAAGATAGAAATTTTTTGAAGAAAAGAAGTAGAGGAAACTAATTTCTTTATGGCAACTGAAGTACAAAGACAATTTTTGTCTCCTTTACTGAGTAAACAGCTCGGGTTTTAACATGACTTTTCTGGAAGAAACTGTTGCTTTACAAACTAGAAGATATATGTCGATCTGTTCGCAACTTGTCTCGTTTGAACTTGCTGATTTTAGGCTCACTTCTATCGTTTTAAAGCTTGTCACATATCTATCTGTTTTTTTTTAAGTTGGAAACTCTGTTTTTGGTTGTTGAAAACGGCAATTTTTACTCCTGCCTCTACTAGGCAAAGTAAGACGTTTGAGAAAATAATACCCCTGTAACAACTTAGTTGACTTTGGGCTTGTGATTTTGCTTTGAAATAGTGATCGCCCTTAAAGAAAATGCAGCTTGATACAAGGCAACACTCGTGTCAGAAATCTTTCTTAGTTTTTTGTCGAAATTGGGGGAAACAGCGGAAATATATCTGTACATACTTAAAAGCTTTTGTCTGTCAGTCCTCTGAGTACAAACTTCAGAAACAGACCGAAACATTATATTTTCCGTTGCTTCTTAGATGTGGTGATGACGTTTTTCCAAATGAATGTGCCATCAAGGTTTACAAAACCACGCTGATTGAATTCAAAACACGTGACAAGTACATCAAGGATGACTTCAGATTCCGTGATCGTTACAGCAAGCAGAACCCAAGGAAAATTGTTCGTTTATGGGCTGAGAAAGAAATGAGAAATTTAAAAAGGTATTTTGTCATTATCTACACGATCTTGTAATCTTTTTCATCTTTTTCGTGTAATGTTCTTTGAGAGATTGGTCAAATACAGTGTAATACCTTTATGACATTCCCTTATGTGGTTATTAAATCCTGGATACAGCGATACCCTATAATTTAGCCAGACCCACGAGGGACCATAATACAAACGAGAATAGCTTGTTTGCTTGGTGCTTTGATTATCCTTAGGTGTCTAATTGCAGGCGGTTTGGATAAGTGGATGATTGGAAGTTGCGACAGGCGACAAGATCTAATACGCGGGGAGTAAGAATTTGATTTGAGGAAACTTTAGACAAACTCTGAAAACTGATTTTGAAAGCGCTTGTTTTTTAGAATGCATGAGAGCAAGATCAACTGCCCACAAGTTCTTCTCTTGAGAAAACATATTCTAGTCATGAGTTTTATTGGACAGAATCAAAAGCCAGCACCAAAAATCAAAGATGCGAAACTGTCAAATTCTGGTTTTACAACAGCCTATGAACAATGTATAGAGGTTTGTAGTTAATGTACTTGCTTACTAGTCAAAAATGCTTTTAACTCTATGGACAGTGTTTCCTTTACGTCTAACAGTAGAGGATTAAAGCTTGGGTAAAGAAGATTTTATTTAGTGTCAAAAGCAGTGGAGAGTTTGAATCATGTGCCTATCTGCAATAACTATTTTCTATTGCTTTGCAAACTGAAAAAGATGCCTTTTCGCAACTTTAATGCTAAAATTTCTCTCTTTAACTCGCCTAATTCAGACTTATTTCTATAACTTTATTGCTTGGCTTATCTCTTTTCTATTTTCCGAAGTTTGACAAACTGTGCTCGGTTGCTTAAAATGGGATATTTGTCTTTTGCTTCCACTAGGCAATGTAGTTTCTACTTGTCGTAGTAGGTGCTTCTACCTACTGGCAAAGAAGGTACTTTCTACTTTGCTTTGTTGATGCGTCCACTAGGCGATGGTAGATGCTTCTACCCGGCGAAGTAGATGCTTCTACTTGGCGAGTTTTATGCTTCTTTTAGGCAAAGTAGGTGCTTCCACTAAGCAAAGTATGTGTTTCTATACTAGGGAGAGTAGTTGCTTCTACTAATCAAAGTAATTGCGTCTACTAGGTGTTTCTGCTAGTCTAATTAGGTCTTATTAGGTGTTTCTACTACGCAAATTAGGTGGTTCTGCTAGGAGAAGTAGGTCTTTCTACTAGTCGGATTAGGACCACCAAGTTATATTGCTTTTCGGACTGAGTTCAGGGCAAATTTCTGTTGCCTGTACACACCCAACAAGAAAAGATTTCTATCGTGTTCTTCAACAAAAATTGGCTCGTATCCTGGTCAATAAAATAGGCTGTGAAGACCATTCGATGCACTTATATGGATCATTTCTCCCACAGATGATGAAAAAGATGTACCAAGAGTGTAACTTAATCCATGCTGATCTAAGTGAATACAATATGCTATGGCATGAAGATAAACTATGGTTCATTGATGTCAGTCAATCAATAGAACCAATTCATCCAAGAGCATTAGAATTCCTCGTCAGAGACTGCACGAATGTTGTGAATTTTTTCCAGAAAGTTGGTGTTGCTAATGTCATGACAGTTGAAGAACTTTTCAATTTTGTTTCTGGTTTGGATATCACAGGGAAAGAGGAGGATTTCTTGACTCAGGTAAAGGAAATTTTTATTTAGGGCGTATTTCTTTTGTAACCTCCTGTTTTTAGTAGGCCCTATGAATTCTGAATGTTTTTGACTTAGCAGGGATAAGTTTCCTGTACCCAAATAACACAGCTTCTGAAAACAACTTAGGCCGACTGAACAAACTGTGAAACCTTCCACCTTAGACCTTAGAGGTAGACTTGATACCTTCCTCCCACTCTTTCGGAAACAGCTTCTAACAACTACAACAACATGCAGCTGTTTCCTCAGAGTGGAGCAGTTGGAGCGGGGTGGTGCAGTTTGGAGGAGCGTAGACTACGACGAATGTAATAAATCTACCTTAGAGGCAGAAGGTTTTGGAGACACTCCAAGTCTGCCTTTTCCAGAAGACAGTACCGAAAAATGCGCTTCCAAGCCTACCGAAAATAGGTGTTTCTCCATCACAATCATCTATCAAATGGTCGTGTCAACCCACCGCTCTGAGAAAAGCATAGCTTTCAAAAGGAAAACGATGGGCATGGAGATTAATGCACTTCTTCGGGAAACTTCAGCGCGCTAAGAGGTTTTGGTGAGGGCCGGTGAGTTATTGGGTGAAACTTTGTGCAGAACCTGTCTCGTGAAGACCAGGCATTATCAACTCGGCTCAGAGAAAGTCAAGAAAGTTGCACATTACTTGTTGAAGTTTCTTACTCTTATTCGTCATTTGCATAGTTTATCTTGGGAACAGCTTTCTTAAAAGCTCTTGTTAGTACCTTGCTCTGGCAAGCTACCCATCAATCAAAGCAGTATATTATTAAACGGCGATCAAGTTAGAAAGTTTACGAAAGTCGTTTGTTTTTAGATCCGGGACTACGAAAAGAGTGAAGAACTGTTAGCCAATGATGCTGCAGAAAAGGACTTTAATTTTGATTATTTATTTGACCTTTCGAAGAAAGAACAGGACTCATGTTCAGATTAAGAAATATTTGTAATTTAACGTTAAAAGCAGGGACTCCGAACCGATGACAGGGGGCGAACAGGATAGAAAGGGTGATCGATAAGGAAGGCGAGCTATGCGAACCGAAAAATGGTAGGAAACTCTCCCTTGCATTCGCTGCTAAGGGCAAGGGTCACCAATACGCCCCCCATTTTGGCGTCCCCGCTTGGAGCTTAGTATTTACAGTAGTGCAGCAAAGCCCATCTTTGATCTTTCTACTTGCTTGCAGCGTGATAATAAGAGTCCAAATACATGCATGAAGTCTCCAGCGTATAAAGTATATAAAGGTTTCGAGAGCTGTATGCAGAGCCAAATATATCACCTACTTGTTTGCTAAATTTCCTCAACGGATTTTTGCAGGGCAAAATTTCAGCTGCTAGTTTGGTTTCGCGGTTTCGTAAGAATCTTTTGTCGAAGTAAAAACGTACTCAAAACTCGTCCATTAATTTTGCGCTCTAGGCAAAAACGGATTTGTCTTTTGGATTTCTATTCTTGCAACAAAAGCGTTTCTAGCCTTGCACACTTTTCCGTTTTATTGCAAAAGTCGCACAATTTTTTTTGAAATTGTAATCAAGGGTAATAAAGAATTTCTATGTAAACTTTGTGTAAACCAGTCTTTAACTTATTCGTAAGTTCATATTGGTAGATGAGTGAAGAAATGAATAAAAAGCATAACATTTTTTGAAAACATCGTTTTCTCTATGCTGGAATGATAAAAAATAATTCAAGAACGTTTATTCGTTGAAATCAACTACAGCTTTTCAGTAATTAATTACTGTGAACTTATAAGCAACAAAAGAACGCTTTTATCGTCAAAGTCTTGTTAACGTTCACGTCTTCATGCCTTCACCTCACGCGGATTGAAAACAACATGGAACGGTTTCGGAGAGTGGATAACAGACCGGTTGCCTTCCATTGGTGGAACCGGCTCTCCTGGAGCTTTGTCGATGGAATATTTGTGCAGAATTCTAGTCAGGAACAGGAAGATTTCCGTCCGGGCAAGTGGCTCACCAAGACAAACTCTTCTTCCGGCTGAGAACGGGATGAAACTTTTCTCTCGGTCTGGAATCAAACGTCCTGCATCATCAATCCATCTCTCTGGGATGAAATCATCAGGATTTTCCCATTTTCGCTCATCATGATGAATGGACCAGATATTGAAGATGATGTGTGTGTTCTTTGGTATGGAATACCCAGCCAATGTTGTGTCTGCTGTGGTCTTGTGTGGAACTCCCAGTGGAATAACTGATGACAAACGTAGTACTTCATTTACAACCGCACAGATATAAGGCAACTTTTCCCTGTCTTTGAGACTTGGAAGTCTGTCATTGCCAATAACAGACAGAAGCTCCTCCGCAGCCTTGTCTTGCACTATTTTATTCCTGACAAGTAACATCATTGCCCATCTAAGTGATGTTGTTGTTGTTTCCGATCCAGCAGTAAATGCGTCGTGAATGATCATTTCTAGATGGTCATCGGTTGGGTATTTCTTGTCCTTATTTGGCATATTTGATTCTTTTGTTGCTTCCAACAACAATGCATCTGTCAAATCCCGGATGTTCTCACTGTCGAAGGTTGTCTTGTGAAGGTTGAGCTGTTTACGTAGAATGACGTCCCGGATGTTGATGCCGGTTTGGATCTTCTTGTAACCAACATTTGGGAAAAATCGTAACCATGGCAACCATGCCTCTGGGCCAATGTGCGAGAACCCGGATGTGATTAATGAGTTGTATTTGACAACATCAAGGAATTCTGGGTCATCTTTGTTGTATCTTTTTCCAAAGACAAGTGAACAGATTATGTTGATGACAGCCAGAGCTACAAAAATAATTGCAAACATTAATTTTAAGTCATTGTCAAATTGCTTAGCATTTATCATCTCTGGAAACTAATCACTAATCAACCAATCACCATGAAGTTATCACTAATCAACCCATCACTAATCAACCAACTACTAATCAATCAATCGCTAATCAATACATCACCCATCAATCAGCAATCAATAAGTTGCAAATCAACAAATCATTAATCACTCACTTGCTAATCAGTCAATCACAAAATAAATCAGTCAACTAAGAAATCAATCATCAATCATGCAATCATAAATCAATTGCATATCATTCAGTGAATCATTTGACTAATCACTAACCAAAATCATTATGTGGATTGAATGGTTTGCCAGCAGATGCATCCAGCCTCTGGTACAAATCATCAGCCTCGGCTTGAATATGCTCCTCCATCTTCTCCATACCATTTCCATACAACTTCAAAGATGAATGCGCAAGTTTGCGCGTTGCCTGCCATGTTGGTCCAAAATCACTGAATGCAATATCCTTGAATCCACGCGTGATCTTTCCCGCTGTGTAGACATCCTGCGGGCGTCCCGCGAACTGCACGCTTTTGTTCAACAATGCTTCTTTTGCGTAATCAATGGAATTGACAACAACAACACGTTTGCTTCCAAGGCTGATACTGAAAACGTCTCCGTATGTTTCTGCAAGGTCTTTCAAGGCTGAGTATGGATGAGAACCAAGTTGGTATACATTGCCAATAACAGGCATTGGCACTGGACCTGGTGGGTATTTACGCAAATTCCACAAATGCATCACATAGTGGAGGGTCACATAAACAAGACCCAGCACAGACAACGCTGCAATGATCGGCAAAACCATTTCTCCTAAAATGAAATAGAAATATTTTCTAAGATCCCGGTTCACGCCCAATCACAAAAAAATCGCACCCCCAAACAAAAATTCGCACTTCCAGCCAAAAAAGTCGCATGCTAAACCAAAAAGTCTGAAGCTCAAGCAAGAAAAGTCGCACCATCAAGTCGCAAAAGTCACACGTTCAAGACCAAACAATTGATCGTACTCCAAACCAAAAGTCGTACTTGCAGCCGAAACCCCCCCCTCCCCAAACAAAAAAGTCGGACTAACCGCCAGAAGTCGCACCCCGAACCAAGAAGCCGCATCCTCAACCAAAAAAAGTCGCCCCTTCAACCAAGAAAGTCGCTCTCTAAACCAAGAGTCGAACGCTAAACCAAAAAAAAATTGCATCTGCATCCTCAAAAACAGTCGAACTACAAACCAAAAAAGTCGCATCCTAAGCCAAAAAAGTCGCACCCTCAACCAAAAAGTCGCACCTCCGTCTCTTATCCCTGTCCGAAGAACTTGAAGAACATGCTCACATCGTGAGAGATTTTATTTGTTTGTCCGTTTCCTTGACGCATTAATCTCCCAAATCTTGTTTACGATACATGACCCCTGTAGCGCAAATGTTTATCTATTGTTCATTTTTTTATTGTTGTCTTGTTGTTGCCCAAACAAGTCCTCACAAATCTAAACTTATCAACGTAAAGTTTAACTAAAAACACAAAAATAAACTTCACATACACCCACAAAAATCGTTTTATACGTTAAACTGTTTCGTTTGCAACAAAACAAACTTGTTTTTGAAGACTTTTGACTCGCTTACCGATTTGACCCCTACAGTGTAAACATTTTCTATTGTTCGCCGTTTTATTGTCTCGTTTTCCCAAAAACACGAACATAAACTTTCCCCCGAAAACGTTCCGATTACCCCTAAAAATTGGTCCAGGATATAATATTTCATTTGCAAGCATGCCAAACAATGTTTTAAAACATTTTAATGGGCAATTAGGTGCTGTTACTAGGCAAATTTTGATGTTTTGACTTTGGTTGCCAAACATCGCGAGGGCGTGCTCCGTGCTCTTGCAGTCATTCAGGAACAACTCGGAGTAAACAACGAAAAAACGCAAAATAAGCATTTCATAAAATCTCTTTGCATGAAAATATAAAACTAAAAGGATATTTCTGAATAACAATTTATAAGAGTACTGCACTGGCTTATAATTTAAGTATAAAATTAAGGTTGTTTTTGAGTGCAGCATGGCTAAGTGAACACCTGACCTGACCTGACTTTCTTGCACGACGAGAGAAAAGTCTCAAAAATTCAAAATTTGAGAGCTTTTTGTTCCTTTTACTTGCATCAAATCTTTTATTCTGATAATTAAAGTTAAAACGTTAAAAACACGCGACCTACCTTCAAAATTGATCGCAGATGAAACTTTCCTTCACAACTTCACAAAACACCAACCTTCTTCTGACGGTGGGCAGACTTCGACTAACTTCCAGACAAAATTCTGTCTCGATTTCTTGGGTTGGTGAATCACATGACATTGCAGACGCGCGATTTGATTGGCCAAAAATTACATCATCTCGCAGATTACTAGTCTGATTGGTTAATAAATTAGATAATAGTACGTTTAGATGTTTCGATTGGTCGATATTTTTGGTTCCTGTCCATCCTTATTAAAATTGACTGGGTGCAGAAAGGAAGAAAATTTTGGGGAAAAAGCCAGGTAGAGAAGCTTCCGTTTCTGCTGTTTTGGAAAGTTTGGTGAGTTTTTTTTGGAATGGATTAGTCTCCCTCAACAAGGCATCTGTAAAAGATGGAACGGGAAATCAAGGAACGTGTTAGCAGAGGAATGTGAAGTCTTGTTCCTGATTCCTCGTTATTCCTCGATTCCTTTTTCCTCATTCCCCCTTCCTTCTATTGAATGATAAGTGTCCAGGCAATTTACGTTAGCTGTGCTAAAATCTTTGACAATGTATATTACAAAAGCCTAAATAGGTTTGCTATACTGTATTATCTATGGAACCCTCCCCCCGTTTCAATTTTTTTTCGAACGAGCATTTTCTTTCTTCACCGTGAGCATTGTTTGGGACTAAAGGGGAGCATTGGAGTTATTAAAGTGAAAATCGCTTAGAATAGGCCCTATTCCCTTCAACAGATGCCTTGCTCTAAATATCTTGTCGAAAAAGTTCGTAAAACGATTTTTGCGTTTACAATTTCAAACTCACACTCTTGGAAACGAAATAAAAAGAAACAGGCATACCCTGTACGTTTTATCATTCAAATAATTCTTCACAAAACAAATCTCAAAACTTCAAATTTCAAATTTCAGAACAATGAAAATGAACATCGTAATGGAATATGTAGACAGCGTTACATAAATGTTTTTCCTTCTTTTCAGGAGTTACTCTTCTTTCTTCCTTCCGACAAACTCATCCATTGCAGCAGTAAAGCCAAAGAAATCGGACAATGTAACAAAGGACGAGTAAGGTAAGATGCTAAAATACGAAAAAGTAACTTATTATTTCGGTCTTAGGTTAAGATTCAAACTCGAATACACGACTTATATTCTAAGTTGAACGTTGCAAATCACCCAAGTGCTCAAAACGTTAGCAGCAATCGAAGCAACCAACACTCTCACAATCTCACTAAGGAAGCATTAGGGCTGTATTGCTTTGTTTTATTGTCGACAAAAGTTTATTCCTTCGAAAGGGGGCCAGGGCTGGTATTGGGCTTGATAGACAAGAGTAGCTTTATACAGCCCTAATGCAGCTTATAGGGTAGTAAAAGATTGAAAAATACCTTCTTAGAAAGATGGCCAAGTGCAGTGACCATGGCAACACCAGAACTTCTTTGTTATGCAAAATAGCATCCATGATTTTTTGTGTGACCCATTCAGGTTCCATTATTGGCAAAATCAGTGGAAACCTGGTTTTGGAATAGAACAATAGATAGTACAGTATACTACGTTTTACCAGTCACTAATCAATCAATCATTAATCAACCAATCAACCAATCACCAATCAACCAATCACTAATCAAACAATCATTAATCTAACAATCAACAATCATTCAATAACTCACTAGTCACTAATCAATCACTCACTAATAAACCTATCACTAATCAACCAATCACTAGTTAACCAATCACTAATCAACAAATCACTAATCAACCAATCACTAATCGAACAATCACAAATCAAAAAATAAGTAATAAACTGATCACTAATGAAACAATCATTAATCAACCAATCACTGTGAACAATCACTGATCAAACAATCACTAGACTACCAATCACTTAATCAACCAATCACTAATCAATAAATCATCAATCAACCAATCATTAATCAACCAATCACTAATCAATCATTCAGATGGTAACTTTACCTGGTTTTTGCCCCCTTGAACATTCCAGTATTGATGAAAAAGGGACAAACAGCTGTGCTGTGAACCCCAGTTTTATTCAAGGCCCTTAACTCAAGAAACAAGGATTCCTGAAAGCCAAATGCTCCAAATTTCGAGGCACAATAATCACAAAGACCATTGACTCCAGCCAACCCAGCAGCAGAAGCTATAGACACAACATGGCCATGGTTTCTCTCCAACATTGAGGGCAGAAAAGCTTTTGTTGTCTAGGAAAGAAAGAAATTTTATGTCAGAATCACATGGCATCAAGTTATACCTTTAAGGCAATCCCCAGGTACTCACCCTGAGCTTTGCAACCTTACAAATGCCAAATGCAGTTCGGTTTAAGTTCAGTTATCCGTTGTGTTAAATGAAACAAATTCTTCTACTGCCCAGAGAAATAATGATACCTACCCAAAAATGTGCAATGGTGTTGACTTCAAATGTCTTTTTGATAAGTGAATCAGGGGTATTGAGAAACTTTTTGCCACTGACAATTCCAGCATTGTTGATCAGTATGCTGACTTCACCAACTTCCCGCTTGATCTTTTCTGCAACTGCATACACTTCTTCTCGATCACTGCAATCGAATACATACCCTCGTGCATCTCCAAGAATTCCTTTGATGTCTTTGACTGTTTGATCGTTTGCTTCTTCATTCACATCACAGCAAATTACAGTCGCACCAAGGCTTGCAAATGCAATCGAAAGCGACCTGCCAAGCCCACTTCCTGCTCCGGTTATCAACACGATTTCTCCCTCCACAGACTTAGGCCTTCCTGGTAAAACTAGGCCTACGATTGACTGCAAAATTTGGCATAGGACTGTGCAAATAACCTGCAGACATTCCAGTATTAGATTTGCCATTTTTCAGGAGACAAAACTTTGTTGCTTCGTCGTTTCTTTTAGATCGTTTCTCTAGTGAAAAAGATAAGATTTAACTCAGATTCTCCTCCTGCCAAGGCCTGCAGTTTCTGGCTCCACAACTGGACATTGACCTCGATACTGATTAATCCTAAAGTACAAGGTACACCAAGGTACAACTTCCTCTCAAAACATTTTTCAACAACAACCTTTCAACTCAACTTTACATCCGTTTTGTGTCCTCACAAAACTGCTTATCGAAAGCGAAGTTTGTAACAAGAAGTAAATTATCCAACGCGGAACAAAAAATGTTTCTTTCTTATCCCAAAGAAACAAAGAACATTGCAAAGTTACAAATTTCCGGTCGTGCAGCCCGTGGACCTCACGTTCAGCGGTTATCCTGCAACATTATGCGCGAGAAGATTTTTGCTCTGCGTCGTTTTCTTTGTTGATAAAGTGAATCATGGCGGACGGCTTTCTGAAGCTGGGAGGAGAAGCCTCTTGTGTTTGAAATTCATTTTTGTAGTTTTTGAAAAAGGAAAATTACGAGATATGTGCAGTGTGGTGAATGAATGATGGCGAGACCCCCAAGGTGGCTTTCATGCCCAAGAAAGAGTGGCCTTATTGCTGGTATGAGCCTTTTGAAGTCTGTAAAATTTAGGCCCAACTCATGAAAAACTAGGATGACTGGCCGTCAGCATTTTCTATCAAAGCTTAACACTTTTGTAAACGTTTCATAGAAGTACTATGATTTTTTATTGTTTATCTAATAGTTAGTATAGGTATTCTACTTATAAATAAATCATAGAACATGTGGATACCTAGTTCACGGACCAGGCATGCCTGACAAGCCTGAGATCACGGCAGCTCTAGCTATAACAAAAAATCAATCTTTAATCACACACTAGAAATTTCTGCAAAAGCTGTCCTTCTTCAGCAAGTTTGCCATGTTGCATTTCATGCACTCTGTGCTCTGCCAAGTTTTCTTTTGACAGGGCATTATTCTGCTGTTTAATCTCTGATGTATGTGATATGTATGCATGGAATGCATGGCAAATCATAAAACATTGAAAACTAGAATATTCACTATACTACAGTTTGATGGATACCTCAATCAAAGACTCTTTTCAACTGTACAACTGATGATTGTATTCTATTTCTAGGTAAATTTATTGCATTCAAGACCTTTCTTGATGAAAAGTTTGATTCTCAAGTTCCAGATGAATGCAGATTTCAGTTTTCTATGCTCAATGCTTATCTCAAGTCAAACAAGGTAAAAGATACATTTGCAGCTACCACCTTAAGTTGTTATTGTTGTCAGAAGAATGCTCAAACTGCAACTCATGCCTTCTCTCTGCCAAAAATGGGCAGAACCAATCAGATTGCAATATTTCATTTGCTGTATTTTATAGGCTTATTAACTTCCTCCCACTCTCATTGTGATTTGATTTTGCATAAGTGACCAATAGAGTAACATATAGCCAATCAGTGAGGAGCAGAAAGAAATGGCAAATGCAACTTTCATTCAAAAATTCAAATTTGGAAGACAATTTTAATCTAAAACTGGCCGCTTTTGAATATTGTCAGGATACAAGTCTCAGTGTAGCAAATCTGTGGTTGTTGGTCTAGTTTTGAATAGTGCAACTGAGACTCTTGTCAAAAGTTGAAAGTCTAACTCAGCTGGTTATGCTTGCTTGTCTTCAAACCGACTGACCTCCATCATTGTTCAAAACTGTTCAAATGAATAGGGTCAAGGGCCACTATTTGGGCCACAATTTTGGGTACTGGGGATGTGCTATCTGGAATGCCAGGGTATTCATTTTCATCATTGTAGTATCTTTATTAGTAGAGTCATTTTCAAGACTCTAGTGTAAAGAGAGGTGTCACAGAAGCCAAGTATAAGTAAGAAAGGGTAATTGTTTTTGAAATTTTTGTTCAAGGAACGGTACCAATTTCTGATATTACTGATATTTTGATTATGTGATATAGTTGGGTACATTTTGCTTTGCGTTTTTATAAATTTGGGTATACTTGTTTGTGAAATTTGAATTAATTATCCAATACTTTTTACCAAAGATGGTATTGAAAACAGGTATGTCTGAAGTTCTTGCAGCATTTGCGTAACAAAAATTTGGTCATGCGCACCCACTCTGAATTTGGTATTGAATGAGCAAGCTCCAAATCAACAATTTTTATTTTAACAAATGTGTTTTCCCTTGCAAACTGATATTATTTTTTCTTGTTTCAGTATGAACTGGGTCTGATTATTGACTTGACTAACACAACTCGTTTCTACAACAAACAAATAGTTGAAAATGAGGGTGTTAGATATTGTAAGCTGCAATGCAGAGGGTAAGAGACTATCTACAAATGGAATCTCTTTACTTTATAAGTTTTGTTTTGCAAGTCTTAATTTCCGATATGTTGTCTTACTCAGAATTTGTAAAGTTTTAATTTTGTTTATATCAAGGCATGGAGAAACTCCAACATCAACACAAACAAATCTTTTCATTTCAATATGTACCAAGTTTTTCGAACGAAATCCTGATAAGATAATTGGTAAGTTTCTTAATTTATTAACTCGATAAATTTATAGCAATACGAAATAAAAAAGTTCTCATTTTCACTTTTGGACGCTTCAATCAAATCTATTGGTCTTCCCACTGTCTCCTGCAAGCTGATTGGTGCTCAAACACAATACTAATTCAGTTTTACTTCTCTGATTCGCTCGTTTCGATCCGCATCTGGGTATAAATTCCACGTTAGTCAATTGTTTTGATCTGTTTCTGACGTTTATACTCTGAGGAGTGTCAGACAAAATTCTGTTATACTGAGTATAACTAAAGATGTTTCCGTTTTTTTTTGCTGTCTTGAAGCTGGTACAACTCAGAAACTTAAAAAGAAATTTATTATCTATTGAAATTCAAAATGTGTAAGAATGTAACAAAGCATGCAAAAATAAAACGAAAATTCTGCTTTCCTGCACATTCGATTCTACCAAGTCTTACATTAACTGATTATTAAAAGTTCACACAGCACACATCTCGACTGCCCGTTATCTCGAACATTCGCTGTCTCGAACCATTTTCGATTTTAGGAAAAGCTGCTCTTTATTCTCGAACTTTACCAAATTTTCTGCTGAACTGGATAAAGAGACAGGCCGAAAATAAGCTTATAAGTTCGTCTAGCAGGAATGGCAGCAACCAATGATATGTTGCCCATGTTTACAGTAGATGAAGCTCAGAAGCCACGATGGATTGCCAGTATCAGAGTCTTACCATGTTGCTATTAGGGGAAACAGTTTGATCGATGATGATTTGTTCATAAAGAAATCGGTACAAGAGCTTGACAGGAAATTCCTGGCAGAAAGTAGCTCTTCTCGTTCATAACTGTCTTGCCAATCCAGAAGCGATGCCTGTAATCTCTGCCTGTTTTAGGACAAAGATGTGCTGCATCGCTGCAAATCCATCATCTAAAGATCGACGATGCTAGGGATAAAATTAATCCATGAAAGCACATGATCCTGGACTTCTATTTTGAAAAATATCTAACTTATTTGATGAAATTTGGGATCAGTAACCTTGCATGTTAATCAGGGTTCCTTTCCTTACTTAAAAACCATAAATTTTTCATATTTATATAGGACATCCGTTATTTCAAACATTTGCTATCTCGAACAAATTTGAATTTCACTTCGGAGTGGATGTCAACTGTATGTCTTTTATTGTTATTTTTCAATTCTATTTTACCTTAATAATTATCAACTTGTTTTTCTGCAGCATTGAAGATGCAGCTGGTACATTTGCAGCGGTATGTTTGTCTTCGCTTTCGACCCACCTATTCCTTTTCCGATTCTTCAACTTTGTGTTTCATTTTTCTTAGCAAACTTGAGCATGACAGAGCTAATCCTTGTTTCTTTGCATTTACTGAAACTCTATCATCTGCAGTTATTTTATGCTTTTTGAAATTGTTGTGCAATACCTGAAAAATTGTTGTGCAATGCTTTGAAAGTGTTGTGCAATGTTTTGAAGAGTGTTGTGTAATGGTTTTGATTGCGTTGTGCAATGCTTTTGAAAGTGTTGCAGAATGTCTTTGGGGTTGTCGTCGAATGTCGTCTGTCTTTGAGAAATGTTTTGCAATACCTTTGCAAGTTTTGTTCAGCGTCTTTGACAAGTCTTCTGCAAGCCTTTTGAAAAAAAATGCAATGTTTTTGAAAGTATTGTTGAATGTCTTTGAAAATTTTTGTGCAATGTGGTTGAAAAAGACAATCTCTCTTGTAGTGTCGACCTCCTGGAATATACAAGCCTGATTACCTCAGAGAATTGTGGGACAGGTTTGGCGGTGGGGCAGATGAAGCCCCCCGTGCACCTGAGCTTCCAGAATGGTGCTTCGAAGAAGAAGATGCAAGTGATGATGAAACAGAGCAACGAGACGGGGGTCGTGATTATTTAGATGACAGATTATCAGATGAACGGCCTGTGAAACGACGGAGAAGAGAACACACAGTCAAAGTACGTTGTTTGAAAATAATTATCTTTTTGGAGTTGAAGTGTACCTTGATAGTTTTTTAGCTAATTCTTTGCTAAGAAATACGTCTTTTTTACCGTTCATATCCCAAAGATTGTTAAGCAAAAGACATGGTGGCAACTGTAGGTGAAGCTGTTAAGTTTTGTATATTTATTGAGTTATTGTTTGTTATTAGGATGCGAAATTTGTCGATGGGGTGCATGGTGTCATTCCTGTCTCATCTCCAAGACTTGAAGAACTGCAAGATATATGTCAAGAGATGTGTGAATGGGACAGGTGTGTATATTATTTACGCCCCCTTTTAAAATTGGTGCATTTAGAGGTGTAGAGCTGGTTGTCGCTTGACAACTGAGCCCTCTTGTTACTGAGAGCAATTGGTAGTTATAAATTTTGGCATTGTTCTTTAATGAATGTATCCACAAACGTTTATTAAGCCGAGAACCTTGAAATCGACTTCTACAATCTTGGACAAAATTTATCCGGACTTGCATTGAAACCATAAAATAACCCCAAATCCATCCTCCCCCTTTACACCTACACTCTTTTTTATAAGAACCAGGAAATTTTGATCGAGGCTGGCTTTTCTTAAATTTTTGCCGTTTTTGAGCTTGAAATGTTCTTAATCTGTTCTTAGTTCCATGGTTACTAAGAAAGCTATATTTTTCAATGAATGTCTGGGGTGGTACTAGGTTTGTGCGCAAATGCAGCATTCTTGTCTATTTCTTTGTTTGCTTGCTTTTTACGTTCAGTCTGACTGTCTTACTTACATATTTAGCTGATATTCTTACTGTTTTTGAAAAGGGTAGCCTCAGCTTGTTCTTAATTTGTTCTTATAATCTGGGTAAATTCCAGGCTCGTGTTCTTATAAAATTGTTCTTATTAAAAAAAAAGAGTGTAATGTATCTGCGTTGTTGAGCTAATTTCCTCTGCAATTTTCTACCCTCGAACAACATTTATCGAGAGAGGGGGTGGGAAGGGGGCCAGGTGATTTCTAGCAAAAGTCCACTAATTTTTGTCTATAATTTTTGTACTTTCCTTGGCAGAAATTTCTACTTTTATTTTATCTTTGGAATAGAATATCTTGATTCTTTTTCTTGAATTCCAGAACAAATTTTCCTGGAAGTCAACCAGTTTCAATGGATCGAAACAACATTCACCTTCTTGCTCAAAAACCTTATAAAGTCAGTTGGAAAGCTGATGGAACGCGGTATACTACTTTTGTAAATACTTATTTTTTAATAATCAGCTTATTACTTGACCATACATAACTAGGGAAGTCAAGGACTTGGGGGAACATAAGAGACTGTTATACATCTACATCTACATACGTTAATCAGCAGCCTCAATGTTGAGGGCTCCGCTGATGAAATGCGATTGGTCACTGCATGTACAAAACTTGGTTTAGGTGGATTACAAAGGAAGGAAGTAACGGGTTGGTGGTAACAGCTTACATGCAGGATATACCAAGAATTCAACAACATGCTTTTTAAAGTAGCAGTTAGCTGTGAGAGCCCTCCTTAATATTAAAATGCTATCTCCTTGGTTCCGCGTTCGTAAAACACAGAGTATGAGCTCCTTGTATAACTAGGAACTGTAAAGAGCATTTTCCTGGCGGGTCAGTTGATAGAATATTGTCATTAAGAGTCCATGGTTGCAGGTGTTAGAGAGACCTGTCTTCCTCTCCTGATATCCCAAGTTTCTTAATCTTAAGTTAAGTATGGCATTCCTAAACTTAATGCCTGCCATCCCAAACATATTTTTTGGTTTCCCTTTGATAAATATGGCCTTTTTAATGAAGGGGGGTGTTGGGGGGTGTTTGAGATTCGTTGCAAATAAACAAGGTTAATAAATCAGCTTAGGATGTAGAGATACTATGATCCTTTTTCGACATTTCAGGACACCACTCTCCTCAACATATTATGACTGCAACAGCATCTCAAATGAATCGAACCTAAGACCCTCTTTTCTAGTGTGGCTTGCATCGTTGCACTCAAATGCACGCATGAATTTGCACAGTTAAGAATGAATTATTGAACCACGGATTTTCCCCTTAGGTACCTCACAGTAAAACAAATCAACCAGAGAAGTTTTTTAGGGATAAACAGTAATTTTTGTCCCCAAAAGTCGTACAGCAACATGTCCCTAAATTGTCCCTAAATCGTCCCTAAATTGTCCCTAAACTGTCCACAAATTTTGTGGTCGATTGTCCCTAATTTTCCAACTCTATCATGAAGCATTTGTCCCTAAATTGTCCCTAAACCATTAACGCAATTCAGGGGGTTACTTTGAAGAATTTCGCAGCTTTTCTTTGTTAGATTTCAATAGACAACACAAAAGCTTCGAGTCATTTATCAGTATTCATTTTTCAATTGTATTATAGATACACGCGAGAATAATACTAAAATACTATGTGAATACAAGACACTTTGATAAAATTATACAGTGATCAAAAACAACTAAAAATGCCTAAACACAACGATCTCTCTCGAAAATTTATGAAATAACTACCATTAAAACGTTCGTATTTTAAACGTCCGATTATTTCTCTATTACATATGCTACTTTACGGCGTGAAAGATTCTTTACCAACAGCAGTCTTTCTGATTTGCTCCCTGTTTGCAACGTTCAGAGTCGAATTGGTTCATCGTTGATTCTTCATCCAGAGGATCTCATACTTTTTTCTCTTCACGAAGAATCCTACTCGCTTATCCTTTCTCCATATCAAGGTCTAAAAAATAGAAATCGTGCTATGAATTAGACAGGAACATTCTTCATTAGCAAATTGCGCAAAAGATAAGTAAAATTTTGGTACATCGGCAAGATGTACGGTTTGTCTACGTTGAGCATCAGATTTGTTTGGCTGCAGAGGTTAATTTTGAATAAGACTGATTTGAAGAATTAGCTTTTTACATTGATGTAAAATTATAAAAAAAGATTCTTACCAGTTTCGTCCTTCAGAGCAGTAGCTTCGGCAGGGACGGCTACTCCTGGCCTTTTTTTTTTTTTTTTTTTTTTTTTTATTCATATAAAATATTTACGACATAGGCTACGTTCTACTATACTTCCTAATTACAATACAACACTACTGTGACGATGCCATGAGGAGCAAAAACAATGACTACCCCATGGCCATAACATAAAGACATGCAACTAGACAAACAACTACACTACGAACAATAAAAAAAAAAAAAAAAAACTAATGGATACTAAACTAGATTCTGTTTGACATTAGATGTCGGGCTAGCATTTGGGAAGAATTGGAGATAATAACCATGAGTGCAGGTCACTCGGGTAAATTGGTTGGATGAGTAGGTGCAAATGCCTGACATCTAATGGGAAACAGGAGTTGCAAAGGAAAAGGAACATTTACGTAAGGGGATGGTGGTTGCTTAGCACTGAAAATTTTAAGAACTCAATCAAAACGACCAGTTTCGTGGATGAAACGTAAAGTCAATTTAAGAATATCTCTGTTCACTTCATTTGAGAGGTCTTTATCGCCATATAATAAAATCTGCGCCAAAGCATCATTTGACAAGTTGACGATTTGAACAAATGGTCGTAATAATTCTACAATTCCAGAGAGAAGATCTTGCCGCGGAACGTCAAAAGAACGGCAGAGCAACAAAAAGTGTTCCGTATCCTCAATGCCATCGTTTGATGGGCACATCGGGTTTATGGTATCCTTGAAATTATGCTTGAATTTGTGGAGATTCAACTTGCTGAGACCAACCCTAAGTTGAGTGAGATAGGATAATCCGACTGGGTCATGGATTCCAAAGACAGATTTTGCAGGGGGGCGGATTATTGATAAGAGCTTTTCTTAAAACAGCAGCAGAAGGTGCAAGTCTCAATTCAGGCTCAAGCTTATTCCATTCAGATAAACAGTTAGGATAGAAACTAGACTTAAATTTTTCTGTCCTTGCCTTCAATCGCCCTATGACATCCTGGTTGCGAAGACTGTACTGCGACTGATGAAGAGGGGGAATTGGATCTGATGTATACTCAGGGCTAAGATTGTTTAAAACTTGTAGAACAAAGTAAGGCGTCTGACTCCTGGCCTGTTTTGATGTTGAGAATTAGCAGAGCTGCAGCATCATGTCATGTCCTCCCTTTTCCTCATCTTGTTCGTTGTTCATTGTGATGATGTGGACGGTTAAATTTTTGATTTTGCGCGCTTTTTCTTTTGAATTTATGCAAATTCAAATATTAGGGACAATTTAGGGATAGATTGTAGATCAAACAATGACAAAATTATTTAGGGACAAATATTTTCGGGACAAATAGTTTTATATCGCGTCTTGCATTAGGGACGATTTGGGGACGAACATTGAAAGTAGCCCTAAATTATTTTCAATATTTTCTAACCCGAAATATTCGGGACAATAACTACAATTTTGGGGACAATTTAGGGACAAATAACGGTTTAGGGACAGAAAATGGTCGGGTCTCGAAACTTTGGGGTTAATTTGTTTTACTGTGTATCATGTGGGTGACAATGTGTAAAGAAATCTGTGAGGAAGTGATCAGCATTGAATTGGGGAGGGGGCAAAGACATAGACCCCAAATCAATATGACGGAGTATTGTCCCAACGTGTTTTGTCCATGATTGTATTATAGAAACAACTTAGGCTGAGGTCCTAGTTACAACAGTACATGAGCACGTGCCCAGAGAAGTCTATGGGCATGTTTTTTGCTTCTTTATAATATTTATATTACGTGTACATAAATTGTTATACATTTCTGATATTCCTTTTTTAGGAACTTGTTATGGACAAAGAAGGAGATCATTTTCATCCAAGATTTTTAATCTACGACATTATAAGATTCCAGGTTTGGATCAAACTTCTTATTTTTTGGAGTAACAGATTTCCCTTTAACCTTAAGCAGTTAAAAGCGAAAAAGATTGATAAAAACATTGATGTTTTTATCAGTTTGTTGAATCTTATCGGTACTTGTCGAATCTGCATCTTTTAAATTGGTTTGATGGCAAAAGCACCCCTGTGGTTCAGATATAGGGTTAATTCAATGCATATCTTTGAGCTGAAGTCTTATTGTATTCAAATAAACAACTTTTTGTGTCTCTTTTAGGGCCAAGAAGTCGGTAAAACTGATCTCGATCGTCGCTTCCTTTGCATAGATAAAGAAATTATAGGACCAAGAAATCAACTGGTATATAACAACTTTAATTTTTGGTTTATAAAGAGCCTTAGACTCATTACATAAGTCCCACTGTTCGCACACAGCAACCGTAGCCTTAATTAAGCAACAAAAATAACAATTTATATAAAAAGAATTGAAGTGGTTGACCTAATGCTCAGAGTAGTTCTGAGCGACTTATCTATCAGATTGGCCTAAGGAACAAAAACTGTGACGCGTGTACTAAGTCTTAAAGAGCCTTTCTTCATATCCTGTTAACTTTAAAATACTCATTTTAAGATATCTTCAAACTAAAATAAAAGGAAATAAAGGTTCCAGTTATAACATATTGTTTGCATACTGATGTGTCTTTCTATAATCACTTGAAGGACTAAAAAAGGAATTGGGAATTTAATATAATAATGTAATTAAGTAGCAAATAAATTAATCTGTTTATTTCATTTTATGCATCTACCAAACTATGTTTATTTCTTTATATTGATGCTCTTCTTTTTAGGCCCAGGAAGGCAAACTGAACAAAATCAACGAACCATTCAGTATAAGACGAAAGGACTTCTATAATATTGAGCATGCTCAGTGGGTAAGATTAAAGTTTTCTTTTCAGTAAGAAATAAATCGTCTTCTTAAATGATAACGAATTCTGCCTTAGTCTATTGCTTCAGTCGGATTCTTACGTTTATACTCTTTCTGACGTCTAGAGTTTCAGACGAAAAGAGCTTTTATGTATGTCCAGAGATGCTTCCGTTATTGCTCGCTGTCCTGAAATTTTGTGCAACCCAGATAGTTTTCTTCGTACATTAAAGGAGCAAGCAATCGCTGGTACTACTGATATATGCCTGCGGTTTATGCCTAAAGACGGATAATCTAAAGTAGGCACCCTATGTCCTCCTTTTCACACTAAATTGGCTGTTATTTTGTGGAAATTGTGCCACGGTGCCAAACTTAGGCCTCTGATGACCAAGAAAAAGCACGACTAATTAAGTCTTTCTGTTGTAGATCATCGAGAAACTTTTTCCAAAAATCGCTCATGAAACCGATGGGTTGATAATGCAGCCAGCTGTTGATGTATTTATAATTCATTTCATTTCATCAAATTTCTTCTTCTTTCTTGTCGATCTACTTACGAATTTCATTACTTACCTTGTATAGTATTAGACATGATAACCATTGCATATCATGACAAGCCTTGTTATTTATCGGAGCAACGTAAATATGGCTCTTCTGGTTTACCGTATTAGACATGATAGTCACTACTTATCATGACAAGCCTTTGATATTTTGTTGGGCAATTTTTCGGGAGAGATCCGTCTCCCATCATCGGGCAATGAGTCTGGTTTAGTTTATTTCCAGCGCTCGGCAACATTTAAGTTCTACTACTGGCTTGTGTGGCTATTTTAGAGGTCTGGTTTACTCAGCAGTCATTTTTGGAATATCAACCCCAGGCCAACCTCTTCACTTGTACTTAGGATGGTCACTGCCACAGGGTTTTTTTACTTTTTCAGTGGTTCTTTAACGTCCCAATAATTTTAAGATGGGTCCACCATTTAACATGAAATCCGAGTCACAGAAAGCAAGGTAATTGCAATTTGTGCTCCCTAGCCTTGATTTGAAACGGAGACTTTAAGCACAAATGGTGCCAGTGCTTACCACTACTCTACGCTGTCCTTTTTTGCTCCATGATAGGAGATAAGAGCTCTCCCAAAACGTTGCCGGGAAAATATCAAAGGCTTGTCACAAAAAGCCGTGACTACCACGTCTAATATTGTGTCAGAGTCAGCCTTGTATATATGTTGTATTTACTGTTCTTACTTTTGTTGGGCTCTTTTGCCGAGAATTAATTCAAATTTCCTTTATTGTTATTTCAGCCCTACGTTTGCGGTCAATGTCCTTTCGTTTTAAAATGGAAGCCAATCGAAATTAACTCTGTTGATTTTCAACTGCATATTAAAACTGTAAAGCAAGAAGGGTAAGTCCAACGTTCTTTTTTTATTTTGTTGTAACGTATCTAAAAGCCCCATACTCGTTACCAATATGTTTTATTAAATTGCAACCCAATCGGAGATTTAACCCATCAATTGTTGTATGCCAGTTGTGCACAAAACTATCCTTGTGTTCGCCTTTCGTGACAAATATACATACATGAATATGTACAATGCTGAAGAAGGCTCAACATAGTCAAAACACAAAAAGTCAAACGGAAGGAATTCACCATTCATGGCAAATATATATGAATATGTGTATTGTGTTGAAGAAGGCTCAATATAGGACGAAAGCCTTGGACTTTATGACTTTGAGAGTTACTTGACGATTTCATTGAGCTCTATAGCTCAATGGAAGGATTGTTGATTCTCTGGTTATACAGTCCAGGTTGAATCCCATCTATTGTCCAATTAGATTTTATTCGCCTCTTGAATTATGAAGCTTTTCTCCCAGGTGTCTTCCTGAAAAAGTTGGTGCCCTTTGCGTTCAAGGCCTTGAAGTTCCGTTTGCAACGATAAGAGTAAGTAATAGTGTTCAAGAAACGACAAAACTATCTCTTAAGTCTGAACTTGCTCCTTATGCCCTGGCCAAATGAGCAGACGTTGTTTTTTAAACATTTGAGATTCAACGAATCAACCAATCGTTAATCAATCAATTAATAAATGAAGCAGTTATTCACCTTGTGTTTTTTGTATTTCAGGTTACTCCAGAACTGAAACATTACGATAAACGAATTATAGAATGTTCATGGACAGGTAAAGAATGGAAATTCATGCGACTGCGTGAAGATAAAAGTTTTCCCAATGCTTACAAGACTGCCATGAGTAAGTTTAAATCATTACTTTTAATATGTACATATTGGTTGCTTCTGTGTCAACCATGGTCATGTCTGTGCATAGACGTTTTGCATAAGAAAGATTTTTATGGGAGAATATGGTTCAAGGCACATACAGAGTGTTCAAAGCAGTACAGAGCAAGATGAGCATAGTATAAGAAAGCTTTTTCCACGAGTGGTGTACCACACTACAATAGATGGGATTCGAACATTGACTGCAAGACCAGAGAGCCAACTAGAGCTCAATGAAATGGCCGAATAACTCTCCAAGTCATACGACCAAGGCTCTCCTCCCGCTTGAATTTCGCTGTTTCAGCTATGTTGAGCCTTCTTCAGCACTCTTCATATTTGTATTTTTTTGTCATGAATGGCGAACACTAGGATAGATTTTTCCGCAAGTGGCATACCAAAGTAGATGGGATTCGAACCTGGACTGCATGACAAGAGAGCCAACGACGTTTCCACTGAGCTAAAGGGCTCAACGAAGTCGCCGAATAACTCTGTAAGTCATACAGCCAAAGGCTCTCATCTCACTTGATTTTGTATTTCAGCTATGATGAGCCTAAGTGCTCATGTCACTACAAGAGCAACAAAAAGCACTATAATGTTTGTTTACATGTATAAATCCACTTCTATTTCCTTTCAGGTGTCTGTGAGTCAATCAAAAACCCAGTCACAAAAGAAATGCTATTTGATTACATCAATAAACATCGCTATAGACAAGATCATCATCAAACTCATGCAACTCATGCGACTTAAATCATATGTATGTATTTATCATATTATTTATATAACAGACTGATTGAAAGTCGACCCCATCTCCACAAGAGAAGTAAAGAACGATTGAATATGTTCCGGGCAACCTCAGATGTAAGACCCTGGTAAAACGATCAAACATTGTTGGTCAAACATTTGAGATTTGCTTTCAAATTTTTGCTACGTCACAAACATTGCTTGACGAGCAGAATGTTCTTAGCAGAAAACTTCTCTCCTTGTCGCAAGCGTCAAACGGCCAAACGTTTTTCAAAGGAAACTTTTGAGATGTTTTTAAACAGTAGTTGATCAAACGTTTGAGCTTTGCTTTAAAAGAAATGTTTGATTGTTTCGCCACGTCACAAAACATTGCTTGACAAACAGAAAGCAATGTTTGTAAAAGTTATAAACAATCCCTGCTTGGCAAAAGTAAAAAATGTTTTACGAGCAATGTTTTGCTACGTGGCAGATTCGATGTTGACCGTTTTGCAGCGTCAAACATTGCTTGGTGCGCACGTTTTCCTAAACGTTTTTGAAAACTTTAAAAACAGTTTCTTTTTCAAGCAGAAAATATATTATGAGCAATCTTTAGCGACGTGGCCAAACGGTAAAACGTTTGTTTTATAAGCAAATTTCCGATGTTTGTTCAACAACGTTTGGTTGTTTGGCAAGAGTCAATGAGGGTATTCAGAATCAAGGGGATAGATTATTTTGTTCAACTTGTATTTTAGAACTGTTTTTAGCACAGAATGGCTGTGTATTCGTAATATATTATATACTTTTGTCAGTTGAGTGAATGTTTGATGTAAAAGTTCCCTCGTTTTTATGTTTATAGTAATGTTCAAGCTTAATTGCTCAATTGTTAAATTGGACGTTTCATCATACTATCCTCTTCTGACTTGGAATAGAAGGCAAATTCATTTCATTCTCGTTTTTGCGTCGTCTTTTTTGTATTTTTCCTAAACTTTTTGGTTTTTTTCTGTAGTTGCCCCCTTTATTACGCCTTGGACTTAAGCCTGTAATTAATAAAAATGAAACGTGACCCATAAGAATCAAGGCATGTACACGGTATTATATCCTTTTCACACTGCAAGTTAAATGATATTGACGTTATCAAAGACCTACACATACAGCAAGTCTTGCCATGCTCCTGAGAATCTTTGGACCATGCTCCGTTTAGTAAACGATAGGTATGGGCATTCTTTCATCTTATACCCTTTTCACACTCCAATTTAAGCCAGGTAATCAAACCAGTTTACCAAAATAGCGCATTCTGATTGGTCAGTTCAATTAACGATTTTATCTCAGCAGAAGGCTCTATAGCAACTTGAGACAGAAAATGATACAAAAACAAACAATTTTGCCAAACTAAAATTTACTAGATTATCACACATTAACGAAGTTAATTTGTAAAACACAAAGTGTTGTTAAAAATGTTCATATCTTAGATGTACTAGCTCCCTCGTGATCCTTAAAATTAAAAGATTCCAACCAATTCTTAACGAGAGGTACAAGAAACCCACCTAGAAGAATCTGTGTTGGATGATACAACAGAAGGGGTATTGAAATTAACGGCAAGTGCTCATCCCCTGCATAAATAATCTTTAACATTGGCATCCCCAACGTTAATGACTTATGTGTTGCACAAAACATCAAAGCAACTATATCTGCAGGGGTATAGCCAAGTTTTATATTACTTGAAACTACATAAATTAAACTTATAAAAAAGATTTGTATAACTAAAATTAAGACTCCAGTAATTAGGATTTCTGATGCCCCTAAGGTTCCCATGTCTGAACTGAAAGTATCACAGAACGTTGTGTATATAATCAATAGGAGCATGCAGCTGCCAATTGTGCCAAATGGGGGTTGCGTTCTCTGCATCCAATCTTTGATGTACCGTCTAATGATCTGGCCAACTATCAGTGGAAATACCACTGTTATTGATAGGGTGGTAACAATTTTCAAGATAGGGACATCTGAGGATACACCAACCACCATGAAAAGCAGGAATGGTGTAACAAAAATGCCAAGAAAACTACCAAATGCTGAATTGAAAATTGCTGCAGCTTCATTGCCTCCGATTGCCTTTGTAATAATAACTGCAGATGATACAGGTGGCGGCATGCAGCCAACAATCAAAATACCCTTTAGAAGCCATTCGTTCATTGTTGTTTTCAACATCATGCTGACAATGACATACATAAAAGTTGGTACGAAACAAAACGTAAAACATTGGATGAACACATGGACTTTAACATTCAGGAGGGCAGCTTTTAGATCTTCAGTTTTAAGAGAAACACCTCCATTGAAAAATATGATTGAAACTGCAATGTATTTCACTGTAATTTCGGGGTACAAAAAGCCCCCCTTTTTGCCAATCCATGGGGCCAATTTTGCAAATAATATTACAAGGCCAATACCCATCATGAACCAGTTCTTCTTTATTACATCTTGAATCGCCATTTTGTCTGAAAGAGAGTTAAAAGACATAAATGAGTATGCTTAGATACCAACCGAGGCCAGGCTTGGCCCTACCCTCCCTCTTCTCTTTATATAAGCTATGCGTAGGCCTTCAAGGTCAAACTGCTAAAAACGATAGAAAATTCATAAAATTTACAGCAAAAACTATAGTTTATGGCACCTTTTTATTTATAACCACGGATTTTATTTTTGCTATTCCGCAAAAGAAAAGCAACTTCTCCTCTCAGCTCCACTCCAAACTCCAACATTTGCATTTGTATTGTAGCCAAGTCACAATGCAAGTGATTTGATTATTACTTCATGTAAGGATTGAGCTGTTGCTATGATACCTTTGTCTATGTTGGTGGATAGGCCTTCAACTCGCGACAATTTTTCTCAACGAAAAAAACTTTTTTATTTGTTGTTTTTTTTTAAACGAAATACGCTCAAAATTAACAAAAATAATTGTCAATGACAAAGCACAATGACAAAAATAAAACTTTTTGGGGCTGGATTGCACCCTACAGTTTCTCCACGTCACCAACATGATGACGTATTCATTTCCGCGCATGCTCACATTGGTTTGCTCTATACATAATGAAGCTTTGAAGAACATGGAGGTTTTCTGCAAATTTTCATCCCTGTTTGTCGCCTTTTCTTCACTATTTTTATTGACTGGAGCTGTGAAGTATAAAGATAATGATAAGGTGACTTATTTATTTGTATTATGAGCTGTTTTAGACTGTTGATTTGTGTGGTTGTGCCTCTTCTTGCCAATTAATCTTAAATGAGCTAGGCCCATCAACAAGCGAAGCCATCAAAAGCCATCATCGGACAGAGGCTGGCTGCCATAGGACCGAATGTAATGTTACTTGGTAAACCGCAGTCAGACAGTGCGCTTGCTGTCTTTGCAAGGTTTAACAATGGAGGGTATCTTATCTCAACAAGCAGAGGTTCCTGGAAGCATCACACTGGGGTTGGGGGCAGAAGCAACAAATTTTAGGCAAAACAATAGGGAAATAAGAGAGAGCAACAGTTTCTCCCTCACTGCCTCCCTGTGCTCCCAACACCCCTGCCTTTGAGGGTGGAGTTTGGTGTGCAGGTCCCTGTGTGGAAACTTTGCTGTGTGCACTGTACAACAATTAAAAACAATGTCCCTATTGTTTCCAGAAGAAAAGATATTTCAGTCTGAAAATTTGAACTTGCATCCATGAGATCTGGGTGAGATCTGCCATCCTCTTTGCACCATGGTGTTACATAGAATGCACAGTTCCAAGGAGAAATGTTTCAAGAATGCTTTAAAATGATTGGTTGTTTAATTTTGAAATATTTCTTTCAGGTTCCTGTTTACGTCAACAAAGTTGGACCATACTACAACCCACAGGAAACATACCATTACTATTCACTGCCAGTATGCAGGCCAGATAAGGTATCTAACATTCCATGAATTATATTATTTTGCAGCATTGTTTTTGTAAAGCCCTAAATGCTCTCAACTTTTCGCTCAACAATGCTCAACTTTTTGTTGAGTGAAATATCAAGAACATTTGACCACCTTGTAGAGTGTTGTTGAAAATAAATCTCGTCGAGAGCTGAGGAGTAAAAACATTTCTCACCTGCATCTGGTCAAGTTGCCTCTATGAAAGATGACTCACCACTTTCAATTGGACATGGTAACTCTATCAGTATGATCAACAGGGGGTTTTGGGGCAGAGCCCCCAATATTAGTAAATTTGTTGTAGACAAGCTGTCTAGAAAGCTCTAATGAGAACTTCATGAAGACAAAGTTGTATAGTTTCTGAAAGTTTGAATTTCAAATTGAGGTGAACTGACTACCAAGGTGTGATGGGTTAACAAAAATACAAAGGCAACTTGACTTGCAAGGTGTTGTGACATGATGTTGCATGGCAAGTTGACCAGAAACCTCTAAGACTTTTGTAGTTAGTCTACGCAGACACATGTCTTGTTAAAAAACACTATTGATTCCGCTTAAATAACCCAATTGTGAATCAGTATTTTGTTTTGTCTAGGTCGAACATAGAAGTCTGACATTAGGTGAAGTTTTGGATGGTGACAGAATGGCTGTTGCACTATATGGTATCAATTTCAAAGGTAAAAAGATCACAAATGTACTCTCCGTTAATGAAAATTATATTATAAATACTAACATGTCTTCTTGTTGCATTTGGATTCAAATATCTGGGAATGCTAGATTCCAGAATCAAATGTTTTGTCATTTTTCTGACCTTTATACATCAATAAATTGTCCACAGCCTTCATTTATGTTGACATTCTGTTCCATTTCTCAAAGGTCCTTCCTCCAAGTCTTGGGGGGGTACTTAATGTATTTTGGGTACTTGGGATGTGCCGCTCAAAAGGGTATCGTTTTTCATGATTTTGGTATCAACTTGGGTCTTTAATTTTCTGAAAATCGATATATGGGTATTGGTTTATCGATAATCACTACAAACTTTATCAAGCACGGTTGTGTTTTCATTTGCTTTCACTTTTCTTGGTGAAGTTTTATTCAAAAAGACATATTATAGTACATTTTAGCATATGTAGCAGTGTGCGAGTGCGAGTAAATGTTTTTGCATAATTTTGGGTATACATTTTTAGGAATTTGGTATAAATATGGGTAGGCATTTTGATTCTTGGGCAGCACATCCCTATTCAAAACTAATTCAAGTTACCCCCCTAGCCTCCAAGTGTTATAGCTTGATAAATTTTCATGGAATTTATATTTGTTAATGTTTTCTTTGGCAGAGGATGTAAAATCCAAAATGTTATGCAAAGTACAGCTTAAGGAAAAAGACATTCAGAAATTATCACATGCCATTGAAGAATTATATTATTATGAGTTCATAATTGGTAAGCTATTGAAAGGAAAATGTAAAATAATGTCCTCAGCTTGTGTTGTTGTGTCCTCAATGTTATAAATTTGAATCATTTCATAAATGTCCCTCCTATAAAGGGGTGTTTGTTCAAATCAGTGGCCATTTTCAGTTAATAAATAACTTAGTTAATAAATAAACTTTTGCTCTTAGATGACCTTCCGGTTCGTGGATTCATTGGTCATTTGGAAGAAAGTGGTTTTCTGCCTCATAAACACAAAGTTTTTCTATGGAGTCATTTGATATTTCGCTTTGAATATAATGATGAACAGGTTTTAAACTTAATCATATTTTAGTAATCATCTTTTTATCTGTAAACATTATAACCTCGAAGGTGCTGTAGCATTGTGGCCTAATCCAGCTGGCTCTTGGTTTCAGACACTCAGCAACATCAAGGTTGGACAGGTTGCATGGGCAGCTACGTTAGCCTCAAGGCCAGGGTCAAAGTCTGTATTAGTTAAGCTACTACTGAGATCCTAGCGACTGGCAGGTCTAAATACACCATTTCACCTCCACCTAGGGTTTGGGTTTCATCAACTGTGGTATTCCACCTGTGAAAAGTCTCTCCTAGTTTGCCATTCAGGAAGTTAAAGACATAAGGATGTAGAGTGCTGAGATTGGTGTGCTTCGATCCATTTCCGTGTATATATTTAGTCATTTATTTTGCTGTGTTTCTAATGTTTATAAAGGAGTTTGTACCAAAATGTTTTAGCAGTAGCTTATCGGACTTCATTATTCCTCTATTGCAAGCACCAGAATTTGATTTTGTGGTGGCTGTAACGAAAAAAAGCCTGCAAGCATGTTCAAAATGCTTCCGCCATTAATTTCAATTTAATCTTTCCCCAATTTAGATAATATCTGTAAATGTGAGTACCATTGGACATGACCCAGTTGATTTAACAAGCCCACTGGAAGTACCTCTTGATGTTGAGTTTACATACAGTGTATTCTGGACAAAAACAAAGTAAGTAGAAACCTTTAATTAACTATACTTATTTCTATATTCTATCCTACTTATCAGGACCGACAATCGTCTTGGAATCGCCACCATCGTCATCTTGGTTGGTTTTTCTAAAATATACTTGGTTTTACTGTGAGACGTCCGGCTTTTCTTTGAGACACTCAGTATTTCTAAAAGACACTCGGTTTTTCTGTGAGACACTCGGTTTTTCTCTGAGACACTCGGTTTTTCTTTAAGACACTCGGTTTTTCTTTAAGACACTCGGTATTTCTGAGAGACATTTGGTTTTTCTTTGAGACACTCGGTATTTCTGAGAGACATTTGGTTGTTCTGTGAGACAGTCGGTATTTCTTATAAACCTTCATGCGGTTTTTCTATGAGACACTCGGTATGTCTGACAGACACTCGGTTTTTCTATGAGACACTTGGCGAGAAACTTACTTTCTTCCCAGAGACACTTGGTTTTTTATAAGAGACAACTGCTTTTTCTTTGAGACACTCGATATTTCGAGAGGCCTTTTGGTTTATCTCAGAGACACTTGGAACTTCTGGGAGACACTTTGTTTTTGCGAGATACTTAATGGTTTTGAGAGGCACTTAATTTTTCTGCGAGACACTTGGAGGTTCTGAAAGACACTTATTATTGTTGAGAGACACTTGATTTTCCTTAGGGACACTTTGTATTTTTGAGAGACACTTCGTTTCTCTATGAGACACATATTTTTCTGTATTTCTGAGGTATTTCTGATTTCTTCTAGTGTTGCATATTCAGAAAGAGTATCAAGAAGTCAAGCGAGTGGATTCTTCCCAAAAACTCTTGAGGTATCAAAGAAATGCTTCATATACGATAAGGAATCTATTTAAGTGATAATTCTATACTAGATATTACTTCTATACGAAATCCTAAATGAAATCAATTTAAAAACAAGTTTTTGTTTACATACAATGCGAAGTTCAAGCTGCTTCATTTTCATTCTTGTATGTTTTTGTAGGTCGAAAATAAGGCGAAGCAGCCACAACACAGGCCCTCGTTTTGTGTTAACGCTACTCTAACGCACTGCTTTGCTGCTGTCCAACCTGAATAATGCTTATGCTCCATTTGTCTGTGTTATTATCACACCTCTTACTATCATTATCCTTTATTGCCATAATGGTCATTTCTCTTTTATTTGAATTTAGATTCATTGGTTGTCAATAATCAATTCAGCTGTTCTGGTCTTCCTCCTCATCGGTTTGATCCTCATTATCTTGGTATGTTGTTGTTGCTGTTACTTTATTTTCAGTAGGCTCTAATTTCTAGCTTTTTCAGCTAATTTAGACCTCCTATGCATGCCGCATCCAAGCATGGGACCCCTAGTTTAACATTTTTTGCAATGGATGTTTTTCATGCTTTTAAACGCAAGCAATTAGCTGTGTGTACTGAATATCTCAAACTCAACAGCAGACCATGGATATCACAAAAGGAGTCGTATAAAACTATATTATGCATAAAAGTGGTTGAGAGCCTTAGGCTAACGACTTGGAGACTTACTCAGCGACTTCATTGAGCTCTTGAAGTCGGAATGATTTGGCCTTAAGTCAGTGGAAACGTCGTTGTCTCCCTTTATCCTGCAATCCAGGTTCGAATCCCACCATTGTGGTATGCCCCTTGTGGAAAAATGTATCCTAGTGTTCCCCTTGCCATGAAAAGTATATATAAATATATATGGTTCGGAAAAAGGCTCAACATAGCCGAAACAGAAATAGGCCGTATGAGAGGAGAGCCTTTGACTGTATGTGGTATGCCACTTGCGGGAAAATCTACCCAAGTGTTTCGTTCTTGACAAGTGTTATAAGTATGTATGGTGCTGAAGCGAATAATTTATGACCTTGTTTTTGTAAAGAAAATGCCTGTTTTTAGATGCGAGTTCTGAAGAAAGATTTCTCAAGGTACAACGTTGTTGATGAAGAATCGACTGAAATGGGTAAATAAACTAACTGCATATTAATTATTGAAGATTATAAGCATCTGACTCCTCTTGGTTATTGAAGAAAGCTTGATCAATTATTGTTTAACTAGTTCTTTTTACGACGTTTCAACACAACAACTAGCCGAACATACAGATGAAAGTTTGGTTTCAATCAATTTGCCATTTTCGTAGTTCTATTATATTTAATGATTTTTCTTTTTTCCTTAGAACAAGAAGATTGTGGTTGGAAGATGATTAATGCGGATGTTTTTAGATTTCCATCACATCGAAGTCTCTTGTGTTCTATTCTTGGTAGGATTTCTTTGATGAATTCTCATTATTTCTGCTTTTTATGCAGTACAACAGGTTGATTTTGACCCCGTTTACTCGAGAGTAACTGGATGGGCTCTGGTCCAAACCAGAGCCAGTTTTGGCTCAAGAACTTCTTTCTTATACATGGGATCTGTTGGATCCGCAACTTTTCTGACTCTGTTTAGAGCCAGCTCTGGATCTGTTCAGAAGTAGAGCCAACTCCAACTCATCTCTGGTTCATCTAACAGAGAGACAGATTGGTTCATAAAAGCTTCGAGTGAATGATAAAGTAATTGATTGATTGATCGATTGATCGATTGATTGATTGATTGATTGATTCATTGATTGATTGATTGTTTTTGATTGGTTTACTGTTTTATTGATTTATTGATTGACTGATTGTTTCATTGATAGGTAATGGCAGCCAATTCTTAACTCTTTGCCTTGGAATCATAACAATGGCTTTGATGGGATTATTCAATGTTCATAGGTTTGTCTTTCTGATTTCCTAATTGTTAAAAATGAATAATCTATAAATACATTTCCTAATTATTAATTCATTAATATAAGTTGAGGTTAAACCTTGTCATTATATTGGGGTTGAGGTCATTATTTTCCACTGGGACTGCTTACAGTATTTCTTTTTTATTACTTTTTTGAGGGCAATCATTTCTTTGGGGAAGGGGTAGTTAATTAACTGGGAGGGTGGGTAACTTGATAAAGAATCGTAGAATGGTGGGGTGGTAAAAGGGTAAATATAGTGGCTCAGTACTTGGGGACAGCTTAACCCCCTGGAAAGCTTATTATTAATATTTACTTATCAATCGATTGTATAAATCATCCGGGGTTAAATAATGGATTGTTTTTTGCAGACATGGTTCAATGAATACTGCTGCTGTTCTTCTCTATGCATTGACTTGCTGTAAGTTAATCTCAACGTCCATTAAATATTTATGAAATGATGATAAATGCCATAGATATTAATACTGTTAAAACCCCTTCATGCCAGCTCAAATGTCGGCTACTACCGTTAAAATCCTTTTGCTCCAAAATGTCCTCTCTCATTTCTTAAACCCTGCCTATGCCCTCTATCTTTTATGAAAACTGAAATTTAGCAAAAACCTTAAACCTTATGAGCAACGCTTGTAATTTTTTTTAATTTTTTTGTTTCAGTTGTATCTGGCTATGTGTCAAACAGCTTCTACAAACAAATAAATGGCGATAAATGGGCTTGGAACCTCGTATTGACAGCGTCCTTATTTACAGGTATGGTTTTGTCTTTCTTTACTGTTATGTTACACCCGTTCAAACTAGCAACCTCTATTTTGTTTGACTGAGGAGCATAAATATTGCCGGGGATGACAATGACCGAAAAATGTGAAGTTTGAAGCTAAGTTACTTTTTGATAGGGCTTTTTGATAAAAAGGGGGGCTCATTAGAAAGTCATACCTTTCTAATATTTACCCTCCCCCTATCTAAGATTCCTTCCGAGGGGCTTTGAGGGTGTTTATTCCGCTTCAAAGAGGGGCATAAAATGTAAATAGGGAGGAGCTTTTATTGTAATATTCTTTTGCTTTTTAGTTCCTTTCTTTGTTATCTGGAGTGTGATCAACTCTGTTGCATGGTATCATCAATCAACTCAAGCACTTCCATTCACGACAATCATTCTTCTTATGCTTATCTGGATCTTAGGTGAGTGAACAAATCTACAATGATGTCTAATCTATGTCAAAACTTTTGCACTCATCCAAAAAAGTTTGTAAAAATTTCACCCAATATTTCGGAATGTTTGTTTCGTTCGGTCACACATCTGTACTAGCTAAATTTAGGAACGCAGAAACAAAAGCAACATCCTGGCTTACGGATTAATTATATTTTTATTTTTCTACAGTTGGTTTCCCTTTGACTGTTCTGGGTGGCATTTTTGGAAAGAATTGGACATCCGGCTTTGATGCACCTTGTAGAACGAAAAACATTCCAAGAGAAATCCCTTCGAAACCATGGTAAATTGTTTTGTTTATTTAATTCAGATCAAAGACCTGTTTAAACGATCAAACATTGTTCATCATATAAGTTTCTTGTTGAACCCAGTGTTTCATCGTTTTCACTAGCAGAGAATGTTTGTGAAATTGACAGGCAGATCTGCTTGTCGAACGATGTTTTTCACCTTGGCTAAACTTTCAAACATTGCTTGTAAAGCAAATCTCAGATGTTTGATCGACAGTGTTTGATCGTTTGTTTGCGGCCTAAGCTTCGTTTTCTAACCGGTTTTATTAGGAAAACTGTACATCAAATATTTTCGTAGTTAATTTTTTTCTTTTTTTTCAAGGTATAGAAATACGTTCGCTCACATGCTGATTGGAGGATTTTTACCATTCAGGTAAGGTTTTTCATTAATTAAAATTTTTGATGATCAATTAGTAACTCTTAGTTGAGAGACACTTGGTTTGCCTGAGAGACACCTGTGAGAGACACTTGGTTTGTCTGAGAGACACCTGTGAGAGACACTTGGTTTGTCTGAGAGACACTTGTGAGAGACACTTGGTTTGTCTGAGAGACACCTGTGAGAGACACTTGGTTTGTCTGAGAGGCACTTGTTTGAGAGACACTTGGTTGGTTTGTCTGAGAGACACCTGTGAGAGACACTTGGTTTGTCTGAGAGACACTTGTGAGAGACACTTGGTTTGTCTGAGAGACACCTGTGAGAGACACTTGGTTTGTCTGAGAGACACTTGTGAGAGACACTTGGTTTGCCTGAGAGACACCTGTGAGAGACACTTGGTTTGTCTGAGAGACACTTGTGAGAGACACTTGGTTTGTCTGAGAGACACCTGTGAGAGACACTTGGTTTCTATCACTCATACTCTTGTGTGATGAATGTATTGAGATTTTGATTTCTGTGAAATCTTCTTCCTGACATCTCTAGACTACCTTATAGAATATTATAATTACATATCTTGGCATTTGAATTCCTGAAACTATAGAACTTCAACTTTGCAACATCTATCACTGTAGAGGTTAAGAGGTTCAAACCTTGTGGCTGGTTTGAAGACTCCTATATCCTTGACATGCAACCCTTGTAACACGGTGAAAATGCGTATCATGTCGTGTTTCTGATGTTACTGTTAATTTCTTACCTGAAAGATTTGGACAAGGTGTAAAGTTATGGTTCTTCAACACATTCTTCATGAATCTACATATTCAGATAAAGGTTTTTCAATAATACACTTCTGTTCTTCAGATTTTCTATCTCACCATTCTTGCATCCAAATCTCAGTTCAAAATATTTCATCTTATTCACCTTCAAAAGACTTGCTAAGTCATACAAACTGCGTTACAATATCTTAGTATTGCGATGTTGCTAAGAAGACATAGGATCATAGTCTTCGAGATGAAGGAAATCGTCAGAAAGACGTAATAAGAATACTACGAGAAGCTTGAGAATCAGAATCGTACAGAACATCCGAAAGCGGGAGAAATCTAAACAGATCACGGACAGTCGATTACAGTACAGATCAATCTTTAGACACAATCTTAACTTAACGCAGGATTAGCAATGTTTACGAATTACGAACTGCAATTCTACGAGTCCAAAGTCTGCAGATTGACGAGATTTGAAATTAAGAGTCTATCTACGTACCAGCTGTTACGTGAGTAAGAGTAAGGACTATGGATAGGGCTCGTCTTCAACTGTTCTGATAGATTATCGTTCTAACAGCATCCATAATCCCCTATGAACCTCTTGATCAATCTTGTGAAAACAAACCATACATCCAGCTGATACAGTCGGCTCACAATAATCCATTTCTTTATTCATCAATTTTTAATTCTGCTACATCAAATAATGATTGTCAAGTTTGTAATTTAAATTTCATTTGCCTGCGCTAAAAATCATCAAATATGTTGTAATGAAAAGTTTAAACTACATTGTTTTGGTGGCAAAACGGCTCAAAAATGTTGACAGAGTTTCAATTTACAACATTGATTTTGGGCGGTCAAACAAATTATAAAATTCAACGTTGTACTTCTTGCTGATTTGGAAAACTCTTGACAGCTCATACTTGCTGAATTCGTTATGAAGTATTGCTCTGTTCAAGAATTACATAAGATTAGATGAAATTAAGTATTTGAGCTGTAAACAGCATTGTTGAAGATGAACGATTTTGATAATTAGAACAATACTTGAGTACACAAACCGGCTTTATTACCCGATAGATTTATATCAGGCATTATGGTGACTCTAGTTATTTGTTTGTATTATATGATGGATTATAAATTGGTATTGTGGAATTAAAATCTGCTTTATTGTATGATTAATTGACTATACTTAGTCTATATTGACTGTTAAATACTTAATCTATACCCAACTCTTAAGATGATAAAAATTGATTTAATACAGCTCATTTGATCGAAAAACTTTAATCATTGACTCAACCAGATTTTCCATGAGGCTTAATGGTCCACTTTCTCGAAACCAAGGCCTTAATAGGAATAAGGATATGTACTGTTTGGGACTTTAGCAGACTATTTATTTTATCAAATTAAGAATATTTTGCTTCTATAACTTTAAGACTTATACAATTGTGTTTCAAACAAGTTTTGAAATTGTATTGCCTTCTTTTCCTTAATTACGTTTCCAGATTTTATAAGTCTTATTGTATTTGCATCTTTTAATCTTATACCTATGACTTTCCTTGTGATGTATATACTTGTTACTTCAAATGACTTAAATTGTATCATTGGTTATTTAGAATAAATGATTTGATATGTCTATATAATTTGGTTAATTCTTTAACAATTTGTTTATAAATTTCTATTGAATGTTTTCTGATTTGAGAATTTAGGTTTCTATAATCTTATCTGGAACTTGTAGATGTCATACTTCTGCATATAATCTACAAGCATAACTGTCTTCTCTCTCAGGAGCTTTGCAATTCCAGCTGTATAGCAATCTTTGGTACTTTTAACCTTGGTAGCGCTCTTGATTTTCCATGCTTTAGACTCTGTGTTGTCCTTTAGATCTATGTTTGCACCTTCTGTTAGCATTTTTCATCAGGCTTTTCTACCTTGTTTGGTTATGGGCTACCATTGCTACCTAGGGTTATCTTCATTCCTGGGCTCTTCTACCTTGAGGGTTTTGCACTAATGGTCTGGGTTCTCAGGAGCTTCTTTGGGCATGTTTTTCACGCACTTGAGCTTTTTGGGCTCTGCTTCTCTGCTTACTTGGCTTTGTTTTACCTTAGTTGAGGCTTTTTACCAGGTTACTTTCCGGCTTTTAAGCTGTTATGAGGTTTGGGGCTTTTTGGGTCAGGCGCTTTTGACTAGGGCTTTTGTTAGCCTTGAGGATTTTCTACCGAGGTTTTTTTAATTTTGCCTTAGATCGCTGCTTTTGCGTTGAATCTTTTCGGGTTTTTAGGGACGGATTCAATTGACTACTGGCTCGGCTTTCAACTTGGAAGGCTCTGCTCACTGAGCTGCACTTGCATCTTAGGCGCACTTGCATCTTACTGATTTATTATTTGGCCTTTAATTCCAATCACCTGAAGGCCAGCTTAATTCAACATGTGATTCATAATTCTTACCGCAGGTCAGCAAATAACTGCAATGACTAATATGCAATTCACACAAATAACTAAAATATAATTACATGCATTCTGATTTTTACTAATTGAAAAATTACAATATTATCCAATGATTATGAACATTAACTTGCAATACGTTAGAAGTTTAATCTTATGGTATTTTTCAGTGATATCTAAAGTATTTTACTAGCATGACTGTGTTAATTTACTTAATTAAGTAAGTGAATCTTTGACGTTTTAATTGAAGACTTGTTGTGAGTGATTAGATACTCGTGGTTGGGGTTTGAGTTTCAGCTATGCAAGCTATGGTAGCGTCACAGCCAGGGTCAAGGTTTCAGTTAGTTAACCTACTACTGAGATTCCTAGTGACAGACAATAAATATACCATTTTGTCTTCACTTCCTATGCTCTGGAATAGCTTTAAATCATATCATCATGCTTATGCATCTTTCTTTTTACAGGGGACGATTACTACTTCCTTTGGTGATACAAAGATTAAATCTAGAATATGTGATGGCGTGTCTATCTACTCTCGGAGGTGCACATTCGTCCCTTGGAGAGCATTCGGAATTTCATGTAATATCTTTTAGCCAATCATTTTGCTCGTAGAACAAATGAAAGTTTGGGAGAAAATCCTCAGGACTGCAAAAAAATTTTTGGCGTCTCACTTGCCCTTTGAAGCTGTGTACAAAAACAGCTTTCAGAAGAATCATTTGTTGCACGCCATACTCGTATTTTATATGAAAGTGGAGCTATTTTCAGGTATGGATAATTTCTAAAAAAAACTACGGCTAATGACTAGGGTTACGAAGTGCTGAGAAGGGCTATCAAGTCTTATTTCTCTCGTATTCCGCTTATTATTATATAGAGTTTGTGTCTACATTGTAAGTGTTTGAGTCTAAAACATCAGCACATCCCCGTCCATCCATAGTTCATATACCCGCTGGCACTAGACGCTTTTTTTATACGAACGCTAAGCTTTGTTTTCTGTCTCCATTTTTCTTATTTTTGGACCGTTTTCTCTGGATTTCACCGTCAATCCGCTTTACGATGATCTTCCCAAATCGGTAAAGGCCAGAGTTTTGACTTTTGTTGTAGTATATGTTGCTGTTGGGGGAAATGGGACGAAAATTTACTAAGTCTATTTGCATTTGCAAGGGCTTTATTTGCTCTGGGTATGTAATCTTCTATTTCGCACGTTTTCAGGAAGGAATTTAAATTCGCAACTTCACGAAATGGACAATCAGACCCAAAGGTAGAAATTCCTTTAAACTTTGATTTAATCAAACTTTACAAAAATTTTGCTTCGTTCCTGAACACATCGAAAAATTTAATTTTCATTGAGTAACTCTCCTTCGTAGCTTGTGACTTGTTGCAAAGCAGCCTGGGCACGAGTGCGTTATCTCCAAGAGCGACAGCTAAGCCAATCAGAATCAAGGAAGGACGAATAAATGGATTTGATTGGTTAGATATGGATAGATAACTTTACTTTTGTTTTGTTGTTGTTTATAGGTGTATGGGCCTGGCTTCGAAAGCAAAAACTGGAAAAATTATTTTTGAATAAAAACAACAACTTGGTATATATGGTTTTTGTTGCGTCAAAATGGCTGCTAAATGCGACAGAAACTTTCTGAGAAGGGTGCCGGGTTTTAGCAGCCCGCGGGCTATCAAAAGCTTTAAATTCACAAACACTTGTTTGGCAGGAAATTACTAGATATCATGGGTGTTATAACACTTGACAAAATCAAGTTGTTTTTGACAACTTAAGTTATAAATAGGGTTTAAATCTCCCTGCTGAAAATTGAAATTTAGCTTCAGGGAGTGAAGTAGGGTGGAGCAAGGTCAGAGCAGCTAAAACCACGGAAAATCCCCGGAAAATCACTCCCTAACTGTCATTAGATTTTCCAATTTTTTTCTTAGAAAACTTAAACTTTTTTATCAGCCAATTTTCCCTTGTAACATTAAATTGTGGCTGGCTCCTCAGTCAATATTTTCAAGCAAATTATGATGTCATAATCATCTTTAAATACCTAATTACGGAGCTATAAGACGCTGTAAGTTACCACTACTAATTACAGATGTCTAAATACTATAATTACTAAACCAAAATCAATATAAATTGAAAAAAATAACATTGAAAATGAAATTCGAAAATGAAAGAAATGTACTTTTTGTCTTTTTAATTTTTCGTTGCCTTTTAGTTTTTCGTCTCAAAATTTGTTAATTTTTCACATGAAAACTGCCCTATCCTGTGGTAATTATTTCGTTTATTAATGTGTGCAATAAATAGAAAATTCCGAGGAAAATTCGGTAAATATTTATTTGTTTGGAGACGATTTTTGAAGTGCAAAATTTGTCCTATATTTTTGGCGGCAAACATGGAACAAAAGTAATATTGTTAGTGAGCGCGGAGCCGGTGAGGGCCATAAGCTTGTGGGCCCCATGACCGCAGCCGCTGTCTCCGTAGGACTCTAATTTTATGAGTAATTTTTGTGCTTTTGCAATAATTTGTGGTTTTTTTACTTTAAAATGTGCTATTTAAAATGATAAATCCTCCAAAAATCTCTGCGAAAGTTTCGAATTTTCAAAATTTTGTCCTCTTTCCTACAGCAAACCCAACAAGCCGTCACGCGGCTGAAGTGACGCGGCATGACAAAATAATCAGCCGATAATGAGCGCAGCAAGCGCACTTCCGAGAACGAAAACCGACATTTTCGTGTTTATATTTCTATTAGGTCATATTTTAACACCATCTGAAGCGATTATAACCCACGCCAAAGAAATCAAATCGTATTTTCTTGATTGGTTGAAGTAAACGTTGTTTATTTTCTAAGAAACTCCTAAATTCATCGATTTAAAGACGCTGAAATGGGTCAACTAAACTTTGAATGAAATTACAAAGTGACCTCTCTGGGTTGTTTATTATTTTCCCTTTTCCTGACACGAAATATTTTTAGTTCATCATCAGATAGATCGCTCAATTGGTGGGAATTTTCAAGACAGCATGGCGTTTTTCTGTTTCAGAAAGAAACTCCCTTGGTCAAAAACGAATTACAATTGCAGAGGTAAGATAACTTATACATAAATGATTTTTTAATTCATGATGTTTTTATTTAATTGATTTCATGACCTGCTCAACTAAGTTGTTGTACACGTCAATCTTCTATCCACCACGTGGACTTTTCCTAGGAAAACTTTTAGAAATCAAAATTTTCCTAGTTTATCATCTGAATGGTTTTGCTGCCTTGTCATGTTATTTCATTATTTCCAAATATATAGTTTCAAATTCATTTTGATTACTCCTCAAGCGAAGCATTGAAATATCTTTTCCAGGACATGCAGTAGGTTGTGATTTTGGTAGTTGTGAAAGGGCAATAGATGAGGGTCGTTTTGACTTTGAGAGATTACATGTTCCCGAGCATATTCCCCTTTTCCTTGGAGAAAATCCCCTTGTTCCCTGGAGTTTCGTATATTCTTCAGATTGATAGTCAAGCGGATTGATAGGAAGGATTTTACTTGATCACTGTTTGTTCCCTTGTTTGCTTCTTGTATAACGACCCTCATTGATAACACACGCACATTTTGTTTATGATATAAGAAACCTCTTATAAGAAACAACAGAAGCCGTTTTCCAGAAATCAAGAAACCTTACTATAACTCAACTGAAATCTAAGAAACTTTGCTATAACTCAACTGAAATCTAAGAAACTTTGCTATAACTCAACTGAAATCTAAGAAACTTTGCTATAACTCAACTGAAATCTAAGAAACTTTGCTATAACTCCACTGAAATCTAAGAAACTTAAATATAACTAACTGAAATCTAAGAAACTTAAATATAACTCAACTGAAATCTAAGAAAACTTAAATATAACTCAACTGAAATCTAAGAAACTTAAATATAACTCAACTGAAATCTATGAAACTTTGTTCATTTCGTAAGTTAAACAAAACATCTTTTTGTGCAGTTTTCAAATATTTCAAAGGTAAAAACCAGCATTTCTTATTGAAGAACACCCCTGATCACTAAAAAGGTTTCGCAGTTTCTAAAAGGATTCTTATAAAAAATGAGTGTAAACAGAAAATTCAGTTTTATGTGAGGAATCGCCATCTCACTCAGACGTAGCCATTGGGCCAGATTCAATTTCTGAATATTTTAAATTTATTTATCATTAAAATACAAAGTAACGGATATCTCCCTTCATTCATTCTTTGACGTCACGGCGTCTGGGTGTTTTGGCTTTAACAACGTCATCAATTCTGAAACTGTCACTTATTTCCTTGAACTGCTGAACTCTAAGATAATCTTAATTTTTGGTTTGAATTTTTTTCAAGCCCACCCGACAATGAGTATTGTGGTTTAAAGTCGTTTTAAAAGTTTGCCTGAATTTCTTCAAAAATGAACTAAATGAAAAGTTGATTTCTTACTTTCTGTTCATCTTTCCAACTCCAGTTTCGTTTCTGGAGGACACAATACCCTTCCTCCAAGCACTTATATTTGACAACTTAAAGAATAAATATCCTGAAAATTTGTTGATAATTGAAAACCGCAAATCAGAAAACAGAATCTAACTTTGAGAAATCACAATGGGAGAAATCGAGAAGGAAGAGGGTGAAGGGGAAAGGCGGCTTCTAGGGTTTCTTCGAAGGTACCCTGGGTCTTTCGAAGGTATTTCTTTTCAAAAGCGTTACTAGAGTCATAAAGTTTCTTATAAAAATATGCATACTGGTTACTGGTATACATAATGAAAATCAGAATTTAATATAATTATACTCTGAAAACCTTGTAATTGTTACATTTAAATCATCGAGAAAACGTCAGAAATGCTGCAAATGACATTAATCTTTTAAGAGTTAACAAACTGTTTTCAATAGCCAAAGATTTCATTGTGGCTTTTTGCTAAAACAACTCATTTCCTATTTGTCACTTTTTTCATTACAGCATAAGTAACCTTTTATCCGATCAAAAAATTAATCTTTTCCAAGGAGGTGTGGCATAGATGATTCAGAAAGAATTGTTTACCCCTGGCAACCTTATTACGTATATCCCCCACTTTCAACCCCCCTGGCAAACATTTTATTTTGGCAACTAATCTGAAGCTTAGGCCCTTGTTAAAGGACAAGACATTTTTGGTCAAACACCGCGAATTTGCTTGCCAACGCAATGTTTGACCGTTAACAGGATCAAACATTGTTGGTCAAACATGGTCAAACGTGGGAGATTTGTTTTACAAGCAATCTTTGAACGTTTGGCCACGTCGTAAAAATAAACTCCAATTTCTGCTTGTCACAAACAAAAAATGTTTGACGAGCAATGTTTTGTTTTCAAGAAGATCTCAAATGTTTGATCTTTTGGCTGGGGCCCATCAGTTTTTTGGTGTTTAACAACGAGGCTGACTTGCGGGGTCTTTTTTTTCAGAAGCTGAGCAGCAGCATGTGATGAAAATATCAAAAACTGGCGCTGTAGATGAAGACGATGCTCCTTATGGACAAAATGGCGTCAGCAACAGTAATGGCAGACCTCTAGATAAATATGGAATCGATACAGCGCTGGATGGAAGCCTGAGAAGATCAAAGAAGAAAAAGAAGAAGCAACAAAACGCAAAACCAAAGGTTTCACGCGGGAGAACGCGGGAACATCAACAAGAGGCTATCGACAGATCGAGGCTTGCACCAATGCTTGACAACGCAACTGTCCAATCACCTGTCTGCATCAGTGTGAGGCTGGTACACGATTTTGTGTCAAGTGGAAACAGGGACTTCAAAGTACTTCAAGGTGAAACCGTTATCGCGCGTTTTAGGAGAAATGAAAACGTTTTCGTTCAGTGTTTCAACGGGACGTACGGATTCGTGCCCGCGCGGTTTTGTTATCTGCTAGATGTCTATCCGATGACGAAGTTTTTGGACGTAAACTTGGCTGAACTTTTGAGACCTGTAGAGGATAGGATTCATTGTGATGAAATTTCAACCAATATGGAGAGAGCTGAGGTTAAGAACTGTGATGACAATGTTGATGAGTGTCTATTGGCAACCGAGGAGCAAAATCCTGAGCAACAAATGGCGGGAAATAAAGAGAATGACGCTGCTGCCATTGAAATGGATTCCCCACAGCAAACTCAACCCCAGACCTTTGACTTGCAATCACAAGAGCTAAACGAAAGTGACAGCCTCGCGCGCAGAATCAAAAAACACGAAATCAGACAACTTCTAAAACGAGAAACAAGTAAGAAAATCTCAAATGATAATTCCACGCTTCCTATTGGCCCGTTTAATAACCAAGAGGCACGTGATGCACCAAAAGAACCAATCAGAAGTGACTTGGAGATTTCAGACAATTTGATTCGTCAGAATTCAGTGGAATGTGATAATAAGATTGTTTCTAATGGCGGCTTGCCTGCTTCGCTGCGTTCGAGTATTTCAAGCTTGCAAAACCAATCTGTAACTGGGGTAAATAGAATGCTTAGGCCCATCGATTGCAATAGTGGAAAACTCCAAAACGGACATGTTCACCCTATTGATATAAACATGAAAGTTATGCAACCTGCCCTTTATGAAGAAGATCTGGTCAGTAATGTCTTACCAAGCAATGGCTATTTCTACAACGAGCCTACCGAAGCCATGTATACTGAAACAGAAATCCAAAAAATTGTCGATGGCAGGCCGAGACAGTATATACTAAGCAATCGCCGTTGTACGAGCTTACGTAAAGTACCCAACGTACAGATGAAGCCCCCAGCTAGAGCCAATTCATTGCGTTACCCTTCTTATGGATATGAAAATGGGGTGTACCCTAGAGAGATGATTGCTAGTTCAAATGGGAGCCTACCCAGAACCCCTGGAAGATTTCAAGTCCTGAATCCCAACGGACTGCAATATGATGACGTCACAGATACAATATCAATCAACTCACTTCATTCTTTGAATGGAAGTTTACATCTGAATAATTCAGTTCAATCAGTCAATGGTAGCTTACGCTTTGACAATTCAATTCAATCAGCAAATTGTACTGTGATTGCTGTACGCGATTTTTTATCATCGTCCAGAGATGATCTGAGTTTCGCGAAAGGAGAACGTCTTGTGGTGATCAGAAAAGATAGCGAGGGATGGTGGTGGGTGCGGAATAGCAAGGGGCAAGAAGGATTCGCGCCCTGCCAATTCATGGCCCCAATTGATAGGATCAATGGGGTGCGTGAGAGCCAAGGGCCAAAACGGATGCCCTATATTGAAGATGATATTTCAGATGGGCTAAGTGATCGGGAGAATCGTGCTTTGAACTCAAGCCTTGTGAGTCTGGAAACTCAAAAGCTTCTCGAGTCGAGATTGGATTGGCAACGCATATACTCTAAGGAAAGTGGAAGGTTAGCTGTTGTGATGCCGAGTTTAAGATCGAACATAGAGGAAGAAAAAGAAACAAGCTCTGTCGAGTCGAAAGAAGAATTACTAAAAAGAATCCGAAGTGAAATAGACAGAGATCCGGTTAGAAGTCACCCGAAAGTAAATTCCATGAAAAATGCTAATTTCGATGAAAATTATAATGATGAAATGGGTAATATTAGTATGGATGAAAAGGGATTTTACAGAAATATGGAAGAAATAAACCAAAACAAAGTCTACAGATCTTCAGTGAAATTAAAACTACCAAGTTATACAGACTATATTGTGAATAAGTCTAAACTGAATGGACACGATGATAGTGATAGTCACAGCTTTTATTCCTCGAGTTTCAGCGATGTTTCGAATCTTGATGGATCTGTTTATGATACTCCAACACCACGTGCCCTGCGTAGGAGGAAGACATACTCAGGGACATCGAATAAGAAAGTCAGATTTAGCCAATCAGGTAACGGAGTTGAAGTTACGTCATCAGAGATTCCCAGCATGCAGTGTTATATTGAGAAGGATGTCGAAAATTCAGCTGAGATGGATGAACATATTTCTAAGATCCAAACTGAACTGTCTACTTGGTGCTAGGGCTAAGGCCTATCCAGAAAAATATGGTCTAAGGAACAAGTTTATCTTTTAAAATTTCTTGTTGTATTTTCTTCATGTTGTTTATGTTTTCTAAACTTTTTTCTCAGGTCATTCTTTGATGGTTTGAAAAATATATTGCTTGTTAATGTTTCTACGAGTTTTCTTAATAAATATTACTACAATTATTTAAAAAATTAGTTAATTCATTGGTATTATTATATTGTTGAGTTTTCGAATTAATAAATCACAGGAATAATTGTTTTTATCACTTTATGACATCTTCAAAAATATAATTTTCATCAGCAAAATAGAAAGGAACCTGCATTTCGGCTCTTTATGAGAATTTTTAGAAAGCGATATTTCAATTAAAAAGTTATTGTTTTTAGACGAAAAGCCATTGTTCTTGCCAATTTTTGGGGGTGACTACACCCCTGGCTCCTAGTGGTATAGGGTCGGCTCCTAGTGGTGTAGGGCTGGGGAGTGCCCTTGTTCCCCGCTCCCCCGTCCATTCCTTGTTTCCCCAATCCTCGCTTTCATACCGAGTTTAAGGTTTGTGACGTCGCTTCGCTTTCCGAGCGATCGCAGCGCAGTCCTCTTGCAACTCTCAAGTCAACTGACGAAAACATGACGATTGGAGTTTCTTTGGAGCTTTTGACCTAGAGGTAATTACAGAATTTGTAATGTTTAAACTTTAGTTTCATTTATATTGCCTTTGGTCACTCATCTAAGCACTATTTTATGTAATCCTGCGCTTAAGAAATGCGAAATTAGCGTGACCTTGCCTGTCTTCCACAGCCAGCCCAGCAAGTAGGCCACACCGCAGATTAATGTTCTGCATGAAAGATAATAATTATCTTTTGAAGTTAAAATAAAGTTGAACCAAACACTGCTTGAAAGCTTGCAGTAAATTGCATTTTATGTTTATAATAAGTTTGGCAAATCCTACGAAATGGTGTATGTCCAGTGTACAAGTGTACCATCTATTGTTCTCTATTGTTTCCTGTTGTTTCTTTCTACACAACAGAAATTCAGCTTTCCAAACGGGTGGAGGGGTGCACAATTCAAAGCCCATGTCACATGTCAAAGCCCAAACTTTCCATAACAAGACTATCGACTGAAAAGTTACTGTTGCAGATCAGCCTCCAAGGGCACGATAAGCAATGCAGGGCAGCATAATAGGGGCAGAAGCAGCAAATTTGGGGTTATTAAGGAATTTGGGAATTTTTACCAAGCCAAGGGGAGCATCCAACCCCCTGCACCTATGATTCCGGCACCCCTGTCAAACTTTGAGACTGGGACTGAGATGCAAAATCTATTGAAGTCCTGAGGTAGCAGTTTAGGGATACCTATGTTGGGATCTGGGCTTCAGTCATGTGATTTAAAAAAAAACAGTGCAAGTTATGACCCCCAAAATTGCTCTAGAACCAGGAAACTAGGGTGCATTCCATGCTATTTCCCCATCCCTGCATTTCCTGTTTAAACTGTTGTGTATACAAATAATAGAAAGAAAAATAGAAAATTGCTTTTCCATTTCCATACCAGAGATCATAAAGGGATGGTGCATGGGTGGCCTGGAAATTTTTTTATCTGTGGTCCACCATTCTCTTTTAGCTCTCAAGTTTCAATCTACCCCAATTGTCCCTTTTATTTTGCCCCTCCCAACCCAGCTATACTACCACTCCCAAGTCGTTTGCAAACTACTGGCGGTTGTCTTCCTTTTTTCCCATAAACTGAGACTCACTCGTTCCTTTGACTCATTTAAATTGCCAAAAAATGTTTCAGAGTAGTTAAGGGGTGGTATCTTAATTCCAGGCAGACTTAAACACCCCAAAAGTGAAATTTGATTTTGGACTTACATCAACATCAGCTATCAACATATTTTGGTCAACTAAAGATCATGGAGGGAAAAATGATGGAAATATCATTTCAAAATCTTCCAACAGTTGTATTGAATAAAGTTATGGATTATTTGGATGTTGATTCTTTGGTGTCATTGGAAAAAACCAACCATGCAGTCTTGAATATTGTTTCAAGCTATTGGCAAAAGTACTGCAAGAAAATGGGTCTGTCGAAAGACCCAACTCCACTTTGTGTTGCATGGAAGGTGAACCCATTGTCTCTTTACTCGTATGAAAATGCTGTACGTCTTTGTGAAGATCCTACAAGAAAATGGAGGTTAATGGCGATTCGAGATGATTTGAGAAAAAACTACAAATGTTTGAATTGCAAAGAATGGCTGAGGGATATATGCGGAGTTAATGGTGTCTACTTTGAGCATGATATCCTTCTTTGCACCCCTGAGTGCTACAATTTCTTCACACTTTATGTCAAGAATGATGTGGTATGAATGTATTGTCTCAATTTCATCTGCAAAGAACAACAGGATACTGTCAGGGGTATGTTTACATAGGGGGTTTGGGGTGTGACAATGTCTCACTTTTAAATAAACTGGTTGATCTGTAAAACAAAGAGTTTCACGGAGAACAAAATGACAATCCAGCAAGGTCCGTGTTGGAGCTTCTGCTACGGTAGTGTCACAGCCAGTATCGAGGTCTTGATTAGTTAACCTATTATCAAGATCCCAAATGCACAATTTCACTCTTACCTTCCTTTTCTTCATTCTGTTACATACTAAAACCCCAGCCACAGAAACATCGCAGTCATGCTGAAGGTCTTGATATTCAATCTCCTTTGAAGACGAGGGAGAAGTGAATGACCCTCTTTATATCTTTCCAGCACCATCCTCACCATTTTCTGTCAATTGAAGCAGCATAAAATGGATTTTTTGGCCTCGTTCTATCGTTCTATCTATCGTTCTAGCTTCAAAAGTGACCATTTTGGTTATAACAGAAGTTATGTGCAGGGTAGAATCCTAAACGGTTCACCCCCCTCTAGCTACATTTCTTGGAAGGTGTTGTGGCGTTGTGGTTTACTCCAGCTAGTTTATAGTGTCAAAAGCCAAGCGGGGCTGGATCCCAGCCCCAGCCACGGTAGCGTCACAGCCAGGGTCGAGGTCTCGTTGGTTCATCTACTACTGAGATGCTAGCGACTGTCGCTAAATACACCATTCCACCTTCACTTTCATTGAAGTAGAGTTAAATGGATTTCACAGCCTGTTTTTTATCATTCCTTTTACGGGACAGCAACTTTTACGATTTTGTGTCTGATCAACGCTATTGCTGCAAGCGTGCCAGTCTGGGTATAACGGAACCACAGAGTAGAGAGTCGACCTAACTTCCTATTCTATGGCAGAACGCATATGCTAAGTCTAAAATAGTGGTTCGTGCCCAGAATGTACCCCTTCTCGCTCTATTCCTCTTTCTATTCCTCTCTCTTTGTGTTGCATGGCTGCAGTCTAATGTCTGGCTATTTTGATTTCAGGTGAAATAAAGTCACCATGGCTCTCACAGAACCAAACGGTCAGAATTACGGGTTTGTTGATGATGAAATTGATGATGATGAAGTTGAGTCAAATGAGCAGGAAGCGATTTCTGAGGTTTCTGTGAATCTATCTTCCTTGGACTACCTTCCACGACATATTATAGATAAAATTCTATCATTGTTGGACATAACGGATTTAATATCCCTTGAAGAGACTAATAGAAGACTGTCGAATTCTGTTTCGCAACACTGGAAGTCTTACTGTCAGAGGTTCAATTTGACTGGTGATCCAACACCGCTTTGTGTTGGCTGGGCTTTGAATGATGTCTCCTTATACTCCTATGACAATGCAGTCGCTCTGTGTCAACACCCGGTGAAAAAATGGCGGTTATTGGCTGTACGGTGCTTTCTTCGTAATTGTTATCGTTGTGTAATTTGTCGTCAACACGTGAAAGATAGGAACAGTGTAGATGGATTCTATTTCAAGCATGATGTGCTTCTCTGCTATCCACAATGCTATGAGATCTTCACCATAAACTTCCAGATCGAAATGGTATGAATTTTATTTATCATTCTATTCCATTCCCTTCTTCATACTCTAATTCTTCCATCTATCCTTCTTATTGTTGCTATCCACAAACAATCTTCTGTCCTCCTTCTGATTTTTCACTCCTTCAATTATATTCGACATCTGCTAAGAACATAGACATTACAAGAAGGTAAGAGGTCTTACGAGAACTTGCGAGAATTGTGCACGACGTATCGCGAGGGCGTACATAGAAATATACGAGACATCCGAGATGAAGGAAAGGTCGTGCGAGAACAAACGTAATCCAAGAGATCTTACGAGAACACGCGAGATCTATGAACGACGTCTCACGAGTGCGTACGAAGAAGTTTACGAGTACATCCGAGATGAAGGAAAGGTCGTATGAGAACAATCGTAAAACAAGACATCTTACGAGAACAAGCGAGATCTATGAACGACGTCTTACGAGGGCGTCCTACAAGGTTCTACGACTGCGAGATTTTACGAGGATATACAAGATCTCACAATTCTTACGATAACTCAAGTGATCCTACGAGATCTGACGAAATCATACGCGAGAATTGAACGAGCTTTCTGTATTGAGAGGCGTGGCTACATCGAGAAGGAGGACTAACCGGACACCACCTTTACTAGCCTTGTTGTGATGTTCTATTCGGTAGACATGATCCTCCTGTTCTTCAATTCCAGCAATTCCTAGAAATAGGACTCAGATAAGAATACCTCCTTCTTCTATGCTTTGCCTTGTGAAATAACAAATCTTTGAATAACCAAACCACATCCGACATTTCTCAGCTCCCGGAGATTAAACAAAAAACAGTATCCTGTTGTTTCATCATCTTTATTCATTCAATCTATTTCCATTTGTTTTTCATTTATATCTCAATCTCTTTAAGGCCCTCGCTAAACGATCAAATAATGTTTGTCAAATGTTTGAAATTTGCAAACGCTTTGCCGTTGGCCATGTCGCAAAACAGTGCTCATCAAACATTTTGGTTGTGAGATGCAGAAAAAGTTTTTCAATAACTACCAGGCTATGTTTTGTGACGTGGCAAAACGGTCAAACAATGCTTGACAAGCAAGTTTCAACTGTTTGACAAACATTGATCGTTTGGCCAGGGCCAAACAAAACCACCTATAGAAATTCCTCTCATATCTGTTCGTTTTAGCTAAAAATCTGTGAAGGCTATGGAATCTCTGTACAGAAACTCAAGCTAATAGACTCGACATTTCCCGTTATATTAGTTGCTCAATTTATCAAGACATTGCGTAACATGAAGATAGATGAAAAGGAAGTTTTGACTGAACTTAGGCCATTTCTTGGTTATTCAACCGAGGCTGTGAGAGAATATTACGAATATACACAACATATTAAAGATACAACTAATTACTTTGGTGTACACCATTAATTACCCCCGGATGCTATTTTGATTATACGATGAAATTATATAAATTCAAGGGGGTTGTGTATGGAATGAAACCAATTACTTAAGTCTTCCCTTGCTGCTTTTGTGATTAAATGGTGGACTGTATCGATTCAGGGGGCTCCGTATGGAAATTATTGGTTTACTGGTGCAAGAACACTACTCATAACCCGCTAGCAACTGCAATGATTATACGGTGAATTATGAATATATGCATAGATATATATTCACGGGGCTCCGTATAAAATTGCCATCGATTAAAGAACTTGGAATACGTTCTGACCCCACACTGCTAGTTTGATTGTAATCGAGGAGAACAATAATCTCAAAATCACACGAAAAACCAGCCTTAACCCCGTAGGGGTACTTCCATTGAGGCTTAACATGGGGGTCCCAGTCTGTTCGGGTCTCTCCGAATGATTGTCAAATGGTCCAATTTATAGAAATAAAGGGATATTACTGCTATTTTGGAGACATTGTTAGCAGTAACTACTCTTTATTCTTCCTGATTCTTTGAAGAGAGATAACTTTTCTGCTTTCATATGTTATCAAACTTTTACAGAGCTTATACCACAATTGTGGTGTTCAAAACAAGGGTAATTTCGAAAATTGTAACTTTGGCCTTCTTTCCCCTAATTTTCCCCCTATGAGGCCTTTGGAGTACCCTAACTTTTGCCCCTATGAGGCCTTTGGAGTATCCCCAGGCGGGGCCTTGACTCCGTTGTTTGTTTATATAATCACTGTATCTTGGTTATTTTTAAAGCAAATTAAAATGTGATCTTGTATTATAGACGTGAGTATAATGAAGTTAAGATTGTCCCTTTAATTTTTCCAAATTTTGCACTGTTAAATAGCTTTTTAACAAACAAATTAAACGTTCTGTAGAATATAAATTTCATATTGAATATTTCTGTTATTTTGTGTTAATTTTTGTAGATTATTTTTAATCATTATAAGAAGAACTTGGCTTGATAAGGAAATGTCTTTCTTGGTTTCTCCGCGAATGGCACTCTACAAATGCCTGGAATCGAACCAGGCCTGCATGATCAGAGTCAACAACAATTCTCGTCCCCTAAATAAAACATGAAACCTTTGAGTAACTCTTCAAACCATGCTGTCTCAGGCACGCTTTCCATGTGGTTGTCTGTTTCTGCTATGTTTTAGCCATCTTTAGTGTTTTTGCCTTCTATCCACACATCTTATCTAAATCTATGTATCTGTCTACCCCTCTGTATTTACCGTTCAATGGTATCTACTACCATAAAGACTACTCGGTTGCTACCTTCAGGGCTTTTTGCATTCGCGAGGGCTTTCTGGCTAGCTCGGGGTCGGGGACTATTTTGCAACCTTGGGGCTCTGGAGGTTCTTCCGCTATCCTGAGAGCTGCTGTTGCAACTTGAAGAGCTTTGGTGCCCCGAATGGTCTTTTGCAACCTTGAGAGCAGTCTTGTGGGCTGATAATTTTCTCCACAGCACTTTGGTTGTTCTGCGCTCCTTGCTTCTCTGCTGTTAACTTGAGGACTCTTTGGTATCTTATTACCTTGAGTTGAGGGCTATTTTGCAACCATTAGGGCTTCTCGGGCTGCTTTTAGGGACGGTTGTGCGACCTTTTGGGCTCTTGAGGCTCTGCTTTTGTAACACGAAGAGCGCTTTTGTTACCTTGAGAGATATTTTGTTAACCTGAGGGCATTCTTGCTACCCAAAGGTTTATTTGTTATTTTTCTGCCTCCTATTACCTTAATAGCTGGTTTGCAATCTTGAGGACTTTTCGGGCTGTTTTAGGGACGGATTTGCAACCTTGTGGGCTCTGGGGGCTCTGCTTTTGCAACTTGGAGAGCTCTGTCGTCACCTTGAGTGCTATTTTGCTCACCTTAGGGCCGTGTCACCCGAGGACTGCTTATATATTTTTGGGGCATCTTTTTACCTTGAGTGCGTTACCTTGAGGGCTCTCGGGCTTTCTTTCAGCGACGTGATTTCTATCACATTCTAGCCCTTGCATCAGGCAGACAAGCAGTTGAAATAGCAATGTTATTGAATTCGAATACCCGTACAGGTCACCAAATAACCTGCTCAAACAGAACTCAAACTGCAAAATCTTTACATGCAGTTCTGCATCTTTTTACTGAATTGATAAAAGCAATTCACCAATCAAATAGAATTTATTAAAAATTCCAAGCTTGGAAACATTATCGTTAATGATGTTCGCAAGACTTCATGACTGCTTTTCCAGCGAAATAATCTAAAGGTATTATTTTCTACATTATGTAGTTATTTTGTCCTTATATGGTAAAAATTACGTAGCACGTGACTGTGACTTTAATTACTTTAACTGCAGTTAACGTGAAGTTGTTTAGATCGTTATGTGGCAAGTCTTTTGAGTCGTACCGACTCTAAGAATTGCGATAGAAAGAGCGGGGATAGAGACTTGAATTATAAAATGTTTTAAAACTTTAAGTGCTATTTTGCTTTTCTTAGAGAATAGATAGAAATGCTAATGGTAGGAAACCATTGATACCTCAAACAGTCAGCTAAAGACCGGTTATTTTTATTTCAGGGCTCGTCGGTGCAGCTAGACTTAGTGAGCTCACTCAGGGATGGCGCACAGTACCTGAGGGCGTCTAATACCACTTGCTTGGCAGCCGGCGCTAAGGTTTTATGCGATAGACGGTTCGCATCTCGAAGTCGCATCCGCTCTTTGCTATTCTCTCCAATAACGCGGGTCTCCTTCGCTACACCCCTCATTCCTTCCCCGGCACCATCATTTCTGTGAGCACCATCACTCACAAACGTTAATCTTTTGTTATTCTTGTTTTTTGTCAGGGTAAAATAAAATATGCCCTGCTCAAGCACAGCTAGGAGACGATGCTCGTCGTGTGACGAAGACTGCAGATGCGGTTGCCAGAGCAACATTTACTCACTGCCATGGGAAATACTGGAACAGATACTCGAGAACGTGGACCCTGTAACCCTGCTGTCAGTGGAAAGAACCTGCAAGATGTTTTTCAGTGTTGTTTCAGACATTTGGGCAAAATACTGCAAAAGGAGGAATCTTAGCAAGCCACCTACGCCATTATGCCTTGGATTTGACGTCGATGAGGATTCCTTTTACTCATATGACAAGGCAATTCAGCTCAGCTCTGATGAAAATCAGAAATGGAGGCTCATGGCTGTGAGGTCTTTTCTAATTGAGGAAAAGCAATGTGTGTTTTGCAGATTTCTTTTTGTGGGTGATTTTGAAATTGAAAGGTTCAAACTTAGTCATGATATTTTGCTTTGCCCTCGCTGCACTGAACACTTCTCGATGTCTGTCACGCATGAGACGGTATGCTTTAAATGTTTTTGTGTTAATCTTTATCATAGTTCTTTAGTTCTTTATCTTTCATCTTTATCATCCTCATCATCATCATTATCATGATCATTATCATCTTCATCATCGTCATCATAATAATCATAAGCATTATCATCATCATTATCATTATCATCATTATCATTATCATCCTCCTCATCATTGTCATCAGCATCGTTATCATCATTATCACCACCACCGTCATTCTCATCATCATCATTGTCATTATCATCATCAACATCATCAACACTACCACCACCATCATCATCATAATCATCATCGTTATCATCCTAATCATCCTCATCACTACCAGCATCATCCTTATCATCATCATCACCATCATTATCATCATCATTATTATCAGCATCATCATCTTCATCATCATCATTATCATCATTATCAACATCATCATCATCGTCGTCATCACTACCATCATCATCGTCCTAACCATTATCATCACCATCAACATCATCATCATCTTCCTCACCATGGCGCCACCACCAACATCAGGTGCTCAGTGAAAAGGGCTTTTTTGCATTGTAACAAACTTTCTTATATCTTAGATTCATCTGTTGAATGATGCTGGAGTTGAAACACAGAAAATTCACTTTACATTTGGTCCATTGCTCTTTTCAAGCTTTATAAAAACACTAAGAGCGAATGATTATGACGAGAAAAGAATACTAGACCACTTGAAGCCTCATTTTGGAAATCAGCCTCGTTCACCACTCTTTGATCAATCATCCAATGACATGCCACTAGTTTTAAATCTAAGGGCTGCAGATAGCAATAGTCATAAAAATCGTGGAAATATATGCAGTTATTTCAACAGACAGCAAGGTTGTAGCTGTATCGTTACAGAATGCTCAAGGCCGAGAGAAAATCCATCCAATCAGATTTCAAATGAGAATACGCGACAAGTTAATTCAATTCAAAATAAGAAATTCTACGCGATTTCATTTTCAATTTTAATTTGCAACATTGTACAATTCGTCCATTCCTCAGTCATCGTCAAAGATTACAAAATGATAAACATTGGATCGAAGGAAATAGCATCGTTTGTTTTGGTTGCTTTTATTGACATTGTTTTACTGTGCTGTTTATCTGTTTACGTCCTTTGGAGTGTTATCCGAAGATTTGTCAAAAATGGTTGGAATAAATCATTTACAACGATTCTCCAATGCTTTCTCCTCGCCTGCTTCCTCGCAGAGGTCCATCAAATCCTGCTCATCGCTTTCTATGTGAAGGACCTAAACACAACAACCAAAGAAGTCTTCGTTAAAGGAATCCCACAATACACCACGAGCCAAAGTTATCGAGACAGAATTGATTGGATACAGAGCAACTTCTACTGTTGCGGGATCACTACAAACGCAACTCATGATTGGTCAATAATAAGCAATACGTCTACTACTTCAAGCCTTCCTCATAGTTGTTGCAGCGCTGATGTATCAAGTGGAACATGTAGCTTATTTGACAGCAATCCTAGAGACTGCCCTACTGCTGTTTACGATTCACTTTTCAACTTGATAAAAGGATTTCTGTGTACCACTGTTTGCTGTAGCATTGCACACTTGATTTTCATATTGTATATACTCTTCATCATCTATAGATTTAGATCCACTAGGACTAACGCCAACAGTGCCTCGGTTCAAACCATATTCACAATGATGTAGCTTCAGCTGATTATTGTCAACTTTGCTCCTAATTTGTCACCGTGAAGTTAGAGTATCCATAGAAGTCAAACAGCATTACCGGGGGTAATTGTTCTTACCATTTCTGACCAATCGTGAATTACCAGAGACATAACTAGCCTATCAGATGAATGATATGATAAGTCTACATTGTATACAAAAGAATTACTTCAAATTGGATGCACTTTGCTTTTATGCAATCACTTCTGTGCTTCTCATCTCAGTTCGTACGGTTTTTAGAGGTTTCAGCTGATTCGTGGCAAGCTGGACTTGCTTCTATGTTTAATTATAGATGTATTCCATAGAAATGATGTATTCAATGACAGTTATTTATTATGTATGTTTTGTCATATAAGCTCTTAAGTAGAAGTTAAGTGTTGTTAAGCATTAATTACATAAACTGAAAGATGATAAAGAATACCAGATTTTACCAGATATAAAGAATTTTGCGTCTTGTCTTTTCAGAAAACTTCGATATTTTTCGTTAGGTGGTCTTCTAGTTGCTTAGTTGCTGTCACAAAATATTATTTTTGACATCTGCCTTGATAAAGTTAAACATGAAATTCTGGGTAAGAACACGTAAGTAAATTCTCATTGCAGTGCAATTTTAGAATTCTCAGCTTTTCAGAAACATAGCCAAATCGATAAAGATCCTAAGCGGTTTGACTACACTAGGCTTTTTCTATACTCCGAAAGTTATTTCGCTTTTTGTCTCGCTGTATTCTTATTCACCACTTTGTTGTTTCCCAAGGATCACACCTGGGTCCCTTTCTGTCATCATTATCGGTGTTTCCCAAGGATCCCATCTGGGCTCTTCTGGGTCTCTAACATGACGTTGTTATGGTCACATGACTTGCCTTATGAATGAGCCTGACTCAGCACAAAGCCGAATGCCTGAAATTTCATAACAAAACGACCTCACGCGAACTGGGTTTATTTTATATCAAAAATCAAAATTTAATCATGGCAACATATTTCGACGAACATAGCTCAGATAGCTGCTCACAAGATGAAGAAAGAATGAATTTTCTATTAGAACTAGCTCGATTATTACATAGGTAATTCATATTTTGTTTTCAGTCGAAGAAAGCTTCCTTGGAGCTAGGCCGGCTTTTTTCGTTTTAGGCCCACGCACTCAGTGCTAAATTGGCTGTTTAGATTTGCGCGTTTTGAATTGAAGTTTGAACTGAAATATGGCTTGTTTTATTTTCAGAGTCCTAAGAGAACAAAATGTGCAATTAGATTTACCAATTGAAGAGTGAGTAAAATTTTGTTTTTATAATATGTAACCCACCACAGTACGCCAGACTGGAAAACATGCAAGTTTTGGCCTGCGCGGAGTTGCGACAATTTTGGAAAAACAATAGATTAGTTAACATAACAATAGGTCAAACAATAGGAGAGGTGCGTGCGTAGTTACGAGTGCGAGCATGTTTTCCAGCCACGTACGGTACAGTGATAGTCACAGTGCTTATCCACCACAGTACGCAAAAGATACCACCACATCAATCACAATAACCCACCACATCAAGCATAATGACCCACCACAGTAGTGCTTGTCGACCACATTACAAAAAAGATACCACCACATGCATCATAATAACCCACCAAATCAAGCATAATGACCCACCACAGTAGTGCTTATCCACCACAATACACAAAAGATACCACCACATCAATCATAATAACCCACCACATCAAGCATAAATACCCACCACAGTGCTGCTTATCCACCACAGTATGCAAAAAAATACCACCAAAGTGGTGCATATCCACCACAATAGTGCATATAGATTTGCTAGTGTCATTTTATGCATCTTTGAAATGCTTGGCAAAAATTGCTGAAGGCTATTACGTTTGGGAGCAAAGCTATTGTTTTAGCAAAGAAAGCATTGTTTTCCCATTGTTCTAGGACAAAGAGCCATTGTTCTCACTGTCAGTGGGGGGCAAAATGCCCCCTTGCCACATGAAAGTGTCTGCCAATGTGGATAATGCATCACTCACAGAGTACCCCAAACCCCAAGGGGCAATCCACTCCTTGGAGTCTCGTACACCCTCAACTGGAATCTCTATTGTTTTCATAGGAATCTTGTAAGAATGCTTTTGGTATGCTTTTTAGAGAAGTGAAATGCCCCTCTCCCAGCCCAGATGTGAATTTATTTCTTTTTGTTGTCTTTCAGAATGTTAGCTGAGCATCTAGTTACACCTCCAGCCTCAAGAGATTTTATTGCTAATTTACCAACTGTGGATAAGATAGATGGTTTGTGCTAATAGTTTGGTTTTGCTAATTAGAGAAAAATTATGATTTTTTTATCAAAATAAGTAAAAGAAACTGATTTCTTTGAAGATTAAAGAATTGAAAATATAAGCAGTTAATAATAGAACAATTTTTGTTTTAGGAAAATGTCCTATTTGTCTAGCAGATTTTGATGTAAGTTTTTTATTACTTTTGATATTGTAGTTTTGTAAATGCTCATCAAAATCATGATTGTAATCATAATTATCAAAATCGTAATAAACATTATCATAATCATCAAACATCCATAACCATATAGCCATCCTCATGATCATCAGAATCATCATCAGCATCATCACCGAGATCCTCGCCACCATCACAATTATCATGATTGTCATCATAATCACAACAATCATCATTGTCACCAGCACCATCATCTTCATCATCACTGTTATCATCACCATCATCATCTTTATTGTCATAATAATCATTATTATCATAATCATCGTTATAATCTCTATCATCATCATCATCACCATCATCATCATCATCATTGTCATTATCTTCATCATCATCATCATCCTCATCTTCATCATAATCGTCATAATTTTCTTGACCGTGTTAATCATAGTCATCATCTCGTTTATCTTCTTTATCGTCATTGTCATAATCTTGATTATCTTTGCGAGCATTGCAATCATCATTACTTCATGTTCTGCATAATTATGACGAAATATGTTTGCTCACACCAATAATTTAATAATTAAGCATGTTTCTTCATTATAGCTTAAAGAAATAAAGAAAAAACTAGCTTGCAATCATTGCTTTCATAGCGACTGTATCATTCCTTGGTTAAAAAAGGTTTGTCTTGTTTTTTTTTTCTACTCATCAATCGCTTCTTCTTGCTATTTGTAATTCTAAAGCACGGTTCAAAAATAGAGATGTAAAGTTTGTTACGATTTTTTGTAGACAAACTCTTGTCCCGTGTGTAGAAGGGAATTCCCAACAGATAATCCAGCTTACGAAGAATATAAAAAGGAAATGGAAAGAGTGAGTTTCTAGTAATATTTACACGTTTGTTTTTTCATAAGAAATTGCTTTATAAAAAATTAGTACTCGGCTGCTGAAAAGGTTAAGGAAGTTCAACATTGAGCTTTTTAATGACGTGCTTTGAGGTATGCTGACCAGGTTCATCTATACTCTATGTAAACGGTGGAATACAGATGCATAAAATTCGTAAGCTTAGCTATTGCCTAATTGTAGGTACTTTTAAGTAGCCTTATTTATTGATTCTTGAAAATGTCGGAAAAGAATTGGAACCCATAGCCGAACCACCCATTTGATCATTGAACTGTTGCGGTGTACCCATCGCCATGCCATCACTTTGATCGTAGAGCTGTAACTCATTCTATAATCAATGATAAGATGCTGTTTATAAATAATTAGTTGCATGATTATGTCGGAAAGAAAAGACAAAGTAGGAACCCATTGCCAAACCATCCATCTGATCATTGATCTGTTGCAGGGAACCCACACCATCCATTTGAATGTAGAGCTGTTGCTCTTGGAAAAGGAATGCAACTTTTATACATTTCTCTTTGTTTTATACATGTCTCGCAGAAAGCTCTTTGTTTGATATCTGATAATTCTTCATTTGTAGGAAGTTAACATCGACCGAGTTCACCGTCTGGATCAACTGCATGATTCAATGTTTTCCTAGAGAATTATTTCTTCATATCAACTTACAGAAATTAAGTTTCGCAAATTCGTACTGTTTATTTATTCAAAGAACAAAATTATATTACTAAGATAGAATATTTTATCAGGAATCGTTGGGCTGTAATTTTACTTGTTTATGACGAAGAGAGGTTCTTTGAAAATTAATTTGTATAAATTCGTCTTATCGAACCTGTGTATCTATTAACTTTCGGGTGTTTGTAGGGGTTGGGTCCCAGGGGATCTTTTGCCATGGACGTATGAAGGGCATGAACTTGGAATTCATAATTCTTTGAGCGTTATGTTTTGGGTTTTGGAAACTTTTAAGTTAGTTTTGGACTAAAACTCCGTGAATGTTAGGAATCCTTCAGCTCTAGGCCGATTTAGTTTTTTTTATCTTCCTTGGTATGACTCTATACTTTTCTTCTGTTTTCTCTTTTCCTCTCATATCTTCTATTCTTAGTTATTTGTAGTTTTCAAATATTTCTAAATATGCCTGGATAGTATTTGCAAGTTAACTAATGAGGGTCGTTTTGGAGGTTACATGTTCCCCTGTTCCATTGAGAAAATCTTCTTGTTCCCTGGAGTTTTGTTAGCATATTTTTCAGATTGATAGTCAAGCTGATTAACAGGGAGGATTTCACCTGATCCTTGTTTCCCGATATTACCTTGTTCCCCTTTTAATTTTGCCCATGTTTCCTTGGTCCCTGGATACATTTCACCAGTTCCTGTGCTCCCTGGAACCCCAAAACGTCCCTTACTGATGGAGTTAAAACTGCATGCGATAGATGCTAATGTTGTGTGTCTTTGAGGATATAGATTAGGCTAGATATAGTATTTGTTGAAAGAACAGCTTCTTATCAAATTGAGTAGCTAGTTTTCATGTAAAGTTTAGCGAAGTAATTGTTTCAAAAGATGTTTGCAAAATATTCTCTTTTTTCCTGCAACTGTTCTGTTTCGTGCATTCTGAGAAGAATATAGGGAAAGATAATTTTTCACGCAACAGCTATTAAAACGGTGTTTGTCAAACAAATGAAATTTGCTTTTAAAGCTAAATGTTTTTTGGCCACGTCGACAAACAATGCTCGTCAAACATGTTTTGCTTGCGTCTAGCAAATTTTTTTTTCAAAAACAACGTGCAACGAATTCTGCTTATTTTTAGTCAAGAAATGTTTTGTGAGGTGGCCAAACGTTCAAACACTGGTTGACAAGTAAATTTGAAATGTTTGACAAACAATGCTGGATCATTTTAGGTCCTGGCGAAACAATCAAAAACATTGTTTGTCAAACATCTGAAATTTGCTTGTCCAACAAAATGTTTGATCGTTTGGTCATATCACAAAATATTGCTTATCAAACATTTTTTGCTTGTCAGGCAAGCAGGATATGTTTCTGAAAGACATGGCCAAACGGTCAAACATTTTTTAAAGCAAATTTCAAATGTTTGACAAACAATGTTAGATTGTTTGGCCAGGGCCTTATGGCCTAGGCAGTAGTCTGTTTAGGCCCATTTCTGCAGATGTGGGCCTAGTGTAGACTTATTACCTGAGTCGTAGTTATCGCTATTGAAATGAATCGCCTGGACGCTCAAACTACGACTCATAATCGAACGGTTATCTTTCTGGACTTACTTTTTCTGCCTCGTTCTCAAATTACCATGGTTACAATGATGCCAACGGTAAGTTGTTGTAATGGCCTAAATTTACCGGGTCTAAAACGCCTTGAAAAACAATGTTTCTTCGTGCTAAAACTCAACTTACTATTTGTTTTGCAGAAAGCTCTTACCAATCCAACTTTATCGATATTTGTTCCAAACTTTTTGCGAGATTTAGTACTAAAACGGCTGCCGAATAGGGCTCGTATATTTTGCTGTGAGGATGCAACGAACCAGCCTCGTTTCAACGGGGAACAATTTTTGTTCCCGCCAGTCCCAGAAAATGTCCGTAATATTATGCAGGTTGTCCTCGAGATAAAAACGAACATAATGTTCGTTCCAGTGTTCTCCTTAAAACCAACAATATGTTCGTTTTAGGTTTCCTTTCTCAGCATGTGCGCACGCAATAGTGATAAAAGCTCAGGCATGAGCAGCAACAGCTGAGCGTAATGGCGGACGAAAGACCTCCTCCAAGGTCTAAAAAGAAGGACACTGATTCACTAGAGGAGACATTTGAAAAATTAAAGAAAGTGTCTGCCCAGTATATGATAGATACTAGAAGGAAAAGTAAACCGCAAGGTCATCAGGTTTGGAACCTCTCTTCACCTCCTTCGGCTGCAAAAGAAGGAAAAATGAGTTAGAGAGAGCTGCGTATGCCAGGCGAAAGGAAAAGCTGGAAAACCAACAGGCATCCCAAACTAGCATATCAACTCAGGCAGAACAGACAACTTGCTATGATGGTATTGTTTTGTTCCCTTATAACTCTGCGTGTAAGGCAAGAAATGATTCTGGCCAGTTTTTGCCGTTGAGATTGCTTTGTAAACATTTAGGCCGCCAAAGCCAACTACGGTACTCTCTACTTCCCATCATCCAGATCATGGACGTGGAGATAACATAAACAAAATAGCCTAAATTAACACTGAGTAATGCTTACGTGACTTTTCCTCCTGGGAATCTTTGCCATGCAATTATTCTCTTGACGTTCCCTAAAACCTTAATCACTATGGGTATTGACAGGCTGGTGTACACAAGATTCTAAAGGAAAAAAGGAACTGATGTCTTTATTGATACAATCCTCAGGTTGATTTTTATTTTCAGATGACTTCTTTTCTCATGTGGAGGCAGATATGTCTGGCGATGAAGAAGAAAATGTTCAGCAGACAAATAAGCAGAACACTTCTGAGAGTTTGTATCATATTGCACTAGTGTATTAGTCTAATACATTTAGCTTCCTCACTTTGACTTTATTTATTATAATCAATAAAACCCTTGCTCATCATATGGATAAGTAACTACTCAACTGATTGTTACATGGACCCTTCATTGTTGTATTTTTGAAAATTGACACAGACATTGTCATTTGAAGCACTTTGCTATATTACTATTGTACAGAGCTACAAGACATCAAAATGTTTTCCTTTGTAATTGCATGTTCCAATGCACTTTGCTGTGACCATCCTTGAAAATTGGAATACATGCTTCACTGTGTTATTCCCGAGTGAAGTAATGTCATACAATTTTTTTTTCTATCACTGTAGCTCTTGAAGAAATTCTGCAGAAATGCAAAGATCTACTTTCTTCCTCAATGAAAGATTCCCCAGCAGTGAATCAATCATGGTCAGCAAGAGTGACAGCAGCAAATCAAAAGTGGGATTCAAGCAGAAGTGAAATTTTCAAGTACATACTGGCAAGACAGAAAGCTGACCTTGGATTGTGCTCTTGCTGTAACACTAAGGAAGCTGTAGTTCTGTGTACTGGTTGTGTTGGCTGGAGAACAACATTTTGTGATGAATGTGATGATGTTGAACACAAATTCTTGCCATTCCATGATCGACTGGCCTCATACTGTGGGTTTCTTCAGCCTATCTCACCTTATGTAGCAATAAAGGAAAAGGAATTTCTTGACATTGGTAAGGTTTATGAAATATGTTGCTATTTGGTAAGTTGTGCTTCCTTGTTTAGGCTTGCAGATGTACCTGTTGTGTTCTCTCAATGATCCCTTCAACAGTGCATTAAATGTGATAAAGTATCAGCCTGCAAGCAAGTTGGAATAGATGTACATAATGAAAATTTGGACATCAATTTTAATCATAACTGAATGCATCTTTTCATTTACTTTTGTTGCTCTAATCATCTACTGTCTACATCAACAGCTAACAAGTATCTGGTGATGCCCTTTCGAACTTGTCAGTCATGCCATGCGAAGTTTACTGGTGTTACTGGGTTTCATTGCTTGGACTCTGGATTTCCAATAACTGTGATAACTATGCAAGGTTTTCCCAACCACCTTTTCTGGGAAATTGACACCTATTATCCTTTAGAAGTCTCTATTTTATACAGCCAGTACTCTAAATAATACATAAAAAATAGTGGAAAGTTTGTTTATTAACTTTTTTGTTAATTTCCTTTGTGAAAAAGGAATGTCATGGTCAATGGCGTAAATTTCCTAGATAAAGGTACCAGATATATAATGATTATAAATGTATTCTTTCATCACATTTCCAGTGAATGACTTTGTTTTAGAAGCTCTTTTGTTGCAAGTTTTTAAATTTATGTTCGGTCTTCACTATTGTATAATTTTTAATTAAAAGACAAAATTGAAAATTACAAGAATTGAAAAGAACCTGTTTAACAGTTAAAAATACCATTAAGGAACAATCACTAGGGCATCAGTAAAGATAAAGAAATGAACTGAGCTTTCATAACTGAGAAAATTTTTTGCTGCTACAAGGAAAATAAAAGATATTTATGATATCTATAACTCATATTGAATGTGCTTTTTTCATTTGTTGAAATCATCTTTTAACATTATTTTGTTCTGTTTTACTATTTTTGATTTCTGTTTTACAGGTCGATTTGATGTTCTTGTGCAGAAAGTTGAATGCCTTTCTTGCGGACATATAATTGAAAAATTAGATTTGGGAACTGTGGTGGAGAATGGATACTGGCCTGGCTCTGTTAAAAGCATTAGCACAATCTATGGCACAAGAGTGTTACAATTTTGGAGCTTATTGCAGACTACACAACCAAAGTGTTCAGAGTCAGGATTTCTGCGTGTTTTGTCACAGACCTCAGAAAAGAATGCAAGGGTATATACTTTTATTGGTTAATAGTATTTCTAAAAATAATTGAATTTCATATCTACCTAATCTTTGTGCCTGAAGAGAATCAAATGGCCCATGGAGGACTTTTATCTTTTAATTGATTATGTGCTTCTGTGTTATAATTGAAATGGTCTGCAGCTGACAACCTGGAAACTTAGCCCGTATTGTTATAGTTTAAAGTCGTATTTCATTTGCGCTTGCTTGAAAACACTGAAAAGGAAAGTTCGCATATAGTGCGTAAGTATTTGATCAATTTGGTACCCTGAAAACTCGAATAGCTGTAACTGTCCTTCATTAGGAGAATCAATAAAAAGCCAAAATTGATGAATAAATTTTTTGAATGAGGCTTAGTTTCTAGGCATTGTCTAGCTGCACTGATGAGCCCTGAAATTGGGCGAAACCATTTTATACAGATTTCTGCCTTTGGACAAAGAGTTTTCTTTCTTCTGCAAGAATGGCACTATAAATACTGAAGCTTTCCAGCGAGCATCACGGGAATGGAAGTTCTGCAAATATGAAATCGATCTGCTGGAAGGGAAGAATTGGATGCAATGCCCGCCTTGTACCGTATCGCAGCTGACGGCCCACATAGATGGTAATGCGAAATTGCGAAGATATCAAAGAGGAGGAAGGTAATAATGGGTGTATGAAGCATCATTTTGGTCAAAATTCTGTTTCTTGTTTAGCGTCGTAAGACGAGGTCTTTAGAGTCCGAGGTCTTTTAGAGTCCAAGGATTTCTAATAACTAAACCAATATAGATATATAAAACATATTCTTTACCTCTATAGCGTTTGTGAACTTTGATAGAAACTGACAGCATTGAAACAGATCAATAATTGACAATATTCATGCATGATGAACTCATGAACTGTCACATTTCTTGTGTTTTTTCATGTTTTTAAGGCTGCAAATTTATACGTAAAAAGCTTTTCGGAATCCGGTGAGAGTTCCTTGACGTTTTTACCTTATAAGTCCTTCCAATTTGTCATTACCCACTCTCTTATGATTAAGTATGTTGAATGATTTGAATCTCAATATAAGGAAACCTTGAGGGAACAAATCCTTGTTATTCTCGCTAAAATGATGATAGCATTTTTTGAGTTTGTTTGTAACAGGAAAACTCCTTAATTCGAGGATTCTTTATAACATCCTTGCATCTATCTGATTTCAGATTTATAAATTTATCTCAATCCTAGGCGCACAAGGGATTCTTATTACGGTGACACGTTCATCTCAAACAATACAGTTGTCGACAATCATATAAGTGACCTGTATAAAAAGACCGGTTGTAAGGTATTCTTCTCATCCTCTTCACTCTTGAACATAAAGTATATTGATATATTTCTCTGTTCTTCCAACATTTATAAATCATTCTAGTAAGGTCATTTCTATGCTCTAGCTACAGCTGGAGAACTTTTTAGTCGAATGAGAGCGAATAAGCGAAAGTTTAATTCCAATTATTAAGCCTATGTTCTATTGGTTAGTGTTTCCTCTGAGGGCTGGTTCCTGTGAACAAAAGAAAGGGGGATTAATCCTTAGGAAGAATGTTTATGTTAGCATATGCACTATGTTCGTAGGAAGACTCGGGCTTATTAGTTTTCTCAACATTGTTGGTGTGTTTTGTCAATGATTAAGATTGTTGTTTCACAGAAAGTGAAAGTGGATAATCAATGTGGAAACTCTGTTTGGGAAGCTGCTGCTAATGCAGTTAAAAGGAAAGGTGCTCTTGATGAAACAGGTCTCATGTTTTCCAGCTGTCGGCATCAGGTAGCTCAGAAAGGCATCAACATGTTCCAGGGTGAACTGTTTGCATATCACCATTTTTTGCACAGCAAAGATATAGTCGAAAGGGAAGCGAGGTTTATATTTCAGGACATTGCTTGTAAATACAAAACGTGGGTAGAGAAAGTAGATCCTCAGAATGCAGCAAAAGTCACATTTGCGTTGAACCTCATGCATGGCTCTGGTCATGACTGGACGTGTCAGGTAATATGAAGCATAGTCTGCTTTCAATGTTTTTCTTGGAAATAATGTGAATATATGCGTAGAAGCAAAGGATAAAAATATATGGAAATTATATCAAGCCTGTTTCATAGGTCGTACTGTGTGCACAATATAGTTGGTTAAATGTCATTAATTTCAGAATGGATCTTTTTAATGTTTCTTGGAAAAATGAAAACATGTTTATATGGTTTCTGTGCGGCATGCTGCGACAACAAGATGCCTTGTAAAACAGAGGCGTACAGCACGAGCCACAATCTTCTGTTTGTCATTGTGTTGCAAATAGATTTGTTAAATTAGTTGACTAAACTGATAATAATCTAAAATTTACACTTGTAGCTTTTAACTGTTAGTACCGGACGGCACACTACTGCGTGTACTTCTAGTACCATTGACAAAAATCTTATCATTCAGCGACGTTTTTGATCAGTCTTGATTATGCATAATTGGCATTCCTGCAGAGACTATATCTATATAGATTTTCTAGATTTTCGAAAGTGGTAGATATAAAGATGGTTGTGGACGAAGCCATGGTGAGGACTGCGAGATTGTAAACAGCATGCTCTCAAATGCAAGCACTGTTTCAAGAAGAATGGCCCCGGAAGGTAGTTTAATATATTTACAATATTTTTCAGAAAGAATGGTTTACTTGCACTAACAGAGTCACATCATTGCGATTTCAAGATATATGTCAAAGAGAGTCTTAAGATCTTAACGTCGTCTTATTATTTTTAAATTGGAAAGCTAGTTGATGCAAGAATGTAATTACTACATGTTGTTACATATATAGATTGAATACTAGTACATGATATTGGATGATAATTTTGTATCATATAATGTGCACTTGCATGTGTGTTCCCTTCCTTATCCCCTGCATTTTTCTCAAAATCTCAATCCTTTATTTCAAATTTGCAGAAAAATATCCAATTGTCCCTTTATATTTTTTCTAAAGTAATTCCCCGATGCGCTGATCTTCAAATTTGAGTGTTGGGAGCTCACACCAAAATCTTAGCACACCGTCATTTGCATCGATGATTCGATGATCGTATAGCTTTGTAAAGTAGCGAGCAAAGAAGCACATACGAATCTATTTGTGAGGTTGAACCGCAGCTATAATAATTAACTGTAAATAAAACTTTATTCACAGTAAGAGAGGAGTACTTGACAGAGCTGGCGTTAACATGGAATCAAAAAAAGAATAATGGAACTTCCACAAATGTTAATGAAACGACAAAAGGAGGTATGACGCGGCCAATTTTGACGTTGGTCCCCTATCGGGATGAAAGTTTTGGACTTAAACGACCCCTTGCTGCGTTTAACTAGTAGTTTACCGTAAATCCACGAATATTCCCCCAGGGGCTTATATGCAAAATTGAATTCTAAGGTGGGGGTCTATTCGAGGGACTTTTTCCAGAGGTGGGGGCTTATTCAAGGATTTAAGGTGCGGTTCATTGCGCGTTTTACGTCGGCAGTAGATAGAATCTGGTAAACTTCTCGTTATTAGGAACAGCATTGGGACTTTACATAGTCGGCTGTCCATTGCTCAGCTATTGCCTTCTATCTCAGTAGCCCATATTGTCAATTACAACAAAATGCTATATTGCGCTTCTTCTCGGTAACCTTTTATTGCCCATTACCCCAAAACGTCGGTATGAAAGCGTTGTAGACGGCTAATGAAAATCGGTACTGTCTTTCAAACAGGTGGTAAAATCAAAGGAGCAGTCAATGAAAGAATTAAAACAGTTTTGCAGCAAAGAAAAGATTGGGATGGATCTTGTTGATCACAAGCTCTGGCTGCAAGATTTGCAAAGCTATGCTAGGGGTAATATTCTAATGCATTCCTTCAGCAAAGCAGAGTATTACTTCCAATAATGTTTCATTATTTGTTGAAAATTTTTAGTGCAGAGTCGCTGAAAGACCGATTTAGATCGTCAGCACCGACGGGGTAGGATTTTCCTAGGACTTACTTTACGGCTACATCCATGGCCGAACCATGTTATCTGTTTACTCCACGCAAGAGGGTGGGGTTGGGTTGTGAAGGAAGAATTGGGTCATTGTCCAAATTTTAAGCAGAAACAATAGCAGAAACAATAACTGTAGCAGTCTTGTGACCCAGAGATCATGTCAACTTACTTAGAAACTCTTATGATTATTGCCTTACCTCACAGAAAAAAAGGATGCACAAAGTAGCTGTCGCAACCATACTAAAATGGAGCAGTATTGTTTAACTTCTGCTGAGCTGGTTTGTCTCGATTCTTTACCGCATGCTATTGATGCCACCTATCAAAAAGAATTGAAAAGCTTGATAGCTATTATATAGCAACGTTATCAGCCAAGAGACCGAAAAGAGATGCTGCGAAGCTTGCGAAAATGCAAGAAAAGGTATCGCATTGGAAAACAGAAATGGGTCAGCCAAGCCAAGATTCCTTAGACAGCCTAAAAGCAAAAATTATGAAGTCGCTGTGGTACTCAATTAACTCCAAACACCTGTCAATTGAAAATATTACTTCCAATGCAAGAAAAGTTTCAGGTATGGTTCGCTGTTGAGAAACAAATGCCTAGACAAATTTAAGTTACTATGGCTATGCCTGCTAAAGTTGGCATTTCAAAGCCAACAGAAAGAATCTCTCATGGGAGGGGGGCTGAACAGTTAAAAAGTATTTGATGAGGCAACAATTTATGATTTGATTGTCTTCGAAACTATTTGGGAGCTCCAGCCTCCTAACCCCCCTTCGAACAGGACTTTTTTCTGCCCAACTTTTAAGCAACATGGAAAATATTGTAACAAAGAGGGAAATCGAGTAAATACAAGATGTTGATATTTTTTCTTCAGTTGTATTTCCAATTTTCTATATGAGTACAAAAGGACTACTTTGAAGTGATCCCTTTTTCTTTTACCGCAAAGTAGAAGACCCCATGCGCATTGTTTCTTGATGAAAAATAATTTTTCCCAATTTTTCCCACGTCTAGCAGCTAGTTTCCTATATACGTTTACCACAACTCAAGTAACAATTCTTTTCTTATTTGTTTTCACAAAGATACAAGTAAAGAATACACTCGAATGCAAAGAAATGCTCGAGCAGCAAAAGATGAACTCAACGAGCTAGTTTGTATTTACAACGAAATCGCTGGAGATTTGAAAAAAGATCCCATCACTTTATCTGAGATGATTTCTGACAATCTTGAGGCGCAGACATATTCCAACGGTATATAGACATGTAGCTTTCCTATGACCCAGAATACCTAGATGGACAAAGATTACATGAGCAAAAAGTCCCTGGGGTACATTACATAATTTGGGTACGGGTATGTGCCGCCCATATGGGTGGGTTTCTCTGAATTCTCTAAACATGATTTTAACCTGGGGGGTACACGACCTATGTTTGGAAGGGGATGTGCCGCCCGAATTTCGCAGACCCACCCACTTATAATGTATATATTGTGGAACATAGACCTTATTTTACGATTAATAATTTGCGGAATATAAGCGTAATACACTTTTTTTCAATAAGCAACAAGTCAATAAGCAACTAGGGCTGGAATAAGGGATGTTTTTCCTGCAAAAAGCATTTAATGAAGACAATGACTTTCTGGGATTGCTTTACTAGCTTCCTCTTGTCGTGGCTGTGAGGTCTTTTCTAATTGAGGAAAAGCAATGTGTGTTTTGCAGATTTCTTTTTGTGGGTGATTTTGAAATTGAAAGGTTCAAACTTAGTCATGATATTTTGCTTTGCCCTCGCTGCACTGAACACTTCTCGATGTCTGTCACGCATGAGACGGTATGCTTTAAATGTTTTTGTGTTAATCTTTATCATAGTTCTTTAGTTCTTTATCTTTCATCTTTATCATCCTCATCATCATCATTATCATGATCATTATCATCTTCATCATCTTCATCATAATAATCATAAGCATTATCATCATCATTATCATTATCATCATTATCATTATCATCCTCCTCATCATTGTCATCAGCATCGTTATCATCATTATCACCACCACCGTCATTCTCATCATCATCATTGTCATTATCATCATCAACATCATCAACACTACCACCACCATCATCATCATAATCATCATCGTTATCATCCTAATCATCCTCATCACTACCAGCATCATCCTTATCATCATCATCACCATCATTATCATCATCATTATTATCAGCATCATCATCTTCATCATCATTATTATCATCATTATCAACATCATCATCATCGTCGTCATCACTACCATCATCATCGTCCTAACCATTATCATCACCATCAACATCATCATCATCTTCCTCACTCAAGCACAAATTCTAATTAATGAATTCTCACCATTGATTAATAATATCAATCGACTTCGTTCGTCAAGTTATCATATTATAGAAATCTTTCTTCTTATTGATCATCAATGTTTGTCATCTGTTATATTATTTCAAATTGACAGACATGTTTTTCGTGGTTCTGCGATATGTTTCATGTGTATAATCTAAACAGAGTTCTTCCGAAGCTTTGAATGTAGATATCCACACCAAGAATCTCGGCTTGAAGAGGACCATACAACCAGTTATTTCGGAAGAATACAACAAGCAATCTGAGGCAAATCACATACCAATATTTAAGTCAACTATATGTTCGGATACATCATACTATCTTCAGATTCAATGATGAACAATGATTAGTATTCAACTGAATAGCGTTCTGTTGTTACTTTCTGAGCGTGACATGTTTCGTATTGTTATATTGTTACTCATCTCTAGATTGATCCACTCAAAGGCTCGATCATTAACATTTACATCTGTGTTCCATGTTTTTCATTGTCCTGATTTCTCTTTCATAATTCTCCATAGATTCCTAGTCATCCTTAGGCTATCGACCAAGTGCCAATCTCAAACCATAGTCTACTATATCACTGATGATATCATACATCTATCAAACAGAATTACAATTGATGCACTTTGCTATCAACACTTCTCCACTCTCATTCATTAGAGTTCTAGTTTCAGCATGATTGTTCAATGTAATGCTACATATTTTCAATTATAATTATTCAGATTTTTAAGTCAGTTTTTCATGATGCTTTCATTAAGTTTAATGTTTAGAGTATAGTATCTAAGTGATTGCTATGTAAGTTTGATTATTACAGATGTTAAGATTAGCATTTTCTTGAATGTTTTGATTAGATTTTCAGTTAGTTGTTCTTGTCTAAATTTTAGATCTTGATATTAAGATACTCTAGGTAGCAGTAAGAATTTCATTGTCATTTTAGAATTTCACTTTTAGAACATGCTCAGTAATTAGTTTGTCATAGTTTCATCTCCATAAGTTTCAATCGTAAAGTTACGTTATTCTCACATGCATTTTTACCAGGTATTTCCTTTCACCTGTCCTTCTATCTTATTCCAGGTTTCCCATCAGGTCTATCCCATGTTGTTTCTGTTCACATTGAGGTTATCGCACAATGCCTTTGTATCAATCGAGATCATCACATGCGGTTTCTACATCAACTCAGTAGTTATTAATACTCTATAAAGGCAACTATCTGACAACATACTAAAGCATCTCACGAGAGAAAATGAATTTTATTAATCTATCAATTATTATTAAATAGTATTTGCATATAGTTTCAGGAAGAAAGCTTTTGAGTAGGGGCTTTCGTTTACAGCTAGTCTAAATTGCTGTTTAATTGGTTATTATATTGAATTTTGATGAAAACTTTAAGTGCGTTTTTTTAGGAGAATCGTTTAAATTACATTAGATTGTGAATTAAATGATGTTTTCTAGTTTATTCAAGTACGCAAGAAAACATGAAAGTTTAGGCCACAGGAGGTGCGATTGAAACAATGATTATTAACACTAACAGTAGTCACAGATGGAACGTTAGCGCAGTGACAATGAAATTTCCAGCCACTACGACAGGATAGCAACAAAGCTATCCAACCACAGTCGATACGATCACACATATCCAAACTACCACTCAGCTTACCACACAGTACACTATTACCAACAAACCACAGCATTTATCCACCACAAAATACCACCACATAAGTATACCCACACATACAAGATTACCACCTATCAATGTAACCCACCACATTGCAAAACACCACAGGTGCATCCACCAATAGTGATACCACCAATGCTGTCATATGAGCCATGTCATTAGCAAAATGCTAGCAAATTTAGAAACATCTTGCAACAGTATAGCACATTGTTTTACAGAAAATTACCCATTGTCTCTATGGACAAAAAGCCACTAAGTTTCTAGTGGGCAAATGCCTTGCACATAAGTTACATGCAATTTTGGTTTAATCAAGATACCTTGCAAGGCTAACTTTGCAGTCAAGTCAATGCCTTGTTCTAGGATCTGTATGTTTTATGTTCTTAGTAAGGAAATGCCTTCCAGCTGAGAGATTTTGTTGTCCTAGTACAATGTGCTAAGATTACTTTGAACATTTAGCTAATAGATATTCTTTTTTAAATTTAAGAATGTTTTGTGTAATAAGAATGATTTACATGTAGAATTTGTTAGAATTCAAATTTAAGTTAAATAATGAATTTAGTTTGAAATCTATCAAAATATGATTGTTATATTTAATAGTTAAATTTTTTTTACATTGCATGTTATATCTAATACAGACATTACATGATTTGATCAAGCTAAACTATAAGTATCAAAAATTAACAATCATCATCAATCAAACCAACATCTTGCATCAGATCATTTATCATCACATATCATCGTTAGCATATTCAATTATTATCATAATCATCATAATCCACAATCATATCATCACCACATCTAAATGGAAGGCGTTTTAAGGCAAAATGGCTCTGCATAGGAGCAGCGCCGATCCTGTTTCTCTCGTGTAAACAGGGTCAGGATTTAAGCGAAGGGAAACTCCAAGAATAGATCTGAATCGGTAGGCTTGTGCACAAGCTTAACACAATAGGAATAAATAATAATGGTGACATTGCTTACACGACAGAGTTGATTGATCGGTTGCAGGAGTTGCTTGCTGATGATGCTGAATATTATTACCAAAGGCTAAAGAAAAGTATGAAATGATATAAGAATAGCGATATTCATATCAATGATAATGTCAACGTCCGAATAAATAATAATGGTAACATTGCTTACACGACTGAGCTGATTGATCGGTTGCAGGAGTTGCTTGCCGATGATGCTGAATATTATTACCAAAGGCTAAAGAAAAGTATTAAATGTTATAAGAATAGCGATATTCATATCAATGATAATGTCAACGTCCGAATTAATAATAATGGTAACATTGCTTACACGACTGAGCTGATTGATCGGTTGCAGGAGTTGCTTGCTGATGATGCTGAATATTATTACCAAAGGCTAAAGAAAAGTATGAAATGATATAAGAATAGCGATATTCATATCAATGATAATGTCAACGTCCGAATTAATAATAATGGTAACATTGCTTACACGACTGAGCTGATTGATCGGTTGCAGGAGTTGCTTGCTGATGATGCTGAATATTATTACCAAAGGCTAAAGAAAAGTATGAAATGATATAAGAATAGCGATATTCATATCAATGATAATGTCAACGTCCGAATAAATAATAATGGTAACATTGCTTACACGACTGAGCTGATTGATCGGTTGCAGGAGTTGCTTGCCGATGATGCTGAATATTATTACCAAAGGCTAAAGAAAAGTATTAAATGTTATAAGAATAGCGATATTCATATCAATGATAATGTCAACGTCCGAATTAATAATAATGGTAACATTGCTTACACGACTGAGCTGATTGATCGGTTGCAGGAGTTGCTTGCTGATGATGCTGAATATTATTACCAAAGGCTAAAGAAAAGTATGAAATGATATAAGAATAGCGATATTCATATCTATGATAATGTCAACGTCCGAATTAATAATAATGGTAACATTGCTTACACGACTGAGCTGATTGATCGGTTGCAGGAGTTGCTTGCTGATGATGCTGAATATTATTACCAAAGGCTAAAGAAAAGTATTAAATGTTATAAGAATAGCGATATTCATATCAATGATAATGTCAACGTCCGAATAAATAATAATGGTAACATTGCTTACACGACTGAGCTGATTGATCGGTTGCAGGAGTTGCTTGCCGATGATGCTGAATATTATTACCAAAGGCTAAAGAAAAGTATTAAATGTTATAAGAATAGCGATATTCATATCAATGATAATGTCAACGTCCGAATTAATAATAATGGTAACATTGCTTACACGACTGAGCTGATTGATCGGTTGCAGGAGTTGCTTGCCGATGATGCTGAATATTATTACCAAAGGCTAAAGAAAAGTATTAAATGTTATAAGAATAGCGATATTCATATCAATGATAATGTCAACGTCCGAATTAATAATAATGGTAACATTGCTTACACGACTGAGCTGATTGATCGGTTGCAGGAGTTGCTTGCCGATGATGCTGAATATTATTACCAAAGGCTAAAGAAAAGTATTAAATGTTATAAGAATAGCGATATTCATATCAATGATAATGTCAACGTCCGAATTAATAATAATGGTAACATTGCTTACACGACTGAGCTGATTGATCGGTTGCAGGAGTTGCTTGCTGATGATGCTGAATATTATTACCAAAGGCTAAAGAAAAGTATTAAATGTTATAAGAATAGCGATATTCATATCAATGATAATGTCAACGTCCGAATTAATAATAATGGTAACATTGCTTACACGACTGAGCTGATTGATCGGTTGCAGGAGTTGCTTGCTGATGATGCTGAATATTATTACCAAAGGCTAAAGAAAAGTATTAAATGTTATAAGAATAGCGATATTCATATCAATGATAATGTCAACGTCCGAATTAATAATAATGGTAAAATTGCCTACACGACTGAGTTGATTGATCGGATGCAGGAGTTTCCGGCTGATTATTCTGACGATTATTCCCTGAGGCTAAAGAAAAGCATTAAATGTTATAAGAATAGCGATATTTATATCAATGACAATGTCAAAGTCTGAATAAATGATAATGGCAACATTGCTTACACGACTGAGTTGATTGGTCAGTTGCAGGAGTTGCTAGCTGATTACTATTTTCAAAGGCTAAAGGAAAGCATTAAATGCTATAAGAATAACAAAATTAATATCAATGATGAAAACATTTGTTAAATATTCTTCACAGCATTAAGGAACTCAGCAATAGCCATCAACGTACAGACACAAGCTTACCTTTCCCCTTTTGGAGAACATATTTCTTAAACAGCTGTACAGCATACTGGCCAGCTTCCTCTTTCAAAAATTCACATCCAATACTTCCTGGAGGGCTATATGACCACAGATTGTCCCTTGATTCATTGTGATGGTATCCAATAATGATAATTTCGGAGTCTTTAGCAAACATAATATCTGCCTGAAATAGTAAAACAATATTAAGGACTTTGGAGATGTACAAAAAACTAGCCTTTCATTAATGCTGACACAAGTTGTATTTTCAATTGAAAATGTTTCATTCTTTTACATAAGCTTTTTCTTTAACGAGCAAACCATACCTTATAATAAAGCAATTACATGTATTTGGATATATCAAGGTCCAGATACAGTACCAAAATTTTGTAATATTAAGAGAATATAATGAAAAGGATTACCCTTTGCTTAATCTTATTTTTCAAATAGTAGTATGGTGTTGAACTATATTGCTGGTTTAATTCCTCCTTTTTAACACAATCTTTCTTCTTGGTCAGCTGCAGTCCACATCCTCTACACTTCTTTAAGCTTATTGGCATATCAGCTTGGCAGCCTGGACATGATCGACTAACCTTAACAGCAAATATTATAAGTGATTTATTAACAACGACAAGCATTTGGCTCAGGATGTGTTGACTGTAAATCAATCTAGGTATTTATCAAGGATGTTCTCTATCCTGATGTCATAAGAGTTACATTTTTATCTCATTTGGGCTGAAAGGTAAGATGTGATCATGACCTCCTCATAATCTGAATGGTGTAGCTGGTTCCTCTACTGCCTGCTATTGTATTGACCTTGTTGCAGTATGTCAAAGACTTGTGACAGGGTGGAATCCATGCAATCATGCAATCTTGATGCCAGAGATTACGCCAAAGAGAACTGCTGTCACACCAAAGAAACAATAGATCAACTGTTCTATTAGGAAAATAACAATGATTTCCATTGTTTTCTAAAAGATTCATGCCAGAAGGCCAACAATTTTCAAAACTCCACGCCGGATTTCCTGGCGTAGGCTACATGAATTCCACCCTGGCTAGTGACATAAAAAGAGTACTATCTAGAATACTGCTTACATTTTTGACAGGTTAATATTCAACATATTACAAAGTCCCTAATCAATCGTGATCTCTATTCTTATGGATCCTTAGTTTAAGGGCTGGTTACTTAAAACTGTATCCTGTAAAAATAAAATTTCACTGAAAAGATGTAATCACCTTTGGCATTCTTATCTTTAAAACTTTGACCTGTTGGTTGAAAAATTGTATCTGAGAATTGTACCTTTTTACAATAACAGAATAAGAACATACCATATTAAATATATATTATAAATATGGTTTGCACAGAAAAGAATCAAAATAGGCAACACAAAACATGAAAAGGAGGAGGGCATTGAAGGTTCTGTGTTGTTATGGTGATCCAGCTGACTTGTGGTGAGGAGTTCATTGAGACCCGGGTTCAAGAGAGCCCAAGACACAATTCAATTCAATTCAATTCATTTTATATTCAGCAACAAGATTACAATTTTGTGCTTACCAATAATAACAATGAGAGCAATTACACTACTTTTTAAACAATAACGATTTACATGCAAGACATTGTGGCCTAGGATACTGGGTAGAACCAAAATGGCTTTTGAGCCCAGTGCCCTATTCACATTTAACTACTACATATCTGAATTGATTTATTGTAATAACAGTAACAATAATAATAACAATTAACAATTAATAATTAATAAGTTTCGTTGTTAGTCTATCTTCTGACATTATACTGAAATGTGCCAAAATCACCAATGCACCTTGGTACTATACTATCATCTTCCTAGATGTTTTTCTAGTTAACACAGTCACACATCACACCAAACACAACCAACAAGGTGCAGCCCTTTCCTTTTAGCAATACTACCTGATATTTATCTTCTTCGTTATCCTACAGCCCTACCTGTAACAAAAGTTCTTAAGTCTTGATATCAATTCTTCGGCAGTAACCGGTACGGATAAAGTAGCAAGCAACACAGTCGACTCTCGCAACACAATTTAGGCCTTCAAATCTAAATTCGTTTGGAACTCTTGTTCCCCTGTTGTTACCACTCATCTGCTCCTTACTTCAAAAACGAACATATTGTTGGTTTTAAGGAGAACACTGGAACGAACATTATGTTCGTTTTTATCTCGAGGATAAGCTGTATTATGAGTCCCAGTTTGAGCGATCTCGGTTTGATGTAGTCTCGGTCTGGTGAGCGATAACTGGGACTCAGGTAATAAGTCTAGGCCTAGTGCCTCTCTTGCAATGGGTAAGCGCGAAATATTAGTCATTGGAGGTTTGTTTGGAGCCATCGGGCTGGCTTTGCTACCAATTTATGTGTATCCAAAGATGAACTCAGCGACATACAGTAGGTTTTGTGTTTAAAGAGTACTTTGCGCACAGATTTAAGCCAATCTTGTGTCAATTACTTAGGCCTATTAGGCCCACAAGGGCCTAGGCATGGGCCTAACAACTTATAGGCAAGGATAGCTTTCGCAATGAAGTCAGTAGCTATTTTGCTGACAATTTCTTCTTCATTTTAAGATCAAATGCAAGAGACTAACAGAAAAGGAAAAAGCAAAGAAGAAACACAGCCGGGTGGTCTGCAAAATTTTATTTATTTATGAAATTTTTTAATATATTTATGCAAGTTTTAAGTCTAGAAAATTATATGAACAGAGATAGTGTTTTAAGACGTCTTATTTATCACTTTCTTGTTTCTAGGAATGAAAGTATGGAAGGACCCATTTGGCAGAAACCAACCAAGCGACGTTAAACCTACTAAGGAATGACTTCTGTTATTTTTTAAGAGGACCTGTGAAAAACTTAGACAATTTGATGGAGAGAAGATAGCAGGCACTATTTCCCGTGTGAAGAAGTTTTCAGAGTGAAGAAAAATAGAAACTTTTTTGCTAAGCTACGAAACGAATAACCCAATTAAGTGCGACCCAGTAGAATTTCGGGACGAATTTTGCGCTCATCATTGAAATTGCTGCTGCAATGTTGCTAGATAAAACTCATTAATTGTATTAGAAAAATTAACGAATTCGCATTTGCAACTAAAAACCAAAAATATATGAAGAATATTGAAAATTATGATTATGAATGTTTGAAAGTTACTTACGATTTATGATTATGATTATGGTGATTATTTATTTAGCGCCATTCAATACATTTTTCCATTCCACCAATCAAATCAATCAAAACGCCTCACGTGGTTCACTTGTGTTTGCATCTTTTCCAGTCTTCCAAGTGAGCGGCCTCTCCACGTTTTCGCTGTCAAACTTCGTAAAATTGTTACAACTCGTCGAAGAAACTTTCAATTTTTGGACCTGTAGAAGTTTATTAACATGGGTGATCAAGCAGAAGATACTAAAGAACAAACAAGTCAAGCAGCAGCACAAGTAGATGATGATTGTGGGTGAGAAAACCTCAAAGCAGAAAAGCTTTTGCGGCATTGCTCATTTCTGAATTAAATGGCCTAAATTCAATTATTGCTGCTATGTTACCATGTCTTCATGCTTAACGCTGTTATTTCTGTTGCAACCCGAAGCATACCGCAATTAGTCGAATAAACTCTCGTGGCTTTATTTGATTGTTCAACTTTTAAAGGGGGCATCTAGTACGTGGTTATGTGTAGGATGCATGTGTATTGCCTATTGGGTGACTGCCACACCGCAGAGGGCGTCCTGTTGGTTTCTGATCAACGCGCTACACTGGCAATTCGCCACACGACCAAGTTGCCACACATTTCAGGTCAAGTAGCTTGGTGGTCAAATTGCCCCAGTTCGAAATTCAGTCTGCAAGTTGGCAGTGTGGGGAGTTGACCTGTTACCGTCCTTTTGATTCCAGTTGAAACAAAAGGTTCAAGGGATTGCCATGAAATCAGTAAAATTTACGAAAAACATGTACCAAATTGCCAAGGAGTGAATTCCCCCTTACCTGGGACTATATCCCCAGTTACACTTTGCTTGCATGCCTCATCACACCTTGAATTTTGTATCGGATAGGGCTTTCAGTTACACTTTGACCACTCAATCCATTATAAGATTCGAAACTAATCATCTTGAAGGTAACAGAACAAGTTGGCCCACTACAAAGTTGACCCAAATTGCACAAGAAGACAAGTCAGCCAATCACGTGTCAGCGCATACCTAATTGGCCCACTAAAATATAATAATATGTAATTGTACATTTACACTGTTAAAATAAGTGTTTGGAGGCCACAGCCCCAATATACGTAACAAAATAACTAATAAATAATGTTGCTGGCTGACATTCCAGTGGGCTAACTTGTCCATAGGGGTTGACAGACTTGGTAGTTGGCCATCTTGATAGTTAACCGACTTGTCTAGAAAGCATCTTGAAAACCATGATGCTGTGGAGCCCAAAAAGAATGCCAAGCAAATCTGCAAAGAAGCTGCCTAATGCAAGGATCACGATGAGAAACATGGACCAGCACATGTGTATAACTGCTGGGCAAAATCTTATGATGGCATAAGAACACAAGTGCTACGGGAATGAAACTTTGTGCCCTGACAATGTTTTGCATCCTTTGTACAATTTTAGCATCAAAAACTCAATATTTTGTGATTTCAAAAGATTTCGATGCTGGTGGTCATTTACTGTAAAGGTATATAATCCCAGCCAGTATGCTGGTAAAGTTTTGAACTCCATGCTCCTGGCAGGCTAACGGATTAGGCCTTATTTGAAAATACCAGAATAGTTCCTTAGTTTCTAAATATTTTCTCTCTTTGTTTCAGAAAACTTTTTGTTGGAGGAATCAGTAGTGATACAACAGAAGGTAAATTTATGTGATGAGTTTTTATCAAAATTTCAAGTAAATAAAACTATTGCTTCTAATGTACAAAATGATATGTTTTTTGTCCAAGATGTGGACCCAGCTTTTGCAGATAATTATACTGATTTACTTCTCTTTTCCATTTAGAATCACTGAGAGAATACATGACAAAACATGGTGGTGAAGTTGCAAAAGTTGAATTAAAATATGACAAAGTTACTCAAAGAATGAGGTAAACCTGTCATGCTCTTATTGTCTTTTGATACCCTAAATCCTCAAATTGGCCCCCGGGAATAAACCCTCCCCTCGAATTAACCCCCTAGGGCAAGAAATTGTTGAAAAGCCCCCCCTCAAATAAGCCCCACCCCCTGACATGTTGGTGTAGGCTTTTGAGTCCATATTGGTACTTTTTTGAGTTCTGACAAAAAAATTGAATCTCAAAGTTGAAGATAAATCATGCTTTTGTGATTAATTTTATAAGCCCCCACCTCAAATAAGCTCCCTTCCAAAATAATTACAAATGATTAAGCCCCCAGGGAGCTAATTCGCTTGCTCCTTTTGCAACAAATGATGACCTAATGCAATCTCTGGAGTTGCTTCATGTTAGTGTAAGTTAGTGTCACATCACTATTGTTAAAACTAACATTAAATAAATCATAGAATAGAATAGAGAGAATTCGAGGATTAACAGTAAAACTTGTGCACTTTCCTTATGGATCTATTCAAATTTCAAAATTTATCAATTCCTGCAATTTTTTCCATCCACAGAGGATTTGGCTTTGTTAAGTTCAAAGATGAATCTTCTGCTCAGAAAGTAAGTATTGACACTTGAATAATCCTTAGTTTAAAAAGACTGCCATTGACTTGCCTCTGCATAATTCTCACAATGTGACTAAAGATGACTAAACAACTAACATTGCCATCCTCCAGAATGACTAATCAGCTCTGTCGTGTGTAGATAGACTAGGGGCCCCATGCCTGGATGTGGCATGCATCCATACTGTAGAATGCCTAAATTGGCTGAAAAAGCTAGAAGAAACAGCCTACTACCAAAATAAAGTAACAAAAAAGCAACAGTCTGGTAATCCTCATAAATACCACACTTATAATCATCTAATATGTTCTTATTTATTCACAGATTTTGGACTCCTGTCCTCATGTGTTAGATGGAAAACAGGTATGTTTACCTATCATCATACTCTTAACCATTTAACCTATCACCATCATGTTTTGTATGAAGTTTTCTGTATTGTGCTTGCCTCAGTTGGTTTTGGAGTGAGTTCCCAGAGTATGCATTCTATTATACTCATCATGTGATGATAGCTTCAGGACAAGACAACTGGTATAGCTACTAGAATCCTAAATTTTGATTTTCTTGACCATGATGCTATTTATTTTCATTTAGATTGATCCCAAGAAAGCAGAAAAACAGTTGAAGGTAAAAAGAAACTTTGTTAATTCTAGATAGTTTAGGGAGCCAAAACTATTAAAGAAGGAAGACCTCTTTGATCGATTCTATTGGTCTTCCGGTTGTATCCCTAGGTATTGCTCCAAGGTATTGCTTTATTGTTTTATCTTTGAGAATAGCAAATCGAGAATGTCTAACTGGCAATCTGTCGTTGTGAGTTCAATTCCAACCAATGTCAAACTTGCCAGAACGAGTGAGGGAAGTGGCCAGCTCTCTGAAGATCAAAGCTAGAGGCAAAAGGGTTAAGGGATTCACAAAGGGTTATGATACTGAAAGGAAAGACTTGGCTAGGTCATAATTCTTAGATGAGCCCTGAACTATTCAGTGCCCCTCTCCCCCTGTGCTAAGCACATACCCTGCAAATAAAGCATATGCGTGGGCCTATTTAGCTATCTATCCTAGAAGCTTGTTAAAACACAATAACTATTCATATTCAGTTGCTGGCTGGTGCACTTTGATCCACCTTAGTCAATGATTCTGACATTGATATTCTAAGGAGTGTCAAATGAAAAAGCTTTATTATATGGTCAAATATCTTTCCAATCTTTTTGCTGCTTGAAATGTTTTAACTCGAAACTCTCACTGTGTTTTCTTCTTTAACTTAACTGATCAAGGTACTAGCCAATAACTGTGATTCTGTCCATTGATTTATAGCCAGAAACTATAAGAACAAAGAAAGTTTTTGTCGGTGGACTCAAGCCAGAGACAACTGAAGAGAGACTGAGGGAATATTTTGGGGAATTTGGGACGGTGAGTAATTAATATTTTCTGTACATTTCTGATTTCTGGTAGTTAATTTCTTGTTTGAATGCAATTATTTGTTTCTTGTGAATTGCATTAGATGAACCATAAATTAGATACAGTAGAACTGAGTCATTTTTATATGCTGAAGGTTAAGGGGGAGGTGAAGTGGTGTATTTAGCACCAATGGCTAGGATCTCAGTAGCAGGTTAAGTAATTGAGACCTCTATCCTGTCTGTGACATTACCGTAGCTGGGGCTCAAAGCTGACCTCCCTCAGCTCCTGACACCACAAGCCACCTGGATTAGACCACAATGCTACAGCACCTTCAGATTTTTTTCTCTCGTTTTAGGTACAGCAAGTAGAGTTTATTTCTGAAAAGGGGTCTGATAGAAGAAGAGGTATAGATATCTCAGTTATGTTTGTCATATCTTTTTTTTGCCTCATCTGTAGAAAGTAAAACTAGCTAAGTCTGTAACCTTTCCTTCTTGTAGGTTTTTGTTTCATTGAATTTGATAATGAAGATGTTGTTGATCTACTCGTGAAAAAGCAGTTTCATAATGTTGCTGGAAAGACAGTAAGTTTGGCCATATTTTATCATGTTGAATAGAAATAGTTTGATTAGATAGATAGAATTTTTCTGTATGTGCAAACAATGTTGCCTCATTGTCATCCTTATCATCAATTGTTGCAAGCAATTGCGGACCTAATTTCCTCAGGATAGTTGTCTCCAATAAGAATTGATCGTTGCTATCACTGCCATCAATATCATAGGTCAATTCACTCCCATAGACGACTGACTGTATGTTGTACTAATTCATTCTGTCTTTCAGGTTGAGGTAAAACATGCATATTCTAAAGAGCAACAGGCTCAGCTGGCGGCAAAAGGATTATGGATGCCAGGTCAGTTTAAATTTCGATGGTTTAGACACATAAGCCTTGGCTGTATGACTTGGAGGGTTACTCGCTGATTTCATCGAGCTCTGAAGCTCAGTGGAAACGTCGTTGGCTCTCTGATCATGCAGTCTTGAGGTCAAATCCTTTCAATTGTGGTATGCCGCTCGTGGATAAAGTTACCCTGGCGTTTGCCATTCATGACAAATATATAAATATGTATGGTGCTAAAGAAGACTTACTATAGCCGAAACTAAAGTCAAACGGGAGGAAGGGCTTAGGCTGCATGACTTAGAGAGTTACTTAGCGATTTCATTGAGCTCTATAGCTCAGTGGAAACGTTGTTGTTGCTCTGGTCATGCAGTCCAGGTTTGAATACCATCAAGTGTGGTGTGCCACTTATTGTCCTCGTATGTATTGTTTATTTTAAAATTGCGAGAAACAGCGGAAACAGTACATAACAACGTTTTTCATCTGACCCTCCTCATGGTATAAAAGTCAGACAAAAAAAGCTTTTAATTATGTCGAGAAATGTTTCTGCTGTTTCCCAAAATTTTAAAGTTTTGTACCACTCAGAAACTATTGTTTTAATTCAGCTCCTCTTTCTGATTCGTGGATTTCCAGCTGCATCTGGGTATCAATTCTGCCTCGGTTTATTGTTTCAGTTTGTTTCTGACGTTCCTACTCTGAGGAGTGTCAGACAAAAAAGCTTTTAAGTATGCCCAAAAATGTTTTCACTGCTTGTCGCAAAACTGCAGTTTTGCACTACTCAACGCAACAAACAATACGACAAGTAAAAACAAGTTGAAGAATTTATCGAAGAATAACATAAAAACATTTTGAATTTAGCTACCTTGTTCAAGAAAAGTCAACCAAAGTCCTTTGTAAACATTTAAGTCCTGGAAATTTCAGGGTTTTCCTTATCATGGCTGCTAAAGAAGTTGTTAGTTAGGAAAAAAACATTCAGAAAATCAGATTAATTGATAAAACAAACTATAAAAATTTTGTCACTAATTCTTATCCATATATTGGTACTGAATTATTGCTATAATGCTGCATGATATACACACAGTGTCCTAGAAGCCCTGGCTAAACAGTCAAACAAGCAAATTTCAAATGTTCGAAAACAATGTTTGATCGTTTTGCCAGGGCTTAAATCTGTCGGAAAATTGCATCAATAGAACATTGCCCAATTACTTGATGAGAAAGTAGAAAACCCTTGGCCCTAAGTCCTGGAAATTTCGGGGCTTTTTTAACATCGCTGCTAAAGGAGTTAGTATTAGCTGGAAAAAACATTAGAAAGTCAGATTAAGGGATAAAAGAAACTATGAAAATTTTTTCAGTAAACCTTATCCATAATGGTACTGAATGTTTGCTCTAATATTCTAATATGCTAAATACCACCTCAACAATAATGCCTCTAAGGCTCTGGCCAAACGGTAAAACATTTTACTTGAAAAATAAAGTTTTAGATGTTTGATAAACAATGTTTGGTCGCTTGGCCAGGGTCTTAGCGCCAATAACCAAGCGGCAAAAGATTGTAAAACATTTTAAATCCGCTCATCAAGCAAAATGTTTGACAGCAATGTTTTGCGACATGGCCAAACGGTAAAATATTTCACTTGACAAAGCAAATTTCAGATGTTTGACAAACAATGTTTGATCTCATGACAAGGGCTTAAAACTACTCAATCATTTACCTTTTTCATTCAGTTCAGACCCACAGATGTCGTGTATGTGATTCCAAGTATATCAAAGGAAGAACAGAGGTTATTGTCTCGCAATCGACGTAATTCCAGTCTATCAGTCAGTGTGCTTTGATCTTGAGATTCAGAACAATTCAATGCAAGAATTAGCAACGTAGGAGGGGCTCTTGTGGCTTTAATGATAGGATTGAAAATAACTTTTCACGCTCTAAGCTCCAAGTTCCTGAAATAAACAAAAATTGAATGAGAGTTGGCGTGGCCCAGTGGACAAGACGTTCGGATCACGATCGCACGGATCGTGAATTCAAATCTCGTCGGGACCACTTTCCACAAGCCTGCAATCAACTCAGCTGTCCATCCTTCCGAGGTCGGTGAATGAGTACCCATGGTGCTCGTTCTAGAATACAGCCTGGGGGTACAAGCTGCAGGTCCACATTAGCTGTATAACGGCCAGCACCTCTGACCTGTGTTAACAAATAAAGTTTGCTTGCTTGCAAATTCTAATCAACAAAATGCATACACTCTTCACAAGGAGAAATTTATAGGCAGAAACAGATCTGAGATTTTGGGAATGCAAAAATATCTGATCCGGTGCTGAGATGAATGCTCCCCACTTGCATCCACAATGCCGAGACAATGTGGCTGAGGCGTCGCATCTTACGGTGGTTCCCGTTACAGGAAATCGCTATTCTCCCATGAGTCTTCCGCCAGCCTCCGGGGGGAGGGAATATCCGGCCCCCAGACCTGCTTACGCAATGGATACCCCTATGCTTTCACTTCCAACTCATGACACCGAATCAATTGTATATGATCCTCTGTTTCTATTAATAGAATTCTTCCATTGAATCAAGATAATTGTGGGAAAAAACTATTACGCGCATGCGTTTAAGTATGTCTTTCCTGCTCCGACCTCCGACTTTTCAACGCTCCCACCACCTGATCATAGTTATTTCATCACTGTACAAACAACGAGCTATGTGCTGTTTGAAGGAAAATGGACGAACATTTCAAGAGGCTGTCACCTATACACAGTATTGTTAAACATGTTTCTAGTAGATGTAGAAGCCATAATGGATGTTTTCAAAGACTTCAGTAGTCCAGAGGGTGAATGGGGAGTGTTACCACCTGAGCTGGGACTTCATGTGACAAACATTTTCTGGGTCACTTTTTGGCGTAAATTGCGAGATCTGGTTGTTGATCGGTGATTCTGGGGGCTGTTTGGAGATTACAGGGATAAGGATACAGTATTCTCCAGAAGTGTTCTTCATCAACGGCAAGGAAACTGTATCTGTGCTCATGGTATAGATCGCCATATCACCAACAATGAAAAGGCATGTTCAACAAACAATGCTTTGATCGTTTGGCCAGGGCTATAAGGGTCTTATGCTATAATAAAAAATTACCGTATTGAATTTCGCATCTGTGATGAAAATGATTCCAGTCACTCCATAAAGCTCACGAGACTTTTTAATTTCACCCACGTCTTTTTCAAATGATGATGACAGACCCTGAATTTCAGAAACAGGAAAAAAAAACTCAATTAATTCTATGAAAAATAAAGAATATATAAAAAGAAATTAAACATCGTAGTGAAAAATTCGAGATATGATATGGAGTTAACTACCTCGACGCAGAAATTTGATATTACACCGCCATGGAGGCAAGTTGCTGAGGTCAATGTTTCCAGCTGTAAAGAGGAAAAGTTAGGATTTCCTTAGAATAGTTGTTCAACAAGAGTTTCAATTAAGCAAGGGCTTAAATTATCTACAGGCACTCCAAGCAGTCTCTGAACGAGCAAAACATCGTATGAGAGAAACTGTTCGGAATCACCTTCCGTAAGATTTCAGTCAACTTGAGCTCTGACCAAACGACCAAACACCTGTTGGTCAAACATTTGAGAATTGCTAACCAAGCAATATTTGTCCGTTTTGCCACGTCACAAAACATTTTTTGGAAACCAGAACTCGATAAACAATGTTTTTGGAAAACTCAAAAACATTCTCGCTTGATGCGATGCAAATCTGTTTCATCAGCAATGTTTTACAACGTGTACCAATGGTAAAACATTTGCTTGACATGCAAACTTTAAATGTTTTAAAAACGATGTTTCATCAAGCAGAATTCGCCGAGCGATGTTTTGAAAAACGTTAAGAACATTTTATGATTGTATCAAGCGAAAAATGTTTTGAATCAAAGATGGTTGAAGGTGAAGGTGTAATAATGTATTTAACGCCAGTCGCTAGGATCTCAGTAGAAGGTTAACTAATCGAGACCTCGACCCTGTGAATATGACGTGAAAGTGGTTGGGGCTCGAACTCCGAACTCGTTGTGATTCTGGCACCTCAAGCCAGTTGAATAAGACCACGAAGCCAAAGAACCTTCAAGGATTGCAGAGCTATTCTGCAAACTTATGAGGAAAATAGACTATCTAACTACTTACACTTTCGATTCCAGTTTCATTCTGCTGACCAAAAGCATCTAGTCCCATCTTGAATTTGCTTTTCAAAACTTTTGCGTCTATATGTCGATCACTTGGGCCATTTGGCTGTGTCTGGAAAACAGACCAAAATTTTCGAAAAAGCCTTTCTTTCCACGGAGCTTTTCCGTTTTGCTGTGTTTGCAATAGCATTGAAGAATAGGAAGTGCATCCAAAGGCTTCAACAGCTCTTGCCTGCAACGAATAAAATATTCAAGATGATTTGCTTTATCCTCCCTTCAGGCCCACATGCACCATATAGATATATGATATATGCAATTATAGTTTCCTTTCATCTTACTTTTAGATATAGTAGATTTTTATTTTATAAAGTTTTGAGCACAGCCCTGAAAAACAGTATAACTGACTGACGAGGCTACTGTGCATAAAGAATTTTAAAATGAAATGAAATGAAAAACTATGGTATATAAATCTTTGAAAGAATTAAAGTAGAAAGTTACCTTTCAGATAGTAATCTTTGGTGATATTTTTCGATGGCATTTCGATGACGATCTCTTTTCCTTGCCAAACTACAAAATCGAATAAAATACTGACCATAAATAAAATACTTATTCCACATTGATACATAAGACTCACACGTGTTTGTGGGACGTCTTAATAGGTTAGCAGATTCTGCAATATCTATAATGGAGAACAATACCTGCTGACAGATGAAACTGTTATTTCTGCACCATTTTTCAGAAGTATGTATTCAGGTAGATTGGTGCCATGCGTTCTACTTCTGGTTAATGAATTGATAACGTCCGGGGATGATTTTAACGGAGAGCATGCTGGGAAGTCGTGCAAAGTTTCCCGTATGTGCCTTCGAGTTTGGAATTCTTTTATCCATCTGAAATTAAGAAGAATATAATGCTTTTGCTTTGGTCTGCTTCTGACTAAATGAATAAATTGAAGAATGAATGACTGAATGAAAGAATGAATGAATGAATGACTAAATGAAAGGATGAATCAATAAATAAATGAATAAATGAATAAATGAATGAATGAAGGAATGAATGAATGAATAAAAGAATGAATGAATAAAGAATGAATGAATGAATGAATGACAGAATGAATGAATAAAAGAATGAATGAATTGATTAATAAATGAATGAGGTAAGACAGTTACAATTTAACGATTCTGCTCAACAAACCTTTTCAACAAACGTGATTTTCTGGATGTTATCAATTTATTTTTTAGAATCTCCAAACTTTCTTTCCGTCGTTTGATTTCATCTTCGATTGTCTCATTGCTAATTTCATGCACTTCTTCTGAGACCTGTTTTTCAATCATTTCTCTACCTATTAGTACCGAGGCTTCTGATACGGCAGTTACGAATTTGTGGTGCTTTTCGTCTCTAAAAATCAAGAAAACCGTTGAAAAAGTTAACGAATCTCAGAAATTCTGGCAGCTTTGGAATGAATTGTAGCTTGCAGATCCATCTGAGAGAGACCTCCAAATGAAATTTAGCGCCAGTTGTCAGGATCTCAGTAGTAGGTTAACCAATCGAGATCTTGACACTGGCAGTGATGCTGCCCTAGCTGGAGCTCGAATCCGAACTTCGTTGAGCTGCTGAAACCACCAGGCAACTGGATTAGCCACAAAACCTTCAGCTTACTGGATATATGCGTTACTTAGCTATGTACTCAAGAAGAACCAACCGCAAGGCCCTGGCCAAAAGATCAAACATCTTCGGTGAAACATTTTCTTCAGATTTGCTTCACAAGAAATGTTTTATCATTTGGCCACGTCCGAAACATTGTTTGGCAATCATTTCTCTACCTGTCAGTACCGACAGTGCTTGATCACTTGGCCAGGGCTTTACGACGTTGTGGAGACTTTGTCTCTAAAAATTAGAGATTAAATGTCAAAAAATAGAAGCTTTCATATCCATATCTCTTAGCAAACATGTTTGGCGAAAATGTTTTGCGACGTGGTCCCATCGGTCAAACATTTTGCTTGACTGGATTGGCCTCGAAACACGACCTTACAATACATGATCGTTTGGCCAGGGTATGACGGTGTTATGGAAAACCACGAAGAAATTAAGCACCTTCAACGTAATGGATGCAAGTGTTACTCAGCTTTTTACCTTGCAAAAACAGCAACATTTCTGGCCAATTATCGGTCAAACATTGTTGGTCAAACATGTTGAAAAAGTAGCAATTCGATTTTGCTCATTTTGTCTACAAAAGAAAAGAACAAATTGCCTGAGATAACTAGAAAAGTATCAGGTGGACTAATATTAGCTTCATTTGCATCACGTCAAACATTTAATGAGAAATACTGCAGCATTTCAGATGTTTGAGATATCAATGACGGATTTAACAATTGACACGGTAAAGGAGGCTATCGCGTCATAAAAAGCTTCAATAGCCATTTTGGGCCTTGCAGAATTCAACTGCTTTTTAAGAAAACAACAATATCCCTGAAGAAATTAAGCGTTTTACCTAAAAGTCGGTCATCTTGAGGTTCTTATTCAAGCAAAATCAGCAACCATTTGGTCAATGATGGTCATCGTGTTGATCGTCTGATAGTGATTCGAATTGAAACAGTAGCATTTTCGATTTTGCTCATTTCAGCTGTCCATCCTTCCGAGGTCGGTTTAAGAGTATCTTTGGTATTTGCTCTAGAAGTTGATTCTAGAATATCTTAAAAAAAATGCACCGAATACAGAAAAGTTTAAGAACGATGTAACATATAAGAAGCACCTTTTCATCTCTTCTGCGAAACTCTCAGAAACCAGCTCTCTTACTGTGGGTGAAATGACTTCATCCAGCAAATCTTCTGAGATTTTATTAATCTAAAATGAAAATAATAGGCTATTTACAATCCAGAAATATAATCCCATCGATGGTTTTCCTCCCTTCTTCTGAATAACCCCTCGCAGAGTCTGTAATGACTACATAAAACAGTTCAGTTCATGTCTTATTGTTAGGTTTGGGCGCAGAAGGTGTCTTTACCTGTAACAATTCGCTTTTCCAAGCAACCAATCAGTTAAGAAAAACTGAACACATGACATACCATAATATTTGACTCTGTTTCTTCTCGAGCCAATTCTCTTATTTCCGATGAGATCGTTTCAAGGAGAAGATTATCCAACATTTCATACCCAATTTTCATTGCTTGCTCGGCCTAAAAAGATAAAAAAGGCAATTTAGGACCACTTTGTAAGACCGGTTTAAGGTCGTGTAAATCGAATGTAAAACCTGTAAATGACTTTGACTTTATATGTAGTTAGTGTTGCGTCGAACCTAATTAGAGGTGAAATTGTTTGTTTTTAATGAAATTAAATAAAAAAGTTATGTTAAATTCAATTCAGGTTAGATGGAAGTTGATGACAAATGGCAAAAAATCGACCAAAATGTGCCTATATAAAGCAACGACGCATCAATGTCGAACTTGTGAATTAGTTTATTAGGCCGGTTCTGTGTAGATAGAAAATGTTCGTGTTTTCACTTTGAGTCTGCAATTAATGCTATTGGTCTTCCAACTGTATCTCGTCAGCTGATTGGTGTATACAACACAATACTAATCTAGCTTCACCTGTTGCATTTCGATCCACATCTGGGTAAAATTTTCACCCTAGTCAATTTTTACGGTCTGTTTCTGACGTTGATAGTTTGAGGAGTGTCAGACGAAAAAGCTTTTTAAGTGTGTCCAGAGATGTTTCTGCTGTTTATCGGAATTGGGATTAAAGACATTAAAAGAGCTAAAATCTTACCTGTTCGACTGTATCTGTAGCCAAATCAAGAACCTCTCGGGCAACTACAGAACTGATTAGATCAACTGTCACTTGGCCTACATCCTTGAAAAGCAAAATTAAACAAGGGTTTAAAAAGGGTTTAAAAAGGGGTTTGGTCTTCCAGCTGAGCGAAGGCATGGTTAGGATAGGAAAAATCAATAAGTCTAAACCAGTAGCATACCTGTCTGGTAACTTTTATAGCAGCAGTAGATACAGTTGTGGCATCGGTATTAGGAGGCATCACATCAGTTTCTTGTTGCTGTATGCCTGACAGTGCAAGTTCGTGGTATTTTCCAATGTATTTTCCTTGATCATCGAAGCTTATCGTTGGTCTGCAATCAATTGTAGCTGGCAAAGGTTTACCATTTACTACCTGAAAACAGCAAAGGCAGAAAGCAGTTGATTCCACGAAGAAATGAGAGTGAATCTGAGGACCTAACCCTGACATAAGACCATTTCGAATAATAAAAACAATATTTAGAAAATTAAAACTTGCTCTTGGGATTTTGCAGGACGAGGTAGTTTCTTGTTCTGTAAGCAGAGACCATGGATCTTTGGGTGAATTGACTCTTACGTTTTTCTGGACGAAGGCGATGAATGGTTTTTTAAGTCATGTCTGCTCCTTCAAAGGAAAGGAGGTCTCGTATCGAGAGCCATTGAGGAGTCCAAGCATCTTTGTATTGAGGAGTCCAAGCATCTTGGCATTTATTAGAAGAGGCGTTTAAAATAGGTGAAGGTTAACTAATCGAGATCTTGATCCAGGCTGTGACGCTACCGTGGCTGGGCTCGAACCCTGACCACACTGAGCTCCTGACACCCTGAGCCAGCTGGATTACACCAATAAGCCACAGCACCTTCAAACCGTCAAAGAACAAAAATGGGCCTTTTCTTTGCCAAATTCCAGTTTAAGAGACAGCGTTTATGAGAAAGCAGTCTATAAAGGAGTTGGCTTCTTATCGGAATAAAACGGTACTTGGCACACATACTTCTCCAAATTTGCAAGTGCGTTTTCTTTCTATTGCTCCAGATCGAACTGGCAGAAAACTCGTTTCTGGCTCTTCATAAGATGATTTACTGAAATAAACCATTCCTTCGTCTACTTGAAAACCATAATGTAGACAGAACTCAGAGATCTGTAAAAAATAAGGCATAAATTCAGTTTATAAGTTCAGTGTTCAAAGCTATATTTTATAAGGAGAACACTTCAGGGATATTGAAAAGCTATTAGATCTCCGGGAACATCTTTCATGTTGGAAATTTTGAAGGGTGAGTTTGCTAGATAGAGAGCTATGTAAGAGCAGAGAGGTTAATCAAAACTAAAACAGCCTGATGATACAGATAAGGGTACTTATTTTGAGGTTTCTTAAAAGAGGGACGTATTGGAGAAAGGAGCCTTTCTGGAACTTTTACAGTAAGCTATGTCTTTGCATTTGCAAGAATGACGCTTAATAATAGCACGTATTCTTTTAAGGAGTAACAGAGACAACCCCCGTGAAAGTACAACATATCTAATATGATCCATCAACGGATTACTGATGTCTGTCCGGGGGTTATGTCACTATCTCTTACCTCATCTTCTTCGTCAATGGCAAACAGCCTTGCGATGTCATTCAGTGGGATTGGCACTGGCTTATTTACAGCTCCATATGCTCTGTTCATCAGCAGAAGGCCTTTTGATCGAATCTGTTTGCATATGGAAAAGAATAACACGATTATTTTATCTACTGTTAAAGCATCGTAGAAATTAAATGGAAAGATTTAAAGTTGATTTCAAAGGTACAAGGCATTAAAAAACGGACACGCTTCGATTAAACAATGATATTCCAGAGCAAATACCATGAGATAACAATTGCCATTACTGACAAGGACAATACCTGAGCAGATTTAAGGCGTATGGAAATGATACTGGCTATGATTCGAGTCCATCATGTAATCCAAATGAGTCAGATCATGTCTTTATCAATCGGTAAAGTCAGCTTGGCACAACATGGATCTGGAGAAACATTTATCAAACGAGACTGTTCAGACCAGAAAGACTTGAAATGTGTAGTCATTGTATAAATCATCAGGAGATTCTCTAACTTCTTGAAAATGATTACTGAAAAATGGAAAGATTTGAATCAGTGTGAGGCATTAGCATTAGCATACCTGATTAAAACGAATACGCTGCATAATGCATGTCATGAGATATGATGCCATACTGCAAGACAATACAATACAATGTTGGTCAAACATTATGAGAAATATACCTAGGACTCAAATCATGTAATAGAATGGACTATTTGGGCTTTAAACTCACCCAAGCAGCTTGACAAGAAGCTCAACATAATTGCTGCTGTTCAGAGATCTAAAGACCTTCCAGTGCGAATTTGACATCAGGAGATTCTCTAACTTCTTGACGGAATTCCATTACTTCTCTGTGGAAAGAGAATGGAAGGGAATCAGTGTGTGGGTATTTGAAGGGTCTATCTGACGGAAAACAAACGAATACGTATTTCTTCAGTGCAATACCTTGGAGTAAAGCCTTGGCCAAACAATCAAATAGTTTGGTTCTTACATTTGAGACTGTACTTTGCCTAGAGACTATGTTGGTATACAGTTTGATGCCATATCACAGATGCAACGATCAACAACAACCAATACGTATTGCTACAGGAAGCAATCAAACCTCAAAATGTCTGTATTAAGGTTTAAAAGGACTTGGTAGCATCTGAATTCAGCTTTTGGTGAAACATTTGAAACATAAACAGGCTTTTCAAATCAGATGGTGGTAGCTATTTTATTAAGAAAAAGAGGCTAACAAATAACTAGCTGACAAAACAAACGACTTGAGTAAGCAGAATTCATAACTTCTAGATGACAAAACAGAAAATCAAACCTCAAAAATAAAACAAACGTCTGTATTATTCAAGTTCAAAAAGAACTTGGCAGCATCTGAATTCGGCTTCGTTGCGACAAATTATACCCTGAAAACAAAACAGGTACAAATAAAGGAACAAGCAAATAGAGTTTCATCAAAAAAACAAACGAATGGACAAAGAAAAGTGAATAAAGAAACAAACAAACGAATGGACAACGACAAAGAATAGACAAAAGAACTAACAGAAAAAAGAAATAGAGACAAACAAGATGACAAAACAAATAAAACAAACATCTCGAAAATAAACAAACGACAGACATGCAATGAAAGTAAGCAAACAAACAAATGAACAAACAAACAAGCAAACAAACAAACAAAAAACAAAAAGCCAACAAACAAAGAACCAAACAAACTATCAGAGGAACAATGAGCAAACAAGCCAGCAAACAAACAAACAAACAGACAAACAAGCAAACAAAAGGAGCGATGACAAAAATAAACAAACAACGGTTAAAAAATTGTTAGACAGTATTCAAATTTACCTTTTGTACGTAGAGATCATCATACATATGCTTGAGACTTTGTAAACATTTAGTGAGATTCTCATTGTTGATTTTCGGGTCGAATGCATTCAGATCTTCTTCACAAAGATGATGGGAGCAAATTATATGAAACCTACAAGAACAATAACATAAGTTTAGAAAAGTAAATTATATCTGCATATCATATATGGAAAGACCTTGGCTCCAACCCACAACATTTTGGTTGTAACATATGTGGTCACAGCTGTGCCATAGGCACAAAATAAAGCAACTATTGGTTCAACAAACCTTGCACATTTTTCGATTAATTCCACGCTGATTTCGTTGGAAAGATGTTGTTGAGTGATGTCCTAGAAAAGAAACCCCATCTTCTTACGCTGGTTTTTGTGCAAGCAAACAGGAAGACAAGCTAGCAAGCAAGCAAGCAAGCAAAGAAGCAGACAAGCCAGCAAGGCAAGATGTAGCAAGCTAGCAAGTTAGCAAGCAAGCAAGCAAGCAAGCGAGCTATAGCAAACTAGCAAGTAAGCAAGCAATATGCAAGCAAGCAAAGCAGAAAGGAAGCAAGCTAGCTAGCTATAGCAAGCTAGCAAGCCCTAGCCATTAGCAAAGGTTGGTGTTTATGGCAGCTACAACGCTGATGAGGGCCTGCAGCTAGTGCCCCTGACTGATACAAGTCTACAGCAAATGCAATTGATGCCAATTTACCTAAATCGGAAGCATGGACAGCTGAGTTGAAGGTAAGCAGGTGGAAAGAAACGGCTTGGACCACCGGGTATGTAGAAATTCGATAACCGATAAAATTTAACCCACTTGTGACATAGGAAATGGCCCTTAATTTCGCAAAGAATATATTTCATTACAAATAAATGGCATTCAACCTAGCAAAATAGACCTTCTTGAATCACCTTTCTTATTCCACGTGTTCTGTTCCAAACAAAATCATACCATTCAGCCCAATTGCCATTCGAAGCGTCCATAACATTTAAAACAAGATAATCCATTGTTATTTTGAGTACATGAGCAGGTCTTAGTTCGTGAGGTAAAGGCTCTTCCTAGAAATAAAAGATTTAGTAGTTTTCAGTATAAGAAAGCGTCCATATAAATGAAGTCCAAATAATGAAGCAAATTACAAACAACAGCCAAAATATGACGTATAAATGACGTCATATATGACGTAGAAATGATGTCATAAAAGAATACCTGGTCGGCGGAAGATCTACTGTATTCCTTGATAGCTTTGGCGTGATCGATGGCTGGAAACTGTCCTGAATGAGTGTCCTAAGAGATCAATAATATTAGAATAAACCATAGAAATTGGATGATCATAATGCATGCCATTGATGAGATCTTGGGTGTACTGTATGACCTCTGGCTGTGTACACTAACGCTTCTCTAACTGAGCTGCCTAGCCGATAGCTACAAGTACTAGACGTATCAATGGCTCAAATTGTCAATTTCTGTCCAAAACACAGGGCAACATCGCACTTAAACACCACAACACATAGTCAGTAAACAGGACATTGAGAACATATGATCATTAGGTTGAAGCTATGGTTTACATGGTAGTAAAGTATAAAGCTTGAAATTTTTATTACCGCATTTTCAGTGCCAGATAGAATTTCAAAAGGAGCCAATCTTCGCTGATACTCTCTTAGATATCTCTCCTGGTGGACAAAGAAAATAACGCATGTCGAACTCGTTAACTATAGTGGATAAATAGTATTCAGGGTACTAAAACAAAAAGACTTCAAAGAAACTTGATGTTTATAATTAGAAGAAAGCAAAGGTGGGAGAAACAAGCTGCCTACCTTTTCAGGGCACATATCTGGACATGTCCCAATAACCAAAGATGCTTTTTCAAATCGGTCTCCTTCTTCACACCTGGAAAAGATCATGCCGATCTAAATGTCATGAAATCCAGGTATGTTACTTCTTTCTCTCAAGTAACCGATCTCAGCTTTGTATAGTGGTCCCTACTCAATCTTGCTCCTCTTTTTTCTACTCTGAAACTCCTATTTTCCAAGAAAATTGAAGAGTAGAGCGAGTAGAATAGATAGAGTAGAAGAATAGAGTAGAGCAGGTTAAATGAAATACCCCATCCTTCCTCACAACAATTTACCGGAATGCTGAAGAATTCTTCAATAAAGAAAATAAAGAGTTATATGATAGTACAAAAGTTCCCTTTGCTTCCAGTCTTAGGTCCTTGGCAGTGCCCCTTTACTTTTATGGGATCTCCATCTCTGATTTTCTATACTCCCTTACACTACCAGTTAAGTATGAAGGGGGACGTTTAACGGAAGAGGGGCTACATCGTTATTGAAACAATAAGAACAGTATATAACAATACAAATAATTCTCAAGAACAATGGATTGTGTTTTGGAACCTGCCCTTTTCCAGCCCACCCCTCTCCAACTTCAAACCAGCCTCTTTTACTCTCTTCTCCATTCCCTTTTCCCTCTTTGTCTTCAAACATGGTCCTACCAACCTTCTCTTATTTTCTGGTCGATTTTTTCCAGGATTTCTGCCTTCTCGTTTACATCTCTCGCCTGTGCATTTGAAAGTTGGGTCTTTGCAAAGTCCATTATCATCTGAGAAAATGCATTGTTATTCCTTCCTTTTGGAACAGGTTGTTCACTTGAGGGCTAAAAGATAATCAAAGACAAACTTAGTTATGATGAATTACCATGCCTCACTGTTTAGTACGTTGATAATTTTTATTAAGAATTTCTCTTGCAAGTAAGATAGCCAAAATTTCAGATGAACACTCAATAACCTCAGTACTACTCGATACAACAAATCAAAACTGGCGTAAGTTCTACTAACACACACATAGATACATAGATACATACAGTGAAAACCAGCTTCAAACGCACCATCTCAAACCTTAGCCTTGCAAGGCAAACATAACTAAATCGAAACTAAATCACTTATAATTGCAGAGCAATAGCAAGAGGAGATAGAGTACATATATCAGATTGTTGTCCCAAGTTGTGAGTCATTAGGGGTAGACTAATTAACGACTTTTTAGAAAGAGTTCGTCATACAAAAATGTTTTTCAAAATGTTCGATCTATTTTTCCTTCATCAGTGTAATGTTCTTTTACAATAAAGATATATACCGATATATATTTTCATGAAGTCGAACACTAAGATAGATTTTTCCACGAGCTTGACCAGACAGCCAACGGTGTTTCCACTTAGCTATAGAGCCAAATTACATCGCTGTGTAACTCTCCAAGTCATACAGCCCAAGGCTCTCGTCCCATTTACCATTTTAGTGTTTCGGCTATGTTGAGCCTTCTTCAGCACCACAACTATTTATATATATTTGTCATGAATGGCGAACACAAGGATAGATCTTTCAAGCATATAAATACAAGTACAAGGGAACAAACCATTGGCTTGCTAACTTCAGCAGTAGGCATGGCAGAAAACATCTCATCCTCTAAAAAAATTATGATTGCTTCAATTACTCTTTGTCAATTTACTCATAGTAAAATGCACATTCAAAACAAAATCAAGGGAAAGACGGTCAGAGAAACTGTATCCGTCCCCCCGGCGATAAAGGAAACATCAAACAATTTCAAGCATATGTCTGAGTTACAGAAGGGGGCATTATCAAAACCTATTACCATCGATTGAACGAATATGCAGATTATTAATCTACCTTTCATTTCACTGGGCTGTTTAGTCTTTGAGACATGCCAGAAAATTTGGATAGGTTCATATCCCTCACGAAGAACTGTGCCATTTTCTTTCGCCATTGCCGCAGAAGCCTACAAAACAAGGTGATTTCTAGCAATTACAGTATGAGAAGCAACAAAATGAATGTATTCTTTATTGCTTTTATTAAAGCCTCTTCTCTATAAAGCTATCACTTTCTGATACGCCTCAGATTATGGCAACTAACGTCTTAATTCTATAAGAACCAGCAAATTTCGCCCTAGGCTGGCCGTTACGAGAATTTCGCCTACGGTGTTTCCTTTAATTATCCCTTCCTAAGATATCAGATTCTAAAATTAGCCCTTACCTTGAATAAGCTCCCCAATCCTGCCTGAAACCGGAAAAATGGCATGGTATATTTCAGTAAACGTTTGGAGAGGCACCTGATTTGTGTAAAAAAGTAGCTCGTTTGCTTATTGCTTTGATTGTAAGCTTTTTATTCGGCTCGATGGCCTTAATTTCATATTCAGCCCAGTTTTCCTTAGGCTATATATTTAAAGTTGGCTTTTATATAGAATAGCTAGAAGCTCATGCTACGGCTAGCCTTAGTTTGACATTACAAATGACCAATCAAATGTTGTTTGTCCTGTCCAACATTTGAAGTTTTCATGTTATGCACAATGTTTTCCCGTTTTGCCACCCCTGCCACGTCTTAAAACACAGCTCCTCAAACCTTTTATAAACATTACATACTAAGCAAGTTCTGCTTGTCAAACGTTTGCGACGTTGCCAAATGTTCACAATATTAATAAGCAGAGTTCGAATGTTTCACAGATAATGCTTTATCTTTTGAGCGACGATATAAGCGGGTTCTACAGGCCATTTTTCTAATAAAACTGTTCTCATAAGAGTGCAATCACAACATCATCTTTAAACAGTCAGCAACCGCTGGGCTCGAAAATTAAGTCGCGTAAGTCTTCGCCTAATTAGAGCAGGCAGTATTCAGCTTTCAAGATTTTTATGGATGATCGTCTAGTCAATGCGTGCAATAGATGAAGGTGAAATCGTCTATTTAGTGCAAGTCGCTAGGATCTTAGTAGTAGGTTAACTAATCGAGTCATCGACCCTGGCTCTGACGCTACCGTAGCTTGGGCGACGAACGCCGGCCTCACTTAGCTTCTGACACCACGAGCAAGCTGAATACGGGCAGAACACCACAGGACCTTCTAATCGTGAGTGTTTTTCAAAAGAACTTACATGATCTGAGAAGGTAATGATGGCTGATTTTGAGCTGACGTGACGATACACTCGTTTGATTTCACCAAATCGTAGAAAAAACGATCTCAGGAACTCTTTATCGTTAAGTTCATCTGGGACATTCATCAGCTGAATTGCGGTACTGCTTGCAATTAAAGACATACCTGAAAGTAAGAAGAACTCATGTATTAGGGTCATTGAGAGAACACATTTAGGAAGTATTCTGTATTAGAAACAAATGCTCTAAACTCTATGGTTTCTCGGAAGTTTTTCAAAAGGCTGACTCAGCACTTTTCAGGCTACCTTTATTTCCAGATATACAAGATGGAAGCTCTTCTTTTGGGATTTCTTAAAGGAACATTTGAAATTTGCTTGTCAAGCAAATGTTTTACCGCTAGGCCACATCACAAACATTTCTCTTCAAACGTTTTTGCTGCTTGCGTCAAGCAAAATGTTTTTAGACTTTTTCAAAATCATAGTGCAATAAGTGTAGATTGTTTTGCATGTCAAGCAATGTTTCGTAACGTTGCAAAAGTCCAAAATTTCTTGACATGCAAATTACAAATACTTGATAAACAATGTTGGATCGTTTGGCCGGGGCCAAAGATCATAAAAACGAATATCAATAAACCAACGCAACAAACAATACGACAAGTAAAAACAAGTTGAAGAATTTATCGAAGAATAACATAAAAACATTTTGAATTTAGCTACCTTCTTCAAGAAAGTCAACCAAGGCCTTTGTTTTAAGTCCTGGAAATTTCGGGGTTTTCCTTATCATGGCTGCTAAAGAAGTTGTTAGCTGGAAAAAAACATTCAGAAAATCAGATTAATTGATAAAACAAACTATGAAAATTTTGTCACTAATTCTTATCCATATTGGTACTGAATTATTGCTATAATGCTGCATGATATACACAACAGTGTCCTAGAAGCCCTGGCTAAACAGTCAAACAAGCAAATTTCAAATGTTCGAAAAACAATGTTTGATCGTTTTGCCAGGGCTTAAATCTGTCGGAAAATTGCTGTTAGAACATTGCCCAATTACTTGATGAGAAAGTAGAAAACCCTTGGCCCTAAGTCCTGGAAATTTCGGGGCTTTTTTAACATCGCTGCTAAAGGAGTTAGTATTAGCTGGAAAAAAACATTAGAAAGTCAGATTAAGGGATAAAAGAAACTATGAAAATTTTTTCAGTAAACCTTATCCATAATGGTACTGAATGTTTGCTCTAATATTCTAATATGCTAAATACCACCTCAACAATAATGCCTCTAAGGCTCTGGCCAAACGGTAAAACATTTTACTTGAAAAATAAAGTTTTAGATGTTTGATAAACAATGTTTGGTCGCTTGGCCAGGGTCTTAGCGCCAATAACCAAGCGGCAAAAGATTGTAAAACATTTTAAATCCGCTCATCAAGCAAAATGTTTGACAGCAATGTTTTGCGACATGGCCAAACGGTAAAATATTTCTCTTGACAAAGCAAATTTCAGATGTTTGACAAACAATGTTTGATCTCATGACAAGGGCTTAAAAACTACTCAATCATTTACCTTTTCATTCAGTTCAGACCCACAGATAGTGTATGTGATTCCAAGTATATCAAAGGAAGAACAGAGGTTATTGTCTCGCAATCGACGTAATTCCAGTCTATCAGTCAGTGTGCTTTGATCTTGAGATTCAGAACAATTCAATGCAAGAATCAGCAACGTAGGAGGGGGCTCTTGTGGCTTTAATGATAGGATTGAAAATAACTTTTCACGCTCTAAGCTCCAAGTTCCCTGAAATAAACAAAAAATTGAATGAGAGTTGGCGTGGCCCAGTGGACAAGACGTTCGGATCACGATCGCACGGATCGTGAATTCAAATCTCGTCGGGACCACTTTCCACAAGCCTGCAATCAACTCAGCTGTCCATCCTTCCGAGGTCGGTGAATGAGTACCCATGGTGCTCGTTCTAGAATACAGCCTGGGGGTACAAGCTGCAGGTCCACATTAGCTGTATAACGGCCAGCACCTCTGACCTGTGTTAACAAATAAAGTTTGCTTGCTTGCAAATTCTAATCAACAAAATGCATACACTCTTCACAAGGAGAAATTTATAGGCAGAAACAGATCTGAGATTTTGGGAAAATTAAGGACAGAAGAAGGACAACTTTTTATAGGCGCTGTCACAGCACGGAATTCACAAGTGCCAACTTCATCAGACGTGAATCTTAGCATGTCAAATGCAAAAACATCTGATCCGGTGCTGAGATGAATGCTCCCCACTTGCATCCACAATGCCGAGACATTGTGGCTGAGGCGTCGCATCTTACGGTGGTTCCCGTTACAGGAAATCGCTATTCTCCCACGAGTCTTCCGCCAGCCAACCGAGGGAGGGAGTATCCGGCCCCTAGACCATATGCTTACGCTTGGATATCCCTTGCTTACGCTTCCAACTCATGACACCGAATCGATTGTATATGATCCTCCGTTTCTACTGATAAAATTCTTCCATTGAATCAAGATAATTGTGGGAAAAACTTATCGCGCATGCGTTAACTATTCGGCCACAGAAACTGCTGGTGTGAGCACTGGTTGTGTGTTTGCAAACTGTTAAGGTCACTTTTAATGTCATAGCTCTTCCTTTTTAAGTATGTCTTTCCCGCTCCGACCTCCGACTTTTCAACGCTCCCACCACCTGATCATAGTTATTTCATCACTGTACAAACAACGAGCTATGTGCTGTTTGAAGGGAAAATGGACGAACATTTCAAGAGGCTGTCACCTATACACAGTATTGTTAAACATGTTTCTAGTAGACCTAGAAGCCATAATGGATGTTTTCAAAGACTCCCCAGTAGTCCAGAGGGTGAATGGGGAGTGTTACCACCTGAGCTGGGACTTCATGTGACAAACATTTTCTGGGTCACTTTTTGGCGTAAATTGCGAATCTGGTTGTTGATCGGTGATTCTGGGGGGCTGTTTGGAGATACAGGGATAAGGATACAGTAACCAGAAGTGTCTTCATCAACGGCAAGGAAACTGTATCTGTGCTCATGGTATAGATCGCCATAGTACCAACAATGAAAAGGCATGTTCAACAAACAATGCTTGATCGTTTGGCCAGTGCTATAAGGGTCTTATGCTATAATAAAAAAATTACCGTATTGAATTCCGCATCTGTAATGAAAATGATTCCAGTCACTCCATAAAGCTCACGAGACTTTTTAATTTCACCCACGTCTTTTTCAAATGATGATGACAGACCCTGAATTTCAGAAACAGGAAAAAAAAACTCAATTAATTCTATGAAAAATAAAGAATATATAAAAAGAAATTAAACATCGTAGTGAAAAATTCGAGATATGATATGGAGTTAACTACCTCGACGCAGAAATTTGATATTACACCGCCATGGAGGCAAGTTGCTGAGGTCAATGTTTCCAGCTGTAAAGAGGAAAAGTTAGGATTTCCTTAGAATAGTTGTTCAACAAGAGTTTCAATTAAGCAAGGGCTTAAATTATCTACAGGCACTCCAAGCAGTCTCTGAACGAGCAAAACATCGTATGAGAGAAACTGTTCGGAATCACCTTCCGTAAGATTTCAGTCAACTTGAGCTCTGACCAAACGACCAAACACCTGTTGGTCAAACATTTGAGAATTGCTAACCAAGCAATATTTGTCCGTTTTGCCACGTCACAAAACATTTTTTGGAAACCAGAACTCGATAAACAATGTTTTTGGAAAACTCAAAACATTCTCGCTTGATGCGATGCAAATCTGTTTCATCAGCAATGTTTTACAACGTGTACAAATGGTAAAACATTTGCTTGACATGCAAACTTTAAATGTTTTAAAAACGATGTTTCATCAAGCAGAATTCGCCGAGCGATGTTTTGAAAAACGTTAAGAACATTTTATGATTGCATCAAGTGAAAATGTTTTGAATCAAGGATGGTTGAAGGTGAAGGTGTAATAATGTATTTAACGCCAGTCGCTAGGATCTCAGTAGAAGGTTAACTAATCGAGACCTCGACCCTGTCTGTGACGCTATCGTGGCTGGGGCTCGAACCCCGACCTCGTTGTGATTCTGACACCACAAGCCAGTTGAATAAGACCACGAAGCCAAAGAACCTTCAAGGATTGCAGGGCTATTCTGCAAACTTATGAGGAAAATAGACTATCTAACTACTTACACTTTCGATTCCAGTTTCATTCTGCTGACCAAAAGCATCTAGTCCCATCTTGAATTTGCTTTTCAAAACTTTTGCGTCTATATGTCCATCACTTGGGCCATTTGCTGTGTCTGGAAAACAGACCAGAATTTTCGAAAAAGCCTTTCTCTCCACGGATTTTCGTTTTGCTGTGTTTGCAATAGCATTGAAAATAGGAAGTGCATCCAAAGGCTTCAACAGCTCTTGCCTGCAACGAATAAAATATTCAAGATGATTTGCTTTATCCTCCCCTTCAGGCCCACATGCACCATATAGATATATGATATATGCAATTATAGTTTCCTTTCATCTTACTTTTTAGATATAGTAGATTTTATTTTATAAAGTTTTGAGCACAGCCCCTGAAAAACAGTATAACCGACTGACGAGGCTACTGTGCATAAAGAATTTTAAAATGAAATGAAATGAAAAACTATGGTATATAAATCTTTGAAAGAATTAAAGTAGAAAGTTACCTTTCAGATAGTAATCTTTGGTGATATTTTTCGATGGCATTTCGATGACGATCTCTTTTCCTTGCCAAACTACAAAATCGAATAAAATACTGACCATAAATAAAATACTTATTCCACATTGATACATAAGACTCACACGTGTTTGTGGGACGTCTTAATAGGTTAGCAGATTCTGCAATATCTATAATGGAGAACAATACCTGCTGACAGATGAAACTGTTATTTCTGCACCATTTTTCAGAAGTATGTATTCAGGTAGATTGGTGCCATGCGTTCTACTTCTGGTTAATGAATTGATAACGTCCGGGGATGATTTTAACGGAGAGCATGCTGGGAAGTCGTGCAAAGTTTCCCGTATGTGCCTTCGAGTTTGGAATTCTTTTATCCATCTGAAATTAAGAAGAATATAATGCTTTTGCTTTGGTCTGCTTCTGACTAAATGAATAAATTGAAGAATGAATGACTGAATGAAAGAATGAATGAATGAATGACTAAATGAAAGGATGAATCAATAAATAAATGAATAAATGAATAAATGAATGAATGAAGGAATGAATGAATGAATAAAAGAATGAATGAATAAAGAATGAATGAATGAATGAATGACAGAATGAATGAATAAAAGAATGAATGAATTGATTAATAAATGAATGAGGTAAGACAGTTACAATTTAACGATTCTGCTCAACAAACCTTTTCAACAAACGTGATTTTCTGGATGTTATCAATTTATTTTTTAGAATCTCCAAACTTTCTTTCCGTCGTTTGATTTCATCTTCGATTGTCTCATTGCTAATTTCATGCACTTCTTCTGAGACCTGTTTTTCAATCATTTCTCTACCTATTAGTACCGAGGCTTCTGATACGGCAGTTACGAATTTGTGGTGCTTTTCGTCTCTAAAAATCAAGAAAACCGTTGAAAAAGTTAACGAATCTCAGAAATTCTGGCAGCTTTGGAATTTATTGTAGCTTGCAGATCCATCTGGAGAGATACCTCCAAATGAAATTTAGCGCCAGTTGTCAGGATCTCAGTAGTAGGTTAACCAATCGAGATCTTGACACTGGCAGTGACGCTGCCCTAGCTGGAGCTCGAATCCGAACTTCGTTGAGCTGCTGAAACCACCAGGCAACTGGATTAGGCCACAAAACCTTCAGCTTACTGGATATATGCGTTACTTAGCTATGTACTCAAGAAGCCCCAACCGCAAGGCCCTGGCCAAAAGATCAAACATCTTCGGTGAAACATTTTCTTCAGATTTGCTTCACAAGAAATGTTTTATCATTTGGCCACGTCCGAAACATTGTTTGGCAAGCAAATTTTAGATGTCTGACCAACAGTGCTTGATCGTTTGGCCAGGGCTTTACGACGTTGTGGAGACCATGCTTAATAGAAGAGATTAAAAGTCATACCTAAAAGCTTTCATATCCATTTCTCTTGCAAACATGTTTGGCGAAAAATGTTTTGCGACGTGGCCCATCGGTCAAACATTTTGCTTGACTGGCAAATTTCAGATCTTTGGCTAACAATACATGATCGTTTGGCCAGGGTATGACGGTGTTATGGAAAACAGGCTTAAGAGAAGAAATTAAGCGTCATACCTAAAAGCTTCAATAGCGATTTCCCTTGCAAAATCAGCAACATTTTGGCCAATTATCGTTCGTGTTGTTTCTGTTGCTAGTTGAAAAAGTAGCATTCGATTTTGCTCATTTTGTCTACAAAAGAAAAGAACAAATACTGAGATAACTAGAAAAGTATCAGGTGGACTAATATTAGTAATAACATCACGTCTCATTTAATGAGAAATACTGCAGCAAATAATTCTTGAGATATCAGTGACGGATTTAACAATTGACACGGTAAAGAACATCCCTTAAAATATGAAATTTTGGGCCTCAGAATTCAACTGCTTTTAAGAAAACAACAATTTCCTGAAGATCCCGTGGGATTTTACAAGTCGGTCATCTTGAGGTTCTTATTCAAGAGAAGATGTAACCACGTGGTAAGACGATCATCTCATGATCGTGAGATAGTGGATTCGAATCTCGACAGGATCGTTTTCCACCTCAGTCAACTCAGCTGTCCATCCTTCCGAGGTCGGTTTAAGAGTACCCAGGGTATTTGCTCTAGAATACCACCCTAGAATATCTTAAAAATAATGCACCGAATACAGAAAAAGTTTAAGAACGATTCAACATATAAGAAGCACCTTTTCATCTCTTCTGCGCAACTCTCAGAAACCAGCTCTCTTACTGTGGGCGACATTACTTCAGCCAGCAAATCTTCTGAGATTCTACTAATCTAAAATGAAAATAATAGACCATTTACAACCCAGAGATATAATCCTATTAATCATTTTCCCCTCCCTTCTACTGAATAACACCTCGCAGAGTCTGTAATGACTACATAAAACAGTTTAGTTCAGGTCTTAGTGTTAGTTTTGGGCGCAGAAGGTGTCTTTTACCTGCAACAATTCGCTTCTCCAAGCAACCAAGCAGTTAAGAAAAAACTGAACACATGACATACCATAATATTTGACTCTGTTTCTTCTCGAGCCAATTCTCTTATTTCCGAGGAGATCGTTTCAAGGAGAAGATCATCCAACATTTCATACCCAATTTTCATTGCTTGCTCGGCCTAAAAAGATAAAAAAGGCAATTTAGGACCACTTTGTAAGACCGGTTTAAGGTCGTGTCGAATGTAAAACCTGTGACTTTGACTTTATATGTAGTTAGTGTTGCGTCGAACCTAATTAGAGGTGAAATTGTTTGTTTTTTAATGAAATTAAATAAAAGTTATGTTAAATTCAATTCAGGTTAGATGGAAGTTGATGACAAATGGCAAAAAAATCGACCAAAATGTGCCTATATAAAGCAACGACGCATCAATGTCGAACTTGTGAATTAGTTTATTAGGCCGGTTCTGTGTAGATAGAAAGTGTTCGTATTCTCACTTAGAGTCTTCAATTAATTCTATTGGTCTTCTAACTGTATCTCGTCAGCTGATTGGTGTATACAACACAATACGAATCTAGCTTCACCTGGTGCATTTCGATCCACATCTGGGTAAAATTTTCACCCTAGTCAATTTTTACGGTCTGTTTCTGACGTTGATAGTTTGAGGAGTGTCAGACGAAAAAAGCTTTTTAAGAGTGCCCAGAGATGTTTGCGCTGTTTATCGCAATTGGGATTAAAGACATTAAAAGAGCTAAAATCTTACCTGTTCGACTGTATCTGTAGCCAAATCAAGAACCTCTCGGGCAACTACAGAACTGATTAGATCAACTGTCACTTGGCCTACATCCTTGAAAAGCAAAATTAAACAAGGGTTTAAAAGGGTTTAAAAGGGTTTGGTCTTCCAGCTGAGCGAAGGCATGGTTAGGATAGGAAAAATCAATAAGTCTAAACCAGTAGCATACCTGTCTGGTAACTTTTATAGCAGCAGTAGATACAGTTGTGGCATCGGTATTAGGAGGCATCACATCAGTTTCTTGTTGCTGTATGCCTGACAGTGCAAGTTCGTGGTATTTTCCAATGTATTTTCCTTGATCATCGAAGCTTATCGTTGGTCTGCAATCAATTGTAGCTGGCAAAGGTTTACCATTTACTACCTGAAAACAGCAAAGGCAGAAAGCAGTTGATTCCACGAAGAAATGAGAGTGAATCTGAGGACCTAACCCTGACATAAGACCATTTCGAATAATAAAAACAATATTTAGAAAATTAAAACTTGCTCTTGGGATTTTGCAGGACGAGGTAGTTTCTTGTTCTGTAAGCAGAGACCATGGATCTTTGGGTGAATTGACTCTTACGTTTTTCTGGACGAAGGCGATGAATGGTTTTTTAAGTCATGTCTGCTCCTTCAAAGGAAAGGAGGTCTCGTATCGAGAGCCATTGAGGAGTCCAAGCATCTTTGTATTGAGGAGTCCAAGCATCTTGGCATTTATTAGAAGAGGGCGTTTAATATAGGTGAAGGTTAACTAATCGAGATCTTGATCCAGGCTGTGACGCTACCGTGGCTGGGCTCGAACCCTGACCACACTGAGCTCCTGACACCCCGAGCCAGCTGGATTACACCAATAAGCCACAGCACCTTCAAACCGTCAAAGAACAAAATGGGCCTTTTCTTACCAAATTCCAGTTTAAGAGACAGCGTTTATGAGAAAGCAGTCTATAAAGGAGTGGGCTTCTTATCGGAATAAAACGGTACTTGGCACACATACCTCTCCAAATTTGCAAGTGCGTTTTCTTTCTATTGCTCCAGATCGAACTGGCAGAAAACTCGTTTCTGGCTCTTCATAAGATGATTTACTGAAATAAACCATTCCTTCGTCTACTTGAAAACCATAATGTAGACAGAACTCAGAGATCTGTAAAAAATAAGGCATAAATTCAGTTTATAAGTTCAGTGTTCAAAGCTATATTTTATAAGGAGAACACTTCAGGGATATTGAAAAGCTATTAGATCTCCTGGAACATCTTTCATGTTGGAAATTTTGGAAGGGGTGAGTTTGCTAGATAGAGAGCTATGTAAGAGCAGAGAGGTTAATCAAAACTAAAACAGCCTGATGATACAGATAAGGGTACTTATTTTGAGGTTTCTTAAAAGAGGGACGTATTGGAGAAAGGAGCCTTTCTGGAACTTTTACAGTAAGCTATGTCTTTGCATTTGCAAGAATGACGCTTAATAATAGCACGTATTCTTTTAAGGAGTAACAGAGACAACCCCCGTGAAAGTACAACATATCTAATATGATCCATCAACGGATTACTGATGTCTGTCCGGGGGTTATGTCACTATCTCTTACCTCATCTTCTTCGTCAATGGCAAACAGCCTTGCGATGTCATTCAGTGGGATTGGCACTGGCTTATTTACAGCTCCATATGCTCTGTTCATCAGCAGAAGGCCTTTTGATCGAATCTGTTTGCATATGGAAAAAGAATAACACGATTATAAAGTACTGTTAAAGCTCGTAGAAATTCGATGTGTTTTTTAAAGTTGCTGGCAACCTGAGGCAGCAAAAAAACGGACACGCTTCTCTCCAAACAATGATATTCCAGAGCAAATACCATGAGATAACAATTGACAATACCGACAAGGACAAAAACCTGAGCAGAATGAAGGCGTATGGAAGTGATACCGGCGAGATTCGAGTCCATCACCCTGCCCAAATGAGTCAGATCATGTCTTGATCAATCGGTAAAGTCAGCCGGGCACAACATGGATCTGGAGAAACATTTATCAAACGAGACTGATAGACCAGAAAACTTGAAATGTGTAGTCATTGTATAAATCATGGTATTAGAAAATGAACTGAAAAATGGAAGGATTTGAATTACAGATAGGCATTAGCATTAGCATACCTGATTAAAGTAGCGCTGCATAATGCATGCCATGAGATATGATGCCATACTGCAAGACAATACAATACACTTAATTATGAGAAATATACCTATGACTCAAATCATGTAATAGAATGCAAAATGTGGTCTTTAAACTCACCCAAGCAGCTTGAAAAATCTGACATAATTGCTGCTGTTCAGAGATCTAAAGACTTCCAGTGCGAATTTGACATCAGGAGATTCTCTAACTTCTTGACGGAATTCCATTACTTCTCTGTGGAAAGAGAATGGAAGGGAATCAGTGTGTGGGTATTTGAAGGGTCTATCTGACGGAAAAACAAACGAATACGTATTTCTTCAGTGCAATACCTTGGAGTAAAGCCTTGGCCAAACAATCAAATAGTTTTGGTCAAACATTTGAGACTTGCTTTTTAAGCAATGTTGGACCGTTTTGGCCATATCACAATGAAAAACAAACCAATACGTATTTCTTGAATGCAATACCTCAGTGTAAAGCCCTGGCCAAACGATCAAACATTTTTGGTGAAACATTTGAAACATATAAGGCTTTTCAAACAATCTTGAACCGTTCGGCCATATCACAAAACATTGCTTGGTAAGCAGAATTCATAACTTCTAGAGGCAAGCAGAAAATCAAACCTCAAAATGTCTGTATTATTCAAGTTCAAAAGAACTTGGTAGCATCTGAATTCGGCTTCGTTGCGACAAATTATACCCTGAAAAAGAAAACAGGTACAAATCAGATGCCAGCAGCTGTTTCATCAAACAAACAAAGAGACATAAAAGTGAATAAAGAAATAACTAGGAGACAAACAACAGAAAGAACTAACAGAAAAAGGGAAATAGAGACAAACAAGATGACAAAACAAATAAAACAAACATCTCGAAAATAAACAAACGACAGACATGCAATGAAAGTAAGCAAACAAACAAATGAACAAACAAACAAGCAAACAAACAAACAAAAAACAAAAAGCCAACAAACAAAGAACCAAACAAACTATCAGAGGAACAATGAGCAAACAAGCCAGCAAACAAACAAACAAACAGACAAACAAGCAAACAAAAGGAGCGATGACAAAAATAAACAAACAACGGTTAAAAAATTGTTAGACAGTATTCAAATTTACCTTTTGTACGTAGAGATCATCATACATATGCTTGAGACTTTGTAAACATTTAGTGAGATTCTCATTGTTGATTTTCGGGTCGAATGCATTCAGATCTTCTTCACAAAGATGATGGGAGCAAATTATATGAAACCTACAAGAACAATAACATAAGTTTAGAAAAGTAAATTATATCTGCATATCATATATGGAAAGACCTTGGCTCCAACCCACAACATTTTTGGTTGTAACATATGCGGTCACAACTGTGCCATAGGCACAAAATAAAGCAACTATTGGTTCAACAAACCTTGCACATTTTTCGATTAATTCCACGCTGATTTCGTTGGAAAGATGTTGTTGAGTGATGTCCTAGAAAAAGAAACCCCATCTTCTTACGCTGGTTTTTTTGTGCAAGCAAACAGGAAGACAAGCTAGCAAGCAAGCAAGCAAGCAAAGAAGCAGACAAGCCAGCAAGGCAAGATGTAGCAAGCTAGCAAGTTAGCAAGCAAGCAGGCAAGCAAGCAAGCGAGCTATAGCAAACTAGCAAGTAAGCAAGCAATATGCAAGCAAGCAAAGCAGAAAGGAAGCAAGCTAGCTAGCAAGCTATAGCAAGCAAGCAATCCCTACCCATTAATAAAGGTTGGTGTTTATGGCAGCTACAACGCTGATGAGGGCCTGCAGCTAGTGCCCCCTGACTGATAAAGTCTACAACAAATGCCCTTGATGCCAATTTACCTAAATCGGAAGGATGGACAGCTGAGTTGAAGGTAAGCAGGTGGAAAGAAACCGCTTGGACCACCGGGTATGTAGAAATTCGATAACCGATAAAATTTAACCCACTTGTGACATAGGAAATGGCCCTTAATTTCGCAAAGAATATATTTCATTACAAATAAATGGCATTCAACCTAGCAAAATAGGCCTTCTTAAATCACCTTTCTTATTCCACGTGTTCTGTTCCAAACAAAATCATACCATTCAGCCCAATTGCCATTCGAAGCGTCCATAACATTTAAAACAAGATAATCCATTGTTATTTTGAGTACATGAGCAGGTCTTAGTTCGTGAGGTAAAGGCTCTTCCTAGAAATAAAAGATTTAGTAGTTTTCAGTATAAGAAAGCGTCCATATAAAGAAGTCCAAATAATGAAGCAAATTACAAACAACAGCCAAAATATGACGTATAAATGACGTCATATATGACGTAGAAATGATGTCATAAAAGAATACCTGGTCGGCGGAAGATCTACTGTATTCCTTGATAGCTTTGGCGTGATCGATGGCTGGAAACTGTCCTGAATGAGTGTCCTAAGAGATCAATAATATTAGAATAAACCATAGAAATTGTATGATCATATGTATGCCATTGATGAGATCTTGGGTGTACTGTATGACCTCTGGCTGCGTACGCTAACGCTTCTCTAACTGAGCTGCCTAGCCGATAGCTACAAGTACTAGACGTATCAATGGCTCAAATTGTCCATTTCTGTCCAAAAACACAGGGGCAACATCGCACTTAAACACCACAACACATAGTCAGTAAACAGGACATTGAGAACATATGATCATTAGGTTGAAGCTATGGTTTACATGGTAGTAAAGTATAAAGCTTGAAATTTTATTACCGCATTTTCAGTGCCAGACAGAATTTCAAACGGAGCCAATCTTCGCTGATACTCTCTTAGATATCTCTCCTGGTGGACAAAGAAAATAACGCATGTCGAACTCGTTAACTATAGTGGATAAATAGTATTCAGGGTACCAAAACAAAAAAAGCTTCAAAGAAACTTTATGTTTATAATTAGAAGAAAGTAAAGGTGGGAGAAACAAGCTGCCTACCTTTTCAGGGCACATATCTGGACATGTCCCAATAACCAAAGATGCTTTTTTTAAATCGGTCTCCTTCTTCACACCTGGAAAAAGATTATGCCGATCTAAATGTCATGAAATCCAGGTATGTTACTTCTTTCTCTCAAGTCACCGATCTCAGCTTTGTATAGTGGTCCTACTCAATCTTGCTCCTCTTTTTTCTACTCTGAAACTCCTATTTTCCAAGAAAATTGAAGAGTAGAGCGAGTAGAATAGATAGAGTAGAAGAATAGAGTAGAGCAGGTTAAATGAAATACCCCATCCTTCCTCACAACAATTTACCGGAATGCTGAAGAATTCTTCAATAAAGAAAATAAAGAGTTATATGATAGTACAAAAGTTCCCTTTGCTTCCAGTCTTAGGTCCTTGGCAGTGCCCCTTTACTTTTATGGGATCTCCATCTCTGATTTTCTATACTCCCTTACACTACCAGTTAAGTATGAAGGGGGACGTTTAACGGAAGAGGGGCTACATCGTTATTGAAACAATAAGAACAGTATATAACAATACAAATAATTCTCAAGAACAATGGATTGTGTTTTGGAACCTGCCCTTTTCCAGCCCACCCCTCTCCAACTTCAAACCAGCCTCTTTTACTCTCTTCTCCATTCCCTTTTCCCTCTTTGTCTTCAAACATGGTCCTACCAACCTTCTCTTATTTTCTGGTCGATTTTTTCCAGGATTTCTGCCTTCTCGTTTACATCTCTCGCCTGTGCATTTGAAAGTTGGGTCTTTGCAAAGTCCATTATCATCTGAGAAAATGCATTGTTATTCCTTCCTTTTGGAACAGGTTGTTCACTTGAGGGCTAAAAGATAATCAAAGACAAACTTAGTTATGATGAATTACCATGCCTCACTGTTTAGTACGTTGATAATTTTTATTAAGAATTTCTCTTGCAAGTAAGATAGCCAAAATTTCAGATGAACACTCAATAACCTCAGTACTACTCGATACAACAAATCAAAACTGGCGTAAGTTCTACTAACACACACATAGATACATAGATACATACAGTGAAAACCAGCTTCAAACGCACCATCTCAAACCTTAGCCTTGCAAGGCAAACATAACTAAATCGAAACTAAATCACTTATAATTGCAGAGCAATAGCAAGAGGAGATAGAGTACATATATCAGATTGTTGTCCCAAGTTGTGAGTCATTAGGGTAGACTAATTAACGACTTTTTAGAAAGAGTTCGTCATACAAAAATGTTTTTCAAAATGTTCGATCTATTTTTCCTTCATCAGTGTAATGTTCTTTTACAATAAAGATATATACCGATATATATTTTCATGAAGTCGAACACTAAGATAGATTTTTCCACGAGCTTGACCAGACAGCCAACGGTGTTTCCACTTAGCTATAGAGCCAAATTACATCGCTGTGTAACTCTCCAAGTCATACAGCCCAAGGCTCTCGTCCCATTTACCATTTTAGTGTTTCGGCTATGTTGAGCCTTCTTCAGCACCACAACTATTTATATATATTTGTCATGAATGGCGAACACAAGGATAGATCTTTCAAGCATATAAATACAAGTACAAGGGAACAAACCATTGGCTTGCTAACTTCAGCAGTAGGCATGGCAGAAAACATCTCATCCTCTAAAAAAATTATGATTGCTTCAATTACTCTTTGTCAATTTACTCATAGTAAAATGCACATTCAAAACAAAATCAAGGGAAAGACGGTCAGAGAAACTGTATCCGTCCCCCGGCGATAAAGGAAACATCAAACAATTTCAAGCATATGTCTGAGTTACAGAAGGGGGCATTATCAAAACCTATTACCATCGATTGAACGAATATGCAGATTATTAATCTACCTTTCATTTCACTGGGCTGTTTAGTCTTTGAGACATGCCAGAAAATTTGGATAGGTTCATATCCCTCACGAAGAACTGTGCCATTTTCTTTCGCCATTGCCGCAGAAGCCTACAAAACAAGGTGATTTCTAGCAATTACAGTATGAGAAGCAACAAAATGAATGTATTCTTTATTGCTTTTATTAAAGCCCTCTTCTCTATAAAGCTATCACTTTCTGATACGCCTCAGATTATGGCAACTAACGTCTTAATTCTATAAGAACCAGCAAATTTCGCCCTAGGCTGGCCGTTACGAGAATTTCGCCTACGGTGTTTCCTTTAATTATCCCTTCCTAAGATATCAGATTCTAAAATTAGCCCTTACCTTGAATAAGCTCCCCCCAATCCTGCCTGAAACCGGAAAAAAATGGCATGGTATATTTCAGTAAACGTTTGGAGAGGCACCTGATTTGTGTAAAAAAGTAGCTCGTTTGCTTATTGCTTTGATTGTAAGCTTTTTATTCGGCTCGATGGCCTTAATTTCATATTCAGCCCAGTTTTCCTTAGGCTATATATTTAAAGTTGGCTTTTATATAGAATAGCTAGAAGCTCATGCTACGGCTAGCCTTAGTTTGACATTACACAAATGACCAATCAAATGTTGTTTGTCCTGTCCAACATTTGAAGTTTTCATGTTATGCACAATGTTTTCCCGTTTTGCCACCCCTGCCACGTCTTAAAACACAGCTCCTCAAACCTTTTATAAACATTACATACTAAGCAAGTTCTGCTTGTCAAACGTTTGCGACGTTGCCAAATGTTCACAATATTACTTAATAAGCAGAGTTCGAATGTTTCACAGATAATGCTTTATCTTTTGAGCGACGATATAAGCGGGTTCTACAGGCCATTTTTCTAATAAAACTGTTCTCATAAGAGTGCAATCACAACATCATCTTTAAACAGTCAGCAACCGCTGGGCTCGAAAATTAAGTCGCGTAAGTCTTCGCCTAATTAGAGCAGGCAGTATTCAGCTTTCAAGATTTTTATGGATGATCGTCTAGTCAATGCGTGCAATAGATGAAGGTGAAATCGTCTATTTAGTGCAAGTCGCTAGGATCTTAGTAGTAGGTTAACTAATCGAGTCATCGACCCTGGCTCTGACGCTACCGTAGCTTGGGCGACGAACGCCGGCCTCACTTAGCTTCTGACACCACGAGCAAGCTGAATACGGGCAGAACACCACAGGACCTTCTAATCGTGAGTGTTTTTCAAAAGAACTTACATGATCTGAGAAGGTAATGATGGCTGATTTTGAGCTGACGTGACGATACACTCGTTTGATTTCACCAAATCGTAGAAAAAACGATCTCAGGAACTCTTTATCGTTAAGTTCATCTGGGACATTCATCAGCTGAATTGCGGTACTGCTTGCAATTAAAGACATACCTGAAAGTAAGAAGAACTCATGTATTAGGGTCATTGAGAGAACACATTTAGGAAGTATTCTGTATTAGAAACAAATGCTCTAAACTCTATGGTTTCTCGGAAGTTTTTCAAAAGGCTGACTCAGCACTTTTCAGGCTACCTTTATTTCCAGATATACAAGATGGAAGCTCTTCTTTTTGGGATTTCTTAAAGGATGGCGAAACAGAGTGAGACCCTTGATGTTATGTACCAAGGCTCTAAATTCTGAGCACCAAGTAGTATAGCAATAGATAACCTAAAGACCCACTTTGAGAAGTGCTTCAAACGTGCAATACTTACATTTACTTGTGGGGTCTCATTCGATTCACCTTGATGAGATCTGCAAGTTGGTACTATGTTCAACAATGACTCGGTTGCCATTTCATTGTATTGCGTGTAGCCACCTATGGATTTCTCAAAACAGGGCATTTTCAGGTGCATGGCATTATCAGAACAGGTGAAAAATAGTGTAGCTACAGTTTTAACATATTTCTAGAGTAGCTATACTTCATGTATCATAATGCTAGCTTTTCCTTTTCTTAAATCTTAAAAGTAAAGCTCCAAGAAAATAAGTCATGCTTCTCCAAACACTTATTTTGCTCATATGCGCTGGGAAAATAAAAGAGGATAGCAAGAAATTCTACTGCAACCATGACATGGCAAACGGACAGGCAAGTCAAAGAAACAATAAACATAGGCATACACATACCATCAAACTCTTGTTTATTTGCAGCTATTTCTCCAAATGTATTTCCTTTATCTGACGTCTTTTTCCACAAATTCAAATCTGGTTTTTGATCTTTCTGGCCAAAGATTCCACTAGATGATGCAGCTTGCTGGGTTGACACTTGATCCAATTGCTCTGGCTTTTGTAAAGCAATGGCAAAGGGGTTTGAAAACATTGCACTGGAATCTGGTTTAGGGATAGTTAATCCATGACTAAGATCCAGATTAGGATTAGCAAATCCTAAACTAGAATCCAGTTTAGGGTTGGCATAACCATGTAATCCAAACACAGATTTCTTTGGACTGCTTTCTTGATGGATCTGGATTGGCCTTTTCTCTTCTCTGCTCTTCAAAGCTAATGCAAATGGATTGCTCTGAGCTGTTCCTTGATTTGCAGCAAATAGATTTTCTTTCAGTGGTTGCACTGTGTTTGATGGCAGGGTTGTCAAATCTGAAAATGAGAATATTTAAAAAGAGATATTAGACTTTGCTTCTTTTAGAAAAATGTTGCTCTTGAATCCTACTTTTAGAACAGGAGGGGAAGACCAAAAGTGGTTGGGGGGGGGGGGTGGGTAAACAGCCCTCCAAAAACTTAACTGATTTTAATACTCTACCTTTGTTTCCTGTTCCTTCAGTCTCTTTTTCTTCTGACCCACATTCCCACCAGAACCAACAACAAATGGATTCTTTTGTTTAAAACTTTGATCCCCTATGGGCATCTGCGCTAAAGTGTCTAGTGGCTTTTTGATTGCTGCAAAAGTTGTTTTGTTTTCTGAACTTTTCAATGCTGCAGCAAACGGATTGAAGTTGGCCCTCATCTGAGGTTTTGTGAGACCACTGTCATCTAATATAGGGTTCACTGCTTCACTTTTTTGCTCCAGAGGCTCACTGACATTATCTTTAGAGGCTAATTTCTTTCTCAAATCCCCTTTTTCCCACACATATGGATTTGATCCTTTCTGTCTACTTTGATCCATTCTTCCTAATGGCTTTCTGTTCATTGGTCGTCTTGGAGGCTGGATTTGACTTCTGACATTCCCTGAAACAATATTGGAAATATAGATAATAGAATGCAGTTTACTGGACACACATTGACATCAGTTTCAGTATTATGCATGCCATAGCCCTTTAACAAAAATGCTACAGCTGTATTTTCTATTTCTCAAGGAATGGGTGTGAAATATGGTTCTATGCCACTAGAAAACAAAGTAGGAAAAGTAGCCAAGTGACCAAGTGAACAAGCAACAAGATATATGTTGATCGACAGGTAATGTTCAGCATTAACAAGTGAAGGTGAAATACGTTTATTTAGCACCAGTCATTAGGATCTCAGTAGTAGGTTCCAGGATGCAGATACTGGCACTTGCACACCTGAGACAAGCAATAGAACAATAGGGTAGACAACAGAAAGTGGCTCCTGCACCCACAAGATCTTGTTGAAAACTTCCATTATCTGCAAACTGGATTTATTGTAGGGTGCAGAGAAGATCTTCTCCACACAATCTTGGGGATAACAATAGACCCTATTGTTCTTCTATTGTTTTCATCTGAGCCCTTCTCTGCCAGACTGCAGAGTGTGGCACTTGCACACCCTAGATTAACAATAGAACATTAGAATAGAACAATAGAAAATGGCTCTTGCACACCCAAGATCTCATTGAAAACTGTCATATTCTGCAAACTGGCTTCAGCAGGCAATCTGCAGAAAATACAGTCCGGACCTCTGACATGACAAGCCAGCTGGATTAGGCCCCTGTGCCCGATATCCAGTCCTGTTTATCAGCCGCGGCTCAAAAAAGGCTGCCCAAAAAGGCCCCAGTAGCGCAATTATACCTTCTTCAGCATCTTGACTCTTTCTCCTCTGTAATCTTTGCTTTCTCTGTCTAAGGTCTTCATTAGTCAAACCTGTTCTAAAACTGGCCTTTTCATTTATTCCTTGTGGGCTTGTCAAGGTACGCTTAGCTCCTTGAGAGAGTCTTCTAACAGCTTGCTTTTTCTAGAAATCAGGAAATGAAAAATTAAAATACGCAATGCATCAACAAAAAACCCAACGACCTAAAATTTGCATGGATATACAGGGATAGGCCTACGCCTATCCGCGGTGGGCCCAACAAATCATGGTTTAATTCCACTAAAAACTTTGCTCGATACGTAAAAATAGTTGAACTTGCTTTCGAAACATTTATCTTAAGGAATACAATGAGCATAAAGTCCTAGATCAACAAAAATAAGACCTTTTCGATTTCATATCTGTATTTCCTCGCAGACATCTTTTTCCATCTCCAATGGCGCGAACAGTACTAGAACGTGGTCGACTAAAGCAAATTACGACGTCTGCCAAATATCCGACTCGAGGCTGTAGCAAAAACATCGCAAAATCGAATCTGACCGCGATCCTTTGCAATCAATGCCATCGAGCTCTGTTTTTGCTTCTAAGCCATCGTTCGAAAGCAAAATGCAAAATAGAAAGGTTGTCAGGCACTTTGTAGCAAATCATAATGGGACCTATTAGTAAGACAATCCTAAATAGAATCCCATCAACCAGAAAATGAGCGGCACGTCCAGTATGTCTACATATAGAAGTCCCCCCGGGGGATCTGCAGGTCCAAATCTACAGACCCTAAATATCTGTGACATCTGTGTTGCAAGTAAGGATCACATGGAAATCAGTGCAGAGTGAAATGACAAGAGCATAGACGACAGAATATATGGCGAAATCTTAGAACAAGCGGATTTCTACAAATATCTGATCGAAATTGGCAGCAAATCTTCCTTTGCTGAAATCACCCTCACAAAATTCATCAAATGAAACGAAAATAAAGATGAAATCAGATTAAACTTTTTCTGTAACAGTAAAGAGACAATAAATTTCGTTTTCTTCTTTAATTCTTTAAACATTTATCAAACTGTTAAAAAGATCTGAATATCATGTGTACTGCTAAAATCAAGTATAGTATCTGTTCTCAGCAGATTAATATCCATTTAGCTATCTTTTCTTGTATTACGAGGTTTTTTAAGAAACCTAACAAAATCATTGCTTCTTTCAGATCACTGAGCATCGGTTCACTGTCTTATTTTCTCGCAAATCAAGTGCATTTCACAGTCATGTTTTCATCATCATCATCATCAGCGCAGCTGTCCCTCTATTCAAATGGTAGTTCTTCTATTTTCCAGTAAAACGTCACTTCTTCAGAGTACGCTAAAAACAAGGGTTGGGGAAAATATTAAGTTCGAATTTTCGTGGTACAAAATTTCAAAGTCGCCAAAATTGTACGTCGAACCACGGAAAATACAACATTGAAAGCAGGGAGCCCGATATTTCATTGGGTATTACTGTCTTATTTTAAGCTTTCAGCATGGTCCCCTGTCATAGCCAGGGTTGGGAGTACCCCCCCCCCCCCGGCCAGGGTCAAAGTCTCGCTAGTTCGTCTACTTCTGATATCCTAGGGATCTTTTCAGAGCACTAAAGGCACCAAGAAACAAAAAAACAAAAACAAGAAGTCATCGAATTGATATATCATACACTTACAGACAAGGTTAATCAAAAGGAACTTCGCTACTCCTCTGCCTTCCATCAAGGACTGAGTAACTTTATTTCGATTTACTTTCTTTTTTCGATTCACGATGCTTCTCTGGAACCCAACGTCTTAGGAGCAGTTCCTTCAAAAAATTGCAATAGGATTAAAGATTGAAGTCAACAATTTACCGAAAATCTATCAAAATCTTTAGATGGTCACAAAAATAAGCTAAGATGGTATGCAAAACGTTTTTTCTTGGCACTAGCGAAAAATGCTTGACAAGCAATTTCTTGCGACATGGGCAAACGATCGAACATTTTGCTTGCCCAGCAAATTTCAAATTTCTGACAAACAGTGTTTGATCATTTAGCAAGGGCCTTAAGCAATGTTATGTGAAGTTGCCAAACGACCAAGCATTGTTTTAAAAGCGAATTCAAATGTTTGACAAACAATATTCGATCCTTTGGCAAGGGCCTTAGGCAATGTTTTGTGACGTTGCCAAACGGTCAAACATTCTGCTTGCCCAGCAAATATCAAATGTTTGACAAAAAATGTTTGATCGTTTTGCAAGGGCCTTAGGCAATGTTTTGTGACGTTGCCAAACGGTCAAACATTTTGCTTGCCCAGCAAATATCAAATGTTTGACAAAAAATGTTTGATCGTTTGGCAAGGGCCTTAGGCAATGTTTTGTGACGTTGCCAAACGATCAAACATTCTGCTTGCCAAGCAAATTTCAAATGTTGGACAAACAGTGTTTGATCTTTTGGCAAGGGCCTTAGGCAATGTTTTGTGACGTTGCCAAACGATCAAACATTCTGCTTGCCCAGCAAATATCAAATGTTTGACAAAAAATGTTTGATCGTTTGGCAAGGGCCTTAGGCAATGTTTTGTGACGTTGCCAAACGGTCAAACATTCTGCTTGACAAGCAAATTTCAAATGTTTGACAAACAATGTTTGATTGTTTTGCTTGGGCATTACAAGAATTGTTTGACGAAGGGCGTTTTGTGAAGGGGCCAACTGTTCAAAAATTAAGTGATGAGCAAATTTAATATGTTTGCCAAACAATGTTGGATCGTTTGAATAGGGCCTTACAAAAAATGTATAAGGAAAACTGATTTGTGACGTTGCCAAACGGTAAAAACATTTTGCTTGACAAGCAAATTGCAAATGCTTGACAAACAATATATGATCGTGTTATTAGGACCTTACAAGAAATGTTTGACGAAGGGCGTTTGGCGAAGTGGCCAACCGTTCAAAAATTGCTTGATGAGCAAATTTAATATGTTTGCCAAACAATGTTTGATCGTTTGGCAAGGGCCTTAGGCAATGTTTTTGTGCCGTTGCCAAACGATCAAACATTTTCTTGAAAAGCAAATTTCAAATGTTTTACAAACAATGTTTGATCGTTTGATTAAGGCCTTAGGCAATGTTTTTGTGACGTTTGCCAAACGATCAAACATTCTGCTTGAAACAAATTGCAAATGTTTGACAAAAATGTTTGATCGTTTGGCAAGGGCCTTAGGCAATGTTTTGTGACGTTGCCAAACGCAACACATTCTCTTGAGCAAATTGCAAATGTTTGACAAAAAATGTTTGATCGTTTGGCAAGGGCCTTAGGCAATGTTTTGTGACCTTGCCAAACGATGAAGCATTGTTTTAAAAGAAAAATTTAATGCTTGACAAAAAATGTTTGATCGTTGGCCAGGGCATAACAAGGTTTCGCAGCAAATAAACTTATACCTGGACTTCCAGCTGGGTTAAACATTTTGGCGAGTTCAGTTCTTCTTTGGAGATCCCTGGAAAAAATTGATATAAAATAAGAAAGGGTAAAGTTGTTACTCTGAGTTTCAAAATAACATAAAGCAGAATTTGTATAATAGAAGAATGGGGATCTTGGAAAACATTGTACGAATTTTGAAACTTACTCTCTGGCTTGATAACTAAGCATAATAGAACTTCCTATAAAAAGAGAAAAAAATCATTTTGACAACAGATGCTCTATACAACAGGCAGTACTGTGAACACGCCCAAAGAAAGCCTATTTTCATTTGTGAGTGAGGAAAGTTTGCAGCTTGGCCTTCTTCTGTCTGGAGGAAGGATGAACGCTTTTCTGTACTCTGGCCAGCTGTGATGCGGTTTATTTTGAAAAGAAGATGCATGCATTAGTCTGGGAAACGAAGGCAGTGTATAATCAATATTTGGAGCAACGTTTTCCAGGTAGTATATATGTTCAAAAAAAGGAGTGGCATTTTTGAGAAGCTAAAAACCAAAGAAGCGGTAATGCCAATATATAGCGAAACCTACAATAACAGAACAAAGTTGGCCCTTTGAGAAATGAGTTCCATTCGAATCCTCGTATTCTCTCCCTATATTTTTCGTTCCCTTCAGATTTCTTGAAGCAGGAACTCCACTTTAAGTCAAAAGAATAAGACAGGATTTTGATTTATTTTTAATATGAATGACAAGATAATAATTTTGGTGCTCACCTTTGCTACATGTTCAGCAACGCGATTGATGCAAGACAGATACTGCCAATTCCACGGTAAAGAATCCAAGGTGTTTCCTATTTCCCCATTCTCAACCATGTATGAAAAGACTGCATAACTGAAACAATTGAAACAGTTAAAAGTTTATAACAAGTTGCTAGTTTAAACCTCATAGTCTAAAAGAACACGACTCATATGATGGTTCAAAACTTTATAAACTGAGTGAAAAACACTGTGATTATATATAGAAATGCATTTTCCCGAATCGTCGTTTCTCGTCCAATGCTTAGCATGTTTGAATGCCAGACTCACGACACGAGTCTCTAGTTTACGCTCCCCTTATTTTGATTTGTCACTCCAACAGACACACTAAGCGATTGTAGAAAACAACAACGACAACATCGAGCGAAGAAGTGAGACTTCTGTATTGAGTCTATTTGAATGCTTCTAGTAAAATTTGGGCCTCTTCTCCCCTCCTTTTCTGATTATTAGGAAGCAAATTATGAACTTCAAATATAGAATTTTGATGACGGAAATTTTGTCAGCAGAGAAGATGTTCCCATCGAAAAAGTGAAGTTTTATTGTTAAAGTTATTCGATAGTTTTAAGATGATGTCATACCTTGAGTGGTAAAATGGCATTCCCTCCTTGTAAAGCACTATAAATAAAGAAGAAACTCATTTAAGAGATTGCTACCAAAAACACAAACACAGGGTTGCAGTGTTGAATGTAGTGATATGCAACGCAAAGAAAAACATAGATTTTTGATATGGATGGCACTCGAACATGGACTGCATGATCAAGGGCAAATGACGTTTCAACGACATTTCAAGTCAGACACCCCAAGGCACTACTTCCGTTTGACTGTGTGTTTCGGCTATGATGAGCCTTCTTCCACCTTCTTCAGTTTATAGCTATTTCGTTTTTTTTTGGTTCGCAAGTAGCAGTAGATAAATATATGAGAGTAGAATTAAAGCAGAAATACAGATTATTTCGATACCGGGTTCATCTGTTCGAGATTGAAAATTCTGCTTGAACAGTGTTTATAGCTATACATAATCAATATGTAAAAAGCATTGGCTCTCTGATAATGAGGTCTAGGTTCGATTCCCATCTATTGTGGTATGCAACCTATGAAAAAATCTATCCTAGATGGGATTTGAACCTGCACTGCAAGGCCAGAGAATCAATGACGTTTTCACTGAGCTATAGAGCTTATTGAAATCGCTGAAAAACTCTACAAGCTAAACAGCCCAAAGCTCTCCTCGAGTTCGACTAGTTGTACTTCGGCTATGTTGAGCCTTCTTCAGTACCAAACATGTATATATATTTGTCATGAATGGCGAACACTAGGATAGATACCAATAGATATAAATATGATAGCTCTATCCATGTTAGTAGAATAAAAAATGGCACAATAAGCTTAGATGTCAGTGTTTCTTCTAATGAGAATGGTATTGATAAGAAATACAAACTAATGATGATCATGATCATGAACTTACAGAAATCTGAGCCATAAACAATGCCATCTCGAACAACCCAGCCTTTACTTCTGAAATAATGATAGACTGTGTACGTCTCCACAAATCTTGGTTTTAATTTGCAGAATGTTTTCCACAATTCAGGAATCGTTATTCTTTCCTGTATAAAATAGAAGGTATTATTAGAATCAATTCAATTCAGATTTATTCATATTCATATATTAACTCATAATTTCAAAGTTTAATTACAAATATACATCCTATCCTAGAAGGTGCTGTGGCGTCGTGGTGTAATCCAGCTGACTCGTGGTGTCACAAGCTCAGTGTGGTCAGGGTTTGAGCCCAGCCATGGTAGCGTCACAGCCAGGATCAAGGTCTCGACTAGTTAACCTACTACTGAGATCCAAGCGACTGGCGCTAAAATACCATTTCACCTTCACCTTCACCTATACAACCCAGGAAAAGACTAACAGTCAGGGTGCTATAGGAACTGCACCCGGAAAAGCCAGCGGGCAACGCAACAATGATTTAAAATAAGCGCATTGGCTTGCAGATTGGACGTTTGACTACTTGTTTCTACCCCGTAGCTACTGGACTATAAGCTTAACTAGCCTGGGCCTTTAAGAAAAAAAAAACGTTACAATAAGTTATAAAAACAGTAATAAGAATATTATAATAAAGAATTAGAAAAACTTAGTTAATAGAAACGAGAAGGTGAAGGTGAAATGGTGTTTTTATCGCCAGTCGCTAGGATCTCAGTAGTAGGTTAACTAATCGAGACTTCGACTCTGGCTGTGACGCTACCGTGGCTGGGCTCGAATCATGACCACACTGAGCTTCTGACACCACGAGTCAGCTGGATTACACCACGACGCCACAGCACCTTCAAATGACTAGATAACGACTAGAGTTGCTCCAATCAGTAAACGAGGGCTTCGAAATACAACTAATGAAAGAAAGAGGGAACATTTATCATCCATTAAAAGGAGGAAAACTTCATTTTTATTTGCAACCTTCTTTGTTATCAATCGAAACCTGCTAATAAATGACTTCGAGTTTTATCAAGTAGTTGTTCATTGACTACCAATTTGATCACGGCTTAGGGATCTTAACTGGGTGGCCGTTCTTTTGCTGTTTCAAGAAAAGGGACGAAAGGACATACAATAGAAGGTGAAATGTTGTGTTTAGTACCAGTCGCTAGGATCTCAGTAATAGCTTAACTAATCGAGACCTTGACTCTGACTGTGATACTACAATAGCCTGCTGCGGGTTCAAACCCTTCCTGAGAGTGTTCAAACCCTTCAAGACCTTCCTGAGCTTCTGACACCACGAGCCAGCTGGATTAGACCACGACGTCACATCACTTACAAGAGGGCTGAGAGACAAATGTCTCCTCTGGCTAGTACATTAAAAGAGGCAATTTAATCGTGTGAATCGTGATTCCGATTTTTACTTTAAGGAGATTATCTAACATACCTCATTTTCATCGAGCAATGTCAGGCAACCAAGACCAAATACCAAAAAGAATGCCTAGAGATAAATAATTTCAGGATTTCTTAAAATATTCATTGGTAAAGCAAGTTCTTTGCTCCATTAAGGAGTTTTAGAATCTGTCCATATCAAAACCAAAAGCCCGGTTCTGTGTATACAGAAAGAGTTCTTTTTTGCTTGGAATCTGATCATCCTGCTGCATCCCGCTAGGCTAGCCGATCGGTTTTCAAAACACAATGCAAATTCGGCTTCACTTTCTGATTGCTGCATTTCGATCCGCATCAGAGTATAAGCTCCAGCTTAGCTTATAGTTTCAGTCTATAAATGACGTTCGTAGCTACTCTGAAGAGTGTGAGACAAAAAAGCTTTTAAGTATGCCAAAAATGTCTACGCTGTTTATCGCAATTTTGAAGGCCCAGTGTCAGAAAATAGGCTTCAAATTTTCCCGGTTTAAAAACATTAAATCTGTTTGACTTCTAAATCATCTAGCAATCCTTTTCTGGTCATATCAAAACGAGACTCTTGTTATCCGAGTCACACTTGACAGCACGGGACGGAAGATCACCGATCATCGCGGACAAGCAGCATACATGAGCACTTGGTCGGCAATGATCATAAACGGTAGCCGACAGTTTGCGATCAGGTTTACAACATATGATAACCAGGCTTAACAAAGAAACAACACAAAGAATACCTCTTCAAGGGTTAACTGCAGAAATTCAGTAATTGGGAAAGGATCTTCCAGTCTGCAACGCTTGTTGAGAGTTTCATCCTAAAAATGATTACTCAGAAATTATAATGAAAACAGCTACCGGTCCCTTTTGAGTTCAAGATAGAGAGAATTGATAACAGGCAATAAATTTCATAAAAAATTTCAAATGGTGCCTCCCCTAGCCCACCTGACTTTCTAAAACGAAGGACAGTTTCTAGAAAGACTGAAACAAGTCACTCACCATGTCATCGTCTTCAGCAAAGTTATCTGGCACTGAGGACATCTGTCCTTTGTCACAAACCATATCACCTGTCTCTTGAAGTGCTCCTGCTTGGTCCTGCAAGGGTGTGCTTGAGTTTCCTTCTAAATTTGACCAAGATAGATGCTGCTTGAGCCTACAAAGTTGAAAACAGATAAGAAACACAGCAGAATGAAGCTTGTGTGGTATCTTGTGGATATTAAGCTTGTAAGAAGGTTGGGACACTACTAAAATTTATACCACGATTTCGATAACAAAAACAACACCTTTCAAAGTGATGAAGACTATTAATTATGAAATTTCCTAAATTTGAATTTGATGATGGTCTCAGGAAAAAGAAGGAATGCTTTCAAACGTTTTTCTTTAATGATTCCTGTTTCTCAGCCTCCTTGATGAAAACTGGGGCATCTCTTTAAGAAAAACAATCAAGTCATACCCTATCACATTTTTACATCATATTTAGTCCATAAAGAAAACCATTTCTTAGTAATGATTGGGGGAGGGGGTGATGGCCCCCTCTTGCCCCCTGGCTATGCCACTGTGAGAGGTCTTTTTATTGGATAGGGTTGAAAACATGGGGTTTTAATCAATGAAATACAGTATGGTAATGAAAAGGCACAGGCAGATATGTCTCCGATATTTCCTATTCAGATAAATACCTTTCCTGATGTATGGCATCAAACGATCGTATTCTCTTCATTCTTTCTTCATTAGTTACTATTCACAAAGAAAACAGAAGTAAATAACAAAATGAAATAAGGTAATGAAAGAGTCAGTGATTCAGAAAAATGAAGAAGCAACTAACAAACAAAATGAGATAAGGTGAAGAAAGGATTACTGATTCAGAAAACAAAAAGTGAGTTACTGAGGCTTTACTAACATGATTTTGATGAACGATTGATGAAGTTATGCCTGCATCTATCATCAAATGTGTTTCCCAATTGGCTGAACCGAGGATCACTTTTTGACAAGCAACCTTTTCCAAAAAGCCCTAAAAATTGAAAAGGCGTAAACATTATAAAATCAAGCTTTATCATTACATTCCAGAAATTTTGTATCTTCAGGATGTTGTTTTCCAGAATGGAATTTGTGTGCACCACGCACCATGGACTATTGTTCTCCAGACAATAGGGCCATTGTTTTCTATTGTAATCACTTAAATTGCACATCAAAGTTCTTCAGTACACACAAAGTTTCCACACTGGTATGGCCTTTTTCAACGAGATCTCAGGTGTGCAAGAGCCCCTTTCTATTGTTTCATCCTATTGTTAGCCTATTGTTCTAATGAAAAACTCGGGTGTGTACTGTATGTGTCCAGCCCAACTCTGCAGTGGGGACAGCACTCTCGCTGTGTCTTCTGCTCTGCTATATAAAAAATACTTCTCATTTAACTCTACCTTGTCTAAGGCCTACTGGCTT
>JACTAT010000010.1:1717879-1734162 GCA_014526335.1 Chrysaora quinquecirrha
TTCCAAATACAAAAAGCACCAGTACTGTCTGCCTTCTAATAGAAGATACTGAGAGTAAAGCTATCTAAATACATCCACAAAAATTGGCTAAAAGACTTTGATTTGGATTGGGGTAAATCATCCACTTGCTACTTGCTTCAGACAGCCAATGAGTTGAAGGTAGTGCACAGAAGAAAACTGTGCTATCAAGCAATGCTGGAGCATTTTGCAACGTCACTTTTTGCCTACAATTTATAGCTCCACATTGTCTATCAACAAGCTGAATATACTAAATGGGGATAAAGACTATAAAAAGGTGCATAATCTTACCAATGTCGCCATTTTCCAGAGCTCGAATATCGGGACGCAATCTGCAGTCCGTTGGAGCAATCTAGGGAAGTAATGACCAGAAATCAGATTAAGGCGAAAAAGAACTCGATTTTTTGTATTTATACAGTAAACGAAACACATAAAACCTTCCGTAAGAGTTAGGGTTACGGTTTGGAGCTATATTTGAGGATTGTGCTTATGTTAAGGCGCAGGCCAAACGATCAAACATTATTTATCAAACATTCGGAATTCACTTATCAAACAATGTTTGAACGTTTGATCACGTCACAAAACATTGCTTGGCAAAATAAGCAGAATTCGTTGCGCTATGTTTATGACTCAAGCAAAAAATTTTTTGAAGAGCATTATTTTGCGATGTGGCCAGACAGTAAAACATTTTGCTTCATAACTAAATTTCAAATGTTTGACAAGCAATGTCTGATCGTTTGGCCAGGGCCTAAGGGTAATGGTGGAATTTAAGGCTCTAAAGGCTTGCATTAAAGTGAGTGTTTAATATCTTTTGATCTGAAATGAAGATCTTTTCGAGGTTTTACGTCAATACAGTTTACCGTTACCATTTTCACTCTTTGGGGGGGGGGGAGGCGATAAATATTTGTCCAGACAGCCAGCCTTAAAAAACTTAGCCGGGTTTGATTGAAGTTCACAATGAAAGATCATACATACCATTTCCTTATGTTCTCTTCGCAGTTCATTCAGTGAAATCGCAAACTCGGTCATATTATACATCTAAAAAATACAAGAAAAGCTTCTGCAATGTCGTGATATCAAGTACAAGAGCGGAGGTATATTAGAAAACTCAAACAGAAAACAGAAAGCATTAACCAAATGTAGTTAGTTATGGTAAATAGTTAACAGTTAGTTAGCATGGCCTGTAAGTTAGTTAGTTAGTCAGTTAGTTAGTCGTTAGTTGGTTGGTTAGTTAGTTAGAATCGCGTATAAGTTAGTTAGTTAGCTAGCTAGCTAGTTAGTTAGATAGTTAGTTAGTAAGTAAGTAAGTTAGTTAGTGAGTAACTTAGTTAGCTTGTTAGTTAGTTAGTTAGTTAGCTTGCAAGATAGTTAGTTAGTTAGTTAGCTAGTTAGTCAGCTAGTTAGTAAGTTAGTTAGTTAGTAAGTTAGTTGGCCAGCTAGCTAGTTAGTTAGATAGTTAGTTAGTTAGTTAGTAGATAAGTTAGTTAGTGAGTAACTTAATTAGCTTGTTAGTTAGTTAGTTAGTTAGTTAGTTAGTTAGTTAGTTATTTAGATAGTTAGTTGGTTAGTAAGTTAGTAAGTTGGTAAGAAAGTTAGTTAGTTAGTTAGTCAGTTAGTTAGTGAGTTAGTTAGTTAGTTAGTTAGTTAGTTAGTTAGTAAGTAAACCGAAAATAGACTCTAAGATTCTTGTAGTAAAGTCGAGTGAGTTACTAATTAAACAAATAAATTTGAAAATATTTCTTCACTTACATCAGCTGCATACGATGGTTTGGGCCTAACTTTCCATATCAAATCAGCACCATCGGGAACTTTGAAATCATCTTTCAAGGCATTGCCTATCTCATTTGTAAAAATCTCCGGCTTATCTGATGGACATGAACACAAATGCGACGTCCAGTCACCTTTTAAATTTCTAATTTTGTTTTTCCTGAAAGAAACGGAAAGAGAAGTAACATCGAGAATTGATATAAGTAAAACGCCTAAATTCCAGCATTAAAATTTAGGGGGCTTGCCTCCTATTAAGTCAGGGTTGAAAGTATTATCTTTCAGAAAATGAAACAATTTGTTTTGATAGCCCTTTCAAGTGATTTTAAAGAGGTTTTTGTCATGTTATGTGCATTTGTAACGAACGAAGCAATGGAAAAACGTTTATATATTCCAATTTTTGGCCCACAAATCGCTCCTTATGCATACAAGTTTGAACGAGGCTCTTACACAATAAATTGAATTCGTCAATGAGTGATTCGAAGGACATTGCAGACAAAATTAGCGTCAACAATCTAGATAGATATAAGTATCAAGGTATCTTTAAGGGCTAAAATTTAGATGGGGTTGCATATACAGAGTATAAATATATACGGAGAATAAATATTAATAAATAGTGGTACCCGTTAATGGAATTTGGCACCAGGGTAAGATTAAAAAAATCTATCAAAATAGGCCTATATCACAAGAACAGGATGACACCATTAAAAATTTAAAAACTTACTGCTGGTCCATAACATGTCCTTCGACTTGGTTCAGATCCTTCCCAAACCAACCGGCTGGCTTGAAATTTAGTACGCATCGATGCCCTGTGCTGTGGCTTATGATGTCAACTACACCAATCTAAAAGTTTGGAAAGACGTCATCAGCAAGAATGTCTGGGTGAATGGCAATAGACAGAAATAAAAATGAATGAATGTATTTTATTTACCAACTCAATCCACAATGTACCAACGATGATATTATGTACTGCAGTCTGAACTGGGCCAAACGTATAAGCTTCGTTATATCTATTCGAAAACATTAACAAACAGTTAAGTAAAAGTGAATTTTTGTAAGCCTATGTCATATAGATTGACTCCCCTCGAACGGGAACCCCCTGTCCAATCAGTGAAGCTAGTGCCTCCCTTGATTCAGGGCCAATTTTAAAAGAAGAAGGCCAAGAAAAATGTGCTGCGTTCACTAATAAAAGAGAGAAAAGCTTTGAACTGTCTAACTTGGAGAGTAATTCGACGACTTAATTGAGTCCTTTGGCTCACTGGACACGTTGTTAGCTTCCTGCTCATGCATTCAACGTTCGCACCCCATCTATTGTAGTATGTCAGTCGTGGAAAATACAATAAAAGAGAAATAAGAGAAATAACAGAATAGCATGTTTATTGTGTAGAACAGGTAGCTTTACTGAAGAAGCGGTTTAGTAAGAAAGACTAGTCCTTGCCCGCATAGTCATGTTACTCCCGAGCGCAGATAATCAGAGTGATAGGTTATGCAAACGTAGGTTCGTCGCGAAGAAAGGAATTAGACTTTTTAAATAGAAAACGACAACCTCCTCCAATTAGCGCTTGCCCTTGTAGAGCTATTTTGTATGTGCCTGTCCGTACACGTTTCTAAATAACTGTCAAAAAAGAGAAATTCAAATCAAATGCTTACTTTGGTATTTCGATTGTAGCTGCACCTTTAGTCTTCACTTCAATATCTTTTCCCCAAAATTTCAAAACAGGCTCAATGGAGAGATACATATTGAAGCCATCACCTTCACAATGCAGAGCACTGATTGGCGGGTGATGACTGACTTGTTCTGATATCAACTTGATTCCTTTGTCTTCCCTACAATGGGTAATGAAATAACAAAGAAAAATTGGAGGCTGTGTTCTATAAGATCACCACAAACCTATTTGCATTCTGGATGCGATGTGTAGGGGGGCGCTAAGAGTATTTTAGGACATAATGAATGCCATGAACAATAGACGCTTCCGCAAAAGATGGCGACCGTTTTGCCTATTGTTTTCATTAAGGATTTTCGAAAGGAATTCTGGGAATAATTTCCTTAGTTACGTATTTTACATAGCTGCAGACGTTGAATTCGTAACTAAGGAAATTATTCCCAGAATTCCATGGGAAAAACCTTCAGAAAAACAAGGGATTGACAGAAACGGCCGCCATCTTTTGCGGGAACCTCTATTCTATATTCTTGTAGGGCAACGTAATGCCAGTCCAGAATCAGCTAATTGGGTCACTTAGTTCGAAATGGCCTAGGTTTTGGTTGGCAAGGTCGAGATAAGGTAGGGAGGCACAAAAGATTGACACTGTACCTGATTAACTCGTATGTTTCCCCTAATAATGGATTGAAAGGTTTTCCAAGTCTTCCTTCATTTGGTGCTTGGGCACTGACTGCAAAAGCAGCTATGAGCTGAAAGAGAAATCTCACAATCAAAACATCGTTCTCAAGATGGATAGGAGGCTAGAGGAACAGAGGGGATTTCCAGGGGGGCTAATCAACCCTCGATAAAACATGGTGTTTGCCAAACAATTCAGGATGTTTGACAAACAATGTTAGATAGTTTGGCAAAGAGGGATAAAGTGACAATATGGCGACTAAACAAAGTATTTTTACCTCTATTCTTTTGACTGGATCTTCAGTTTTAGCTGCTGCATGTATCAACTCAATATAATCACCATATTCAACAACTCTTTGAAGAAACGATAGTGGCTCATTGAACACAACTGAAAAATAAAAAGGTGATGGTCGCATGAAAACTCTGGCGAAACGATCAAGCATTGTTTGTCAAACATTTGGAATTTGCTTATCAAGCAATGTTTGAACGTTCACAAAAATTGCTTTACAAGCAGGATTCGTCGCATATGTTTTTAAAAAGTTCAAAACATGTTTGACAAACATTGTTTTGCCTCGTCACCAACGATTGAAACATTTTGTCTGACAAACAAAGTTTATACATTTCACAAACATTGTCTGATCGTTTGGTCAGGGTCTGAGAGAGACAGTTAGTCCTTCTAACAAGCAACGATTATGTGGCGCCTAGCTTCCTAATCTAGTGCTCTAGCCCGCCTCAAATAAACAGGCCCCTCGTCTGGACTCCCCCCCCCAAACAGTGTAAGAGTTGAATCACTACGAGTCTAGATAAATTCATGGTCTAGTCAAAATATAAGTTAGTTGAAAGTTAAATTGAAATAAAATCTGTAAATAGAATATTTTTACCTGGCATAGCAATTCTCGATAAATCCTAGAAAAATTAAAATAATAGAGTTGTACGAACAAAAAAGATAAGTAGATAATGATTCAGTCCAGAGAAAAAGAAAGAGTTCACAAATTTTGCAAGCAAACTGACTTACTTTGCCAATCGCTTGTTTCAAAACAGTCCATACGCTAAATTCACTTCTTGAATGCATTTTGTGTGGCAGGCGAGTTCTGAAATTCGACAAAAAATTTTCAAATAATACTAAATAAATAACAGTTTAAATTAATATCCATGATAAATAAACTAAAACAACAAGCCAAAGATTAAACAAATGAATAATTTTGTGTGGCAGGCGAGTTCTGAAATTAAAAAAAAGCGAAATAATACTAAATGAAAAAAGATAAAATTCATATATATATAATAAACAAACAAAGAAACAAAGAAACAAGAAACAAAGAAACAAACAAAGAAACAAACAAAGAAACAAACAAACAAACAAAAAAACAAACAAACAAAGAAACAAACAAACAAACAAACAAACAAACAAATACCTATATTTCTTGAGTTGTAGGCTATCATTCCTTCCACGTATGTTACCGAATTCCCCTCGAGCAAATTATCTATCTCGTCGCCATAGGCCTTTCCATTTTGTATTTTGTTATTTTGCAGTGCAAGGCTCTCATTGGATGATGACTCGACCGAGTCTCCATTCAGTCGCACTTCTGTTGATAACTGCACTGAGCTTTCGAAACTGTCCATAAATTCCAACGGGGCATCGTAGAATTCTTCAAAATCTTCAAGGTCTGACTCGTTTTCGATAATTCCATAGCTTCCCTGGAATAGAGGCTGAGAATACAGAAACTTAATCAAAAGAAGTAGGGAGTTGTTTGAACACGTGTACAAACAGCTTTACACGAGTGAAAAGCGTTTTAGCTTATCCACACTTATCTCAGCTTCTTCGAAATAAATCATGTCACTAAAGCCCAGAATTCACGCTGCGGTAGCATTGTCTTTCTGCACTTCAAGGTACATATATGCATGACAATTAGAAGCTCGTTTCAAACGAACACAAATTAAGTAAGGCTTCATAAGGATAACTACGCGAGGTACCAGTCTGGGATACGAAAACAATAGAGATTCTCCAGCTGAGGGTGTATGAGATTCAAAGGAGTGAATTGCCCTCGTACATAAGCACATCTTTTATGATAACTACATAAGGTTGGTAGAAGCATAAGGTTTCAAAATATTTCGCCGTCAGACCCATGTAATACATGTTTTTGTTATATAGGACAACGTTACTATATATAAGAACAACCTTTATAAGAAAAATCAGGTTCAGATTTGGAAGAAATTGTCGTGCTATCTCAGAAACTAATTGAATTTAACCGAAGCAAAGTCTACCAGCATGAAGTTCTTGCCTGGAAACACATTTTAAACATGATTTCAAACAGGGTAGGGGGTCATAAGTTGTTGAAAAATCAGTACAAAATTAAGAAACAGGCAGGCTGAAATCGAAGCCACGTGCTCTTACAAAAAAACTCGTAATGAGCAAAACTCCTAATCGAAACAAAGTCAAATGGAATAAAATAAAGAACCTCGTGAAGCAAACGTCTTCTTGCTAGAGTCAGAGAAGGAAATCACAGAAGTAAAAAAGAGAAAATTTGAGAAAAAGATAACAGGACTAAGAAACATATGATAAGCGAAATTCTCATAGAACCAAACGTCTAATTGCTATAACCAGAGAAGGAAATCACAGACTTACAACAACAGAGAACATTATAGAAAAGATCACAGAACTATCTTCATCAAAGCATAATAACAAAAGATTATTGCTAATAGACGTTAGATAATAACTGCAAGATAATAGCCCTACCGTCTTCATGCCTGCAACACAGTCCCCAACACACAAATTAAACAGTCTTCAATAGTTGCAACTATTTCCTGCAATGTTCTTCAACATTCTAAGCTTCAAAGCCGAAATCGTACGATTCATTTCGTTGACTCGCTTGCATCGTCTAAGCATTGTTGTAACAACAATTACAACAACATTGTAACAAACCACTTTTTTAAGCCCTTAACCACAAGGCAAATCTAACAATCTAGCTCTGGAACAAGCCAATGATTAAAATAACTGAAATGGCAAAAAAAACAAAGAACAAAATCCAAACTTGATGCACCGGATTTCGGTCTGAAAAGCCTTCGATGTTAACTATTTTAAAGTAAGTTTAGCAAGCAAACACAATGCAATCCAACCATCACTAAAAACTAGATTTTCTGTCAAATTCAAACAAAAAAACTTGAGATATATATTTTCCTACAAGTATCTGAGCTACTAAATAAACCATATAATTCTAGTAATTCCTTAGGCCTACGCATGAGTTGGGCCTAGTCACAGACATGGTATCTTAATCCTTCAAATTCAAATTAATCTCTATCAGCGTTCTTACCTCAGAGCACATCAATGAACCAATTTCCCGACCCATAACACACAAACATTTAACACTCTGATATAGCAATCTCTACAGATACGTTTTCTACGACCAAAAACATCCTCAAAACGGCGAAATTTTCATTAGACTCATATCCGAGGATACTTGTAAATAATTTACAAGAGTTAATATTAGGCCACCTGCAGGAATTTTACGAGTTTTCCTAAGATTTAAGTCTTCTTTAGTTCTTCACAGGACGATATGAATTATAAAGAGAAAATTAATAGGAAATATCATACAATTAAGGCCTAATTAAGAACTGAAGCTCTTAGGCCTCAGCTTTCCCGTTTAGCAGCCGACTATAGAATTTTGATAGTATTTATTTGAAAGTTAGATTATTTACATTCGTTATTTGTGCTTGTAGTAAATATTTTATACCTGTTTTAGATCAATGTCTGCGTGTGCTACAAACTAGAGACTTGTCATTTCTCTTATCTCGTATGGTAGCCAAAACCCTTAATCTAAAAGAGCAAGTGTTTCTGAAATCCAAAAACTTAAAAAACCAAGTGTTTGAAAATTTTTGTAAGTTTTCTGGAAGAAGACCGCAAAAAATTATGAAACGACGTAGAACTTGCCCAAAAACCTGGAAATTCTGAAATCCCTTGAAAATTTGACCGGCAAATCCACAAAAATCCGTCCAAAAACATATAATTGTGAAGGAAGTACCACAGCGAATTAATAAAATGGCTTCTGTAATTTGGCCTGTCTTGAGTTATTGTTGTTACCCCTGAAATAAACCATGGGCTATGCTAAACTATACATAATCAAACACTAGCCAGGGGGTTAACTTTCCCGATTTTGTCTCGTAAAAACAATATAGCTGTGACAAAGTTTCCGATAGTACACCTTTAATGAAATTATGCTTCAGACCAAGTTTTACTGGTAAGCAACAAGAAAAACGGGGTTTTCCCAGTAAAAGAACTACAGACTTACATGACGTTTTGCTTTGATTTGAACTGACTTTTCCAGTGCGTGGTGCTCCTGCGCAAGGACATGAAGAGCGTCTTCTAAAACTCGTCTTTTTTCAACCTCATGTTCGAGCTGCAGTCTTCGAACCTTCGAGAAAAAATTGTAGGACAGAATTAAAAAATCAAGGTTATGAGCAAAGAATCCAATCATTTGATCAATTAGTTAAGTCACTTTATATTCCTCAAAGATTAACACTATATGAACGTTTTGAGGACTGATGAATTAGTGAATCAATCAGTCGATCATTAAATCACTCAATCATTCAATCAATCGGTCAATCAATCAGTCAATCAATCGTTCAGTCAATCAATCAATGAAACAGGGAATCAATAAAGCAATTTGTCAATCATTCAATCAATCGGTCAATCAGTCGTCCGGTCAATCAATCAATGAATCAATAAATAAATTGGTCAATCATTTCATCATTCAATCATTCAATCATTCAACCAATGAATCAATGAACCAAGAATTAAATGATTCAATGAATCAATCACTCAGTCATTGAACCAAAGAATCAATTATCTGTTATATGAACTCACCTCATCTTGCTGTGACAAGACTGACAAACAGTGATTCAGATTCGTACAAACTTCTTGTGATGTCATAACAACTTCATTGAGTTTGAACTTCAAGTTCGTTGCTGTGCCTAAAAAACACAAAAACTTGCTAAATAGGCTGCAAGTGACAAGTCTGTATACAGCTTTAAAATAACTGTCTTGCAAAGAAAGACATAAAAATGAAATAAGTCTAAGTCCCCGTCATTGTACTTCGAAAGAGAGAGAAGTAAAGCAAGTGTCCTCTACCCCTAAATACATCAAGAAAAACAGCAGGACATAGCTTCAAACTACCCAAGAGAAATACAAAGATAGAAACAGAAAAGCTCTTTTTTGTCTGACAGATGTGAACAGCTGTAATCCGCTACTACCAGATTGGATCATTTACGCAAGGAATGTGAACGACTTAATCGAAAAGATAGAACGATAGAAAATAAATAGTCCGACCCAAACCTCGTAGCCTGGGAAAATAGTACTCTCCGTGAACACTGCGTGGTTCATATTTGGGAGCTGATAAGGACTGAGCTAACAACACAAAACATGACACCCTTGGGAACAAAGTTAGCCCGACCCATGCATGTAGCAGTAGCATTTTGGTCAAGAAGTTTCGAGGGATTCGAGCTTGAGTTGCAGGCGTCAGCCTTCCTCTCGTACTTGTATGTGTATTTGGAATGGTGTATACATTGGATGAATTCAAATTTCACTGGGAATATAACTCAACTCAAAGATCTAAAAAGTCAAAACATTCTCTGCTTTACCTTGTCTGACTGTTTGATCTTGAACACTGTTGAAATAACCAACTAATGAGAAAACTTGCTGCTCCAGCAACTGTTGATGAGCTTTTGCATTCTATTAAAACAGGACAAAGTTACATTAGTCAAAGTATCTATTTATCGAACATTCTTGAACGCACAAAGGGGCATTCAGTCCACCATCGAGGGCGCTAATTCCACCCTTACAATACCTATACCAACAATATCTAACAATACACATACCTTCAATGCATCTTCCATGCTGCCAAGTGGTATGTAATCCTCATCCAATTCATCAAGTAATACAATATGAGGCATCGTTGTATAATGTGTACTGTATGCACAGTGCTCTTGTAATGCATTCAGCCACCTCTGCAGGAAAATTAAATTTTGAAATCGCATATTAAAATACCGATGGCCTGCGATATATGAGAACCATCTTTTGGCGTGTCTCCCAGGGTGACTAAACATGCGAGTGACAAGCGAGCAACATGCCCTCTCCAGAGTCTTAGACACAAGAAATGTTGCTTCTGTCTTCAAGAAACACTTGTAGCTAAACTGGGAGATACCGAGGGGACATCAATGTCGCGTGCGACATGGCTCCTAGATTAGTCAGGCCTTTAGAGACAAGAAATGTTTCTGTTGTCTCCCAGAAATATGTTTGTGTCTCTTGCTACAAATTTTCTTGCGCTCTACAAAGGTGGCTCAACTGGGAGACATCGAGGGGACATCGCGCGCGACATGTTTCCTAGTTTATCTAGGCCTTTAAGCAATGGCTGAACTAGGAGACATGTTGCTTGCGACATTGTATTCGGCGTGTCTCCCAGGGTGGCTAAAAATGCTAGTGACAAGCGAGCAACATGTCCTTCCCTCGAGTCTCAAGCTATGGCTAAACTAGGGGACATGTCGCGCGCAACATGTCTCCTAGTTTAGCTGGGCCTTTAGAGAGAAGAAATGTTTCTGTTGTCTCTCAGAAATATTTGTGTGTCTCTCGCTACAAATTTTCTTGCGCTCTACAAAGGTGGCTAAACTGGGAGACATCGAGGGGAAATGTTGCCCGTGAGATGTCTCCTAGTTTACCCAGGCCTTAAGTCTATTGCGTATGGTTATTTAATGTGAAGTAGCGACACATAACTAACCTGTCTGTTGACTTGACCAGCAGAATGAACAATCGACCACATGTGAACAGTATGATCATTATACTGGATTTGAAATTTGAATTTATCTTCATGAGAATTCTACAAAAGTAAATCAATGTTACTAAAATCAACGACCGAAAGGATGCAAATATCATATTCATCCATAAATCATCATCAACTAGCACCCCTTGCTGGTTCTACTCAAAGACCGTCTGGACCTTCTTAAACGACCCACAACTAAAAGTACCCAGTATGAACCTTTGGTAGATCGGGTACTGTGAGTGCCTCTCAACGACCTAAAAACCCAGAACATCTAGTGAGAACAAGGCTTAATAGGTTAATTAGTGAATTTATCGGCCCGGGTAATGTTTGTGCAGTGCAGTGGAGGATATTCAGTATAGTGGAGGGTATTATCATTGCAATGGAGGGATATCATCAGTGCGGTGGCGGATGCCCAGTATAGTGGGGGGCTGAGGGGATATCATCAGTACCGTGGAGGGATATCATCAGCACAGTCGAGGATATTTACAGTACTGAATATCATCCACTGTACTGATGATATCCCTCCACTGTGCTGATGATATCCCTCCACAGTACTGAATATCCTCCACTGTACTGATGATATCCCTCCACTGTACTGATGATATCCCTCCGCAGTACTGAATATCATCCACTGTACTGATGATATCCCTCCACTGTACTGATGATATCCCTCCACAGTACTGAATATCCTCCACTGTACTGATGATATCCCTCGACTGTACTGAAGATATCCCTCGACAGAACTGAATATCTTCCTTCGTACTGCAAACTCTTCAATGTAATGCATTGACATTACCATTGCCAGTGATGCTGCTCAAGAACTTACGTGAAATTTGGCATTGTCAAGGTATTTGAAAAAATTCCTTTTTATTCCACTTGCAGCATCAGCCCTAAGTAATAAAATTAGAAAGTAGATTATTCACATAAGCATCACTGAATTTTCAACAGTTATGTGTTAAAACTGAATCTATAGTACATAAAATATTTTGGAAGCAAAAGGGTAAACTAACCTCGTATGAAAAGCAGATAAGATTCCTCGCTCAACGACAACCCAGAGTTTTTTCCAACCAAGAAATCTTGTTCTCTGAAAGAAAAATAAGTTGTTACAACCAAGATTATCTACTTTAATAAGGAGTTTACCGAATAGATGAAAGAGCAATCGAATGATCTAATGGATAAACAAAGGAAACGAGCAAAAAATTAGCACCTTCATAAGGTATCCTTCGAATCTCTGAACAGTTTTCTGAACGACCTAGAACGTTTAGGAGACACATGTTACTAAGATAAAGTAAAATATTAAACAGAAAATGAGGAACGAAAGAACAGATAAAGATGCAAACAGGAATGAATTTTGAAATCTACATTATATCTGCTTCATTATATTTTACCTGCAGTGGTTGAACATCCAACAGTCGTCTCATCTTTTCGTCCCTAGCAAGCTCAATCGCGGTAAGTCCTGGAAGATATCAAGATTAAAAGACATGAGAAATTAGTCCATCATCTTGTTTATTTATTTATTGCTATATTGTTGATATTGTTGATTTATAATTAAATTGTCGCACTCACATCTAATATGGAAGAAGATTATTGGCCTTCACTCTCATCTTCTAAAGTTGCCATCTTCTTAAGTCTACTACAAGCGTAGGACTACTCAGCCGACTTCACACTTTATGTACCTCTGATCTGGATGCATATAGCATATAGCAGGATGCAGACATGGCGCTCATAACTACCGACCAGGTACCCATTTATAACAACTTTTCCGAGGAAGTTGTTATCTCTGCAACTCAAGTGGAAAGACCTTGACTTTAACCCACAACATTTCCGCCATGAGTCCTGCAAGTTACCACTGCACCACAGAGACCACACTTACCCCTACATAACTTGCCTTTGTACTTACCCCTGTTATTTTTTATAGTCGAATCTATTCCGTTTTGCAACAATAAGACAGCAACTTCTTTATGGCCTCTGAGAAAAGAGCGAAAATATGTATTTTACCGTCATAGTCGGAATACAGTAAGAGTCCGCTTTAAGAAACAACACCTTTGGATGTGAATGAATTTGAGCAGTAAGATGCAGAAGAATACTCGTCTTGCTCTAAATACGTGATATTAATATGAAAATTGTAATGGCGATGTTCATATAAGCGGTTTACCTATAAGCTGCACAGTGCAATGGTGTGTTTCCCATCAAGTCTTGACAATTCATACTTGGAGGAGTAGGACTTGATAACTGCAAAACAAACGAGATAATTAATTATTCATTCATGTCCAGAGAGCAAAAACACCCATGAAAGCTCAATAATTTCAAGTCTTAAAGCAATTCTTTGGAACGATTTCAAGTCTTAAAGCATTCTCTCACCATTTTATTGACTTTGACTTTGTCTCCATCTCTTGCAGCACTGAGAAGTTCTTCATTTCGACGAAGTTTTTGCGATTTTTCGGCAGCTAAAATCAGAATGTAATATAATGATGTTTAATTACCCACTCTTTTATTCTCAAAATCTTAGTCAAGTGAAGCCAAGCCAAGCCAAGCCAAACCAAGTCAAGTCAAGTCAAATCAAGTCAAGTCAAGTCTAGGCAAGTCAAGTCTGGGCAAGTCAAGTCAAGTCCAGGCAAGTCAAGTCAAGTCAAGACACTTCAAGTCAAGTCAAGTCAAGTCAAGTCAAGTCAAGTCAAGTCAAGTCAAGAAAAGTTAAAGTCAAGTCAAGTCAAATCATATCAAATCAAGTCGAAGCAAAGTGAAGCAAATGGAATCAAATCAAATCAAATCAAATCAAATCACCTTCAATCAACAATTTTACTTCCTCATTATCTGCCATTTGCAATGGGGTTCTTCCTTCTCCATTGATGATTGAAACAAAAGCACCATGTTGTAACAAAAGAATAACAACATCCTACAAACAAAGAACTTTACTGTATAGAATTGTGTGAGTATAAGACCATTGAAGCCAGTCAATACAAAGGAAAGAGGGATGAGAATTGCAAAGTGGTGGGCAAGTTTGACTCAATATCTATGATTGCAGGTTTGATTAACAGGAACAATATCAAAATTGCCCCAAAACAATAAAGAGTTTGCATGGCCAAGTGACCAAAGCATTAGGCTCAGAATCTGCAGATCATTGGTTCAAACCGGAGCACTAACAACAAGCCCAAAGTCAACTTAGCTGTCCACCTTTCCAAGGTTGATAGCAAGCAAGCAAGCAATCTTATTGATGCAGATCAGGGGTTCTAGCAGCTATACAGCTGATTTGGACCAGCAGTACCCAGGGTATTTGCTCTAGAATATCGATCAGGGACAAAAGCTGCAGGTCCTAATCAGCACTATAGCTCTCAGTGCCATGACCTGTGTTAACAAATTACAGAGTGCTTGCTTGCTGCTTGCTTGCTAGCTTGCAAAGATTAATTTCCTACACTTGCACAAGCCTGAAAATAGCTTTAGCCCTAGAATTTGACTTCTGCTAAAATGATAATTCTTAATATTCCTAAGCAAAGAAAACTAGGTTCATGAAACTCACTGTTCTTCCAGTAAAGGCTGCTCTGTGAAGAGGCGTGTCACCCATTCCATTCAAGATATTTACGTCTGCTCCATGCTAAGAGAAATCAAGATAAATTCATATGATTTACAAATAAGTCAAGAAACTCCTGCAATATGTATGAATGTGAAAGAAAGAACAGTGATGCTTGAACAAAAAATAATGCTATCTTACAGAAAGAAGGGCTTCGGCAACATTTTTGTGACCAAAATATGCAGCAAGATGAAGAGGACTCCATCCAAGATTGGCTTTGTTTCTTCCTGCATGTGAAAAACAAATTCATAAATAAAGTTAATAGTTTCTGACTGGTACAACATTTCAAAATTGTGAGAAAAGCAGAAACATCTCTGCACATATTGTCTTGAAATTGATGATATTAATGAAGAAAAAGTTAAACTTCCAATGGCAATTTAGTATTTGTGAATTTGATAAACTTGATTTAAAGCCCTGGCCCGAAGACAAGGTTAAAGTGAATCAAATAAATGAAATATGAAGTTTAAAATCAGGATAAACAGGGGAAACATTTTTGGGCATACTTAAAAGCTTTTTTCACCTGACACTCCTTGGAGTATGAACATCAGAAACAGACAGAAACAATTAACTAATGCAGAATTTATACCCAGATGTGGCTCAAAATGCACCAATCGGAAAGAGAAGCTGAATAGGCATTGTGTTTTAAAGCACCAATCAGCTAGATGAATACAGCGAGAAGATAAATACAATTAATTGAAGAGTCTTAATGAGAAATCATTCAACAGAGTGAGACACATCTCCCACTGAAAGTTATGCTTTCCAATGCATGAGAATCTTGGATGCTTCCAATCATGGGGCTTGCGAGTGTGAAGGGAAAGTTGAAAAATTGAAAAATTTCACCTTTGCAATTGATGTCAACTTTGTAGCTCCCATCTTTATTAGGCTTAATTAACTCCTAAAAAAGATATTTTTCACACATGATGCCATCACTTTACATGAAGATAATATTTGAAAGAAGGGACAGCCCCACTAACAAGGATGGAAACTTTGTTATGTGCACCAAATAACATCTGTCTGCCATTTTGGCTAAGACAATAGAAAACTATTCCCTTATTGTTTGGAAAACAATAGCCTGATGTGTGGTGCCAGGGCTGTCGAGAGGCACAGTGGTCCCAGGGGCTATGTAATTGTATCTGGCCTTTAGGAGGTTTTAGGGTGAAGTTTTAAGAGAATTTTCAATTTTCAGGCCCCCTCACAGCCCAGGCTCTGGACCTCCGACCCCCTGGGTCCCCCCTCTCGGTGGTACTGTGTGGTGCAGACAAATTCCAGCTGGGCTCCGTCACCCTTGATTTTCTCGGGGAAACCAGGTAGGAAGCCAGCATTGATGAAAAAATTATCTTGAGGGTCCTGCCATGCCATGTTACAATGTTTAGATATTTCTCAGCATGAAAACTGATTATTGTACCCTATAATTCCACTGTGACCACACAATGGCATGATTCACAAGAGGGACACACCCTTGCACTGCATTTGCCTTCCATCTTGGAAAACTTGGACAAAACATTAACAACTGGGTAAATTGCTTTCTAATGAATCATTAGTAACGATGGGCGGTCGAAATTAAGCAATCCTACTTTGGCAACGTGACAGTGTCCGTGAAAAATCAATAAACATGTCTCAACTGGCAGAAATGTTAACAGAAACTCACTTAACTAGGCCAAAAAGGGGAGGGAAAACTATCAATCCAAGATCCAACCACTGCAACAAGGATTGCAATGCGAAATAAATAAATCAACGCTTTCTTTTCAAGCTATCAGCACATCAATTAATAAAATTTGCTACTGTTGTTCT
>JACTAT010000010.1:1750556-1761614 GCA_014526335.1 Chrysaora quinquecirrha
CTTTCTAATTTTAAGCAAAAAAATCGCTTGCTTTCCAAAGCTTTTTAACGTTGATAATAAGCTACTTCAAATCCAATTCCTATTTCGAATCCGATTACCGGTCTTTGTTTGATTGAATTTCAGTTTTCAGTTTTTACAGCCCGAGTTCTACAGGCACCAGACAAAACCAAGGTTTTTAATGCTTTCGAGATGGAAATTACAAGCGAGACGTTATCCTAAGATCCTGAGGAAACAGCAAACACTTGAGTTTTAGGTTTGATTGAGCTGAAAAATTTCTCATCAAAAGATATCCTTGAAATGGCAGGAAACGGCGGGAACATGAAAGCAGTAAACAAGCAAACAAGCAAGCGAGCAGGAAAGAAGTAAGAAAGCAAGCAGACAAGCAAGCTAACAAGCAAACAAGCAAGCAAGCGAGCGAGTAAGCAAGCAAACTAGCAAGCAAGCAAGGAAACAAGCAAGCCAAGCTAACAAGAAAAAGGCAAGCCAGCGTGCGAGCATGCAAGCAAGCAAGCAGGTAAGAAATTAAGATGCAGTCAAAAAAGCAAGCAAGCAAGCAAGCGAGCGAGCATACAAGCAAGAAAGCAAGAAGGCAAGAAAGATAAGCAAACAAGCAAATAATCAGGAGACAAGCAAGCAAGCCAGCAAGAAGCAAGCAAACAAGCAACAAAGAAGCAAGCAAGCAAAGCCAGAAGCAAGCAAGGAAGCAAGAAAGCAAGCAAGAAGGCAAAAAAGAAAGCAAGCAAATAGGCAAGCCAACAAGAAGCAAGCAACCAAGCGAGCAAGAAGCAAGCAAGAAAGAAGAAAGCAAGAAGCAAGCAAGCAAGCCAGAAGCAAGCAAGCAAGAAGCAAGCAAGGAAGCAAGAAAGCAAAGCAAGAAAGAAGCAAGCAAGCATGCAAGGAAGCAAGCAAGAAGGCAAACACGAAAGCAAGTAAGCAAGCAAGCCAGCAAGAAGCAAGCAACCAAGCGAGCAAGAAGCAAGCAAGGAAGTAAGCAACCAAACAAACAAGAAAGAAGCAAGCAAGCCAAGAAGCAAACAATCTTTATGTTGCAGCGCAGGCCAGGGGTTCTGGAAGCTATAATGCTGATGTGAACCTGCATATTGTATCCCAGACTGACATTGTAGAAGGAATATACTTCGTACTCATTTACTGTCATAAACAAAGAAATTGCGAATGTAAAGTTTGTTAACCTCTGTCAGAATTTTCTTGTCTGCTAATGCGCCAATCGGAGCTCCATTTTCATCACGAATAAGGTTTGGTATCGTCTCGGCCTGTGGATAGAAGAGAGGTTAGTTATAACCACAAAGAGGTTGACGAATGGTCACTCAAAACAGATCAGTTACTTTGAATACAAATCATCGCTCATTGACATCGAGAATCGCCCATTCAATAGGGTTCATCGCGATACCACTACCCAAAACAACCCTAAGGCCCTAGCCAAACGATCAAACATTGTTGATCCAAAATTTCAATTTTGCTAACAACAAATGCTTGACCGTTTGGCCACGTCCAAAAACACCGCTTGACAAGCAAAAGTACCAACCAAACTTTGTGGCGTGATGGGCAAACATTGGACGACAATTGTTTTTGGGCGTGACAAAACGGTCAAACATTATACTTGAGAAGCAAATCTCAAATGTTGGACCAACAATGTTTGATCGTTTGGCTAGGGCCTAAATAAGGGTCCAACGAATGGGCAAGGCTTTGATCTCGCTGGTCGCTCTATCGTAATAGCGTTTATTGCGATATGACTGGTAATTAGAATAGAACAAAAACACAATGAAATATATCTTTGCTGCGTAGGCAAACTGCTGATCTCTGGAAAGAATCTACAGATATACATTATCATGACACCAGTGATATGCCTGATGATCTCTTTGTACTTAGCGATATGCTTTTGACGGCAGATAACTAAAGATATAACAAGATTCAATGAAGATGACACTTATGACTGGTGGTAGATTATGATGAATTATGTTTACGCTCGATTCAAGTCTATTTTGGATAATAGCTTAGCATATTGCTGGCAATGTCTTGAATTGTAAGCACGAGTTATTAGAGAAGGCACACGCTTAAATAACAAACGTGTTTGACTAATATTTAGGATTAGCTCGTGTGGATTGCAATGAGGGTGCAGTTCAAACGAATCGCGTAGTTATTCAGCAAATTTTTGCTTTTTCAAGCAAAAATGTTGAAACCATTTCAAACAAACTTTACAACGTGGCCCAAGGCCCTGGCCAAACGATCAAACATTGTTGGTCAAACATCTGAAATTTGCTTCTCTTGCAGGATGTTTGATAGTTTGGCCCCATCACAAAACATGGCTCATCAAACATTTCTTGCTTACGGCAAACAGAAAATGTTTTGAAGTTTTTCAGAAACATTGCAAACCGATTCTGCTTGTAAAGTAATGTTTTGTGACGTGGCCAAACGGTTATTGTTTGCAAAGCAAATCTCAAACGTTTGACCAATAATGTTAGATCTTTTTGCCACGGCCTAACAGGCAGACAAGACATCGCTTAAAAAGCTTTGTAACCTCGAAATGATTCAAAAATCATCTTCATGTTTCGCAAGGAGCTACAAGAATCACAGTTGATCATAATCACTAAAACTTAGATCACTGTGATCAGTGATCAAGATATATTGCCAATCAATAATACCGGTAATCATTCTTGATCATAACTAAAGACTGTTGCATGTAAAATCAATGATTGTGATTCGCAATCACTTGGAATGATTAGAGATCGCGATTAGCGATCATGAAAAGTAAACAATTATTGAAACGATTTAACAAGCAGTATAATTCGTCTAAGTGAGAAAACTACCAACTAAATTGACTAGCTTCGCACTTTTAAAAAACGTTGGTGTTTATCTGATGGCGATATTAGATTCAAAACCTATCTCGGCTGTTAATTTTTCATAAGATTTTAGCTCTGTTTTGTTTATATTTTAACAGCAAAGAGATTTCAATAAACCGCAAGGTGGCGAAGGAACCTGCATTAACCTTTACAAAATATAGTTCATTAACTGAAAACAAACTCATATAAAACTATACAAATCACAGCTAAACTGGGTTTAAACAAGGGGCATATCACTCAAAAATCCATACAAGATTTCCATGAGAACAAAAGGATTTCCAAGGGATTTCAACGAAGGCAGTAGGATTTTTAGCAAACGTGTACGAGATTTCAAGGGGGTAAACTGCCCCTCGGGTTCAAGGTAGTGAAACTGCTAACAGAAACTAACAAGGGTGTATCATACCCTTATAGATTAACGGCTCCCAACCGAAGTTGCCTACCAGTTGAAAGTAGACCATCAAAATATACCTTATCATGTATAACTTCGCAGTGCAGTACGAATCGTGGTATTATAAGGGAATTTTGAATGCGTCTTCTCACAAGAATCCCCTTTATAACATGTACGATGCTAAGGCCCTAGCCAAACGATGAAACATTGTTGGTCAAACATTTGAGATTTGCTTTACAAACAATGTTTGACCGTTTGGCCATGTCGCAATACATTACTTGACAAGCAGAACTTGCTTGGTTATCTTTTTGAAACAATTAAAACACATTATCTGCTTGCAGTAAGCAAAAATGTTTGACCAGCAATGTTTTGCGATGTGGCCAAATGATCAAACATTTGTTGAACAAACGAATTTCAGATGTTTAACCAACAATGTTTGATCGCTTAAGGCCTAATGCAATCGCATACTTAGAGCGTGTTTATTGTGAAAGTTAAGCAGTGATAAAATGGTGAAAAATAGTGCAAAAATAAGTAAAATATATAGGCTTGGAGCAACGAATTTATGCGTTTTTCTCAGAAGAAGCGTGCCACGAATACAGTAAGATAACCGATAAAACACTTTATTAAATACATTTAAAGTTATGTAAAATCCTATATTTAAGGCTGTGTTTTTTGAGAATTTAATTATTTTGTGATGAAGTTTGATTGAACAGCGAATTTTAGAAACTTTACATACATGAACACAACTTAAACTTGTCGTTTAGTTTCCAAAATCTCTAGAACAGTGAATTCATTTATAAATGGCAAACTATAATGAGCCATGAGACAAAGCGACATTGCTGAATTAAGCTATAAATTCACGCCTAAGTCAGATGATAATCATTAAATATATAAATTTAACTAAAGTTTTGATGAAGTTTTAAAATGATGATAAACATACGTAGAACAGCTCATTGCGTCTTCGCTTTTTAAAAAGCAGAGAAAATTTCTTTCGCATGCTGGAAACCTGCTAGCACAACTTTCCTTTTGAAAATCTTTTGTAAACTGCACAACCAGCAAACCACTGGCGCAGACTGAGGACTTTGGATCTAGTATCGATTCGCGCAAGTCATGAATTTATGAGATTTGTCAAAACCCGACAGATGGTCATAGCTTGATTTTCAGATTATTTTTAATGATGTACATAAGAAGCAATCATATTAATTTATCAAAATACAACGATTGCTATATCTACAAGTAAGAATCTGCGTTTTACAGAAAATCTCTTTTACAGCTCGATCAAAGAAGTTCGAGGGTTGAATTTTACTTCGTTTTGTCGCTGTAATGTCCCTATCTGATTTAGGCATTTTTGGGCAACTAACTTTAATACTATTTAATTATCAAAATACAGCGATTGCTATATCCTCAAGTGAGAATCTGCGTTTTACAGAAAATCTCTTTTACAGCTCGATCAAAGAAGTTCGAGGGTTGAATTTGATTTCGTGTTGACTCTGTAATGCCCCTATCCGATTTAGGCATTTTTGGGCAACTAACTTTAATACTATTTAATTATCAAAATACAACGATTGCTATATCCACAAGTGAGAATCTGCGTTTTACAGAAAATCTCTTTTTCTGTTCGATCAAAGTAGAACGAGGGTTGAATTTTACTTCGTTTTGTCGCTGTCCGATCTGGGCTTTTTTGGCCAACTAAATTTAATAACATAAATTTAGCAAAATACAACGATTGCTTTATCTACAAGTGAGAATCTGCGTTTTACAGAAAATCAAATCTCTTTTTCTGCTCGATCAAAGAAGTGCGAAGGTTGAATTTTTGCTATGTTAAACCGAGGGTTGAACATCATTAAGAACGATTGCCATATTCACAGCCGAAAAATAGCGTTTTAGGGAAAAGCTGATCAATAAAAGACCCACGGTGGTTGAATTTTTTTCGATTTCTCGCTAATTTAGCCCCAATTACACTTATATGATCGCCGCTGCTAGGGGCATCTTGGAATTATCACAGTTCGGAGAACAAAGCGGGCCTTATCTATAGGCTGGTTAATGTACCTGCTTATGGTTAAGGAAAATGATAAAATCGATAAGAAAAGGGTGGGTTGTCCATGGGGCGGGGAGAATCCGCGGTTTGGCTTATACGAGTGTTGTCCAAAAAAAGCTCAAAAGTACCATGTTTTCACACCAGGCTTCTGCTATTCTTGGAGATTTTGAGCTTATAGTAGCTACCTCAAAGAGACTATTGCAATGAAAATCCAGAGCGCATGGAAATCTTTCGCTACGTGTTGTGGAAATCCATCTTAGTTTTGGAAACGATATTGGCAACGAACGCACCGCAAATAAATCTTGGATAATCTACAGTTAAGAATTACTGCACATGTTGCTAATACGCCTGCGCAAAGTCTGCTCGAAATCGCAATCGGATAAAGCTCGAAAGACATGTTTTAGCAAATTGACCAGGCTACCAAATTCCACTAAAATTGATTCTTTTCGGTGTCTTATTGGGAGTTAGTTAATATTCAATTTTAATTTAGAAAAACAGCATGAAGTAATATTCCACTGCGATTATGTGTCCCGCCCAAAAAAGCACGATTTTCGTAATTTTTTGTTGAATTTTTCCGTGATTTAGTGATTTTTTGCGATTTTTCGTGTGATTTTGTGATTTTTCTGTGATTTTGTGATTTTCCGAGTGATTTTTTGTGATTTTCCACTTCCAGTGGCTGCTGGAAACCATAGGCTGATCCAGCAAACTCGGGCTGAACCTTTCATTTGAAAACGAGGCTACCGAAAAACGAGAATTTTACGAGAAGTCTTGCCTTGCCATGTCTGCGAAAACTCCAAGGTTTTGGAGTTAGTTGTTGTATGATTCTGCAATATGTATAGTAGCCCTTTCTGACTTGTGCATTTTGATTAACATCGGGTAGTGGTAAGGGCTAAGCTAAAGCTCCCTCACGATAGGCATTGCACCTATTGAGTTGCAGGGGTTAAATAATGGCTTACTAGGACCATTTTGTATCTGTTAGGGATTGGCCCAGATGGTCACATTGCATTCAACGAACCTGGATCGTCACTTGTTTCACGTACAAGAGTCAAAACATTAGCAAAAGATACGATAATTGCTAATGCAAGGTTTTTTGGTTAGTTTACCTAACAAACTCGCCATTTTCGGAATATGGTACAAAAATCTCTCAACTGATCGCTAAAAAAGACTGGTTCGAGTTGAAGAAGCAGGCACCAATAACTATTCAGTGCCAGATAAACGGGGGTTCTCTCCCTGGTTGTTCCCTACATTTGGACTGGTTTTTCAATGTCTAATAGTAATATGCCCATGATTAGTCCCAAACCCAAAATTGAGGACAAAGCCTATACCATAACTAACTTGTTCTTATATAAAAAGAATTGTGTTATAATTTGAAGTTGATGGACACTATTCTACGGTTTGATTGTTTCATTATTTCTTCATTTTTTCATCTTCAAATACAGCTGTTTTTTCAGATTAAAAACTAAATATCACCCTAAAACTTTTTATTACTCAGAGAATTTTATCAAATATTCATTTTAGAGTGAACAAATGTTTTATCGTCTGTTTTATTATCAATTTAGAAACTTTTGTACTGTTTGAGGTCAGGATTTGAAGGACATATTCCTGATTATGATAATTTATGATAATTTATTTTGGAATAATTTATGGGGTATGCGTCTTTGTTCATAGCTTATGTTTTTAAATACAAATGCGTGCGTTAAAGCGTGCGACTACATACTGATGCGTGCCGGCGCGTGCATACAGTATAAATGAATCAGTGAGTTTGATAAATGTGGATCTCATTAACATATCATTTCGTTCACGCGATGTTACCGCGTGTAAACGTGTCAGACATTTAAGTGTGCGCGTGTAGATGCGTGTCCTGCGTGTGCATGTAAATAACGTGCAATTGCCTACCTTAGTCGCTTCAGCTTTAGTTGCCATTTCTTCAGGGGGGTATTTCCCAATGAACGTTTCACCAGTTGAGCCATTGAGTTTTGAGACGGGGGTCATGCGTTTATTGATGACTCTTTCTCTATATATGACCATAGGCACTCGTTCACCAGAACTTTTCAGAGCATTGACAGCGTCCTCGTGTCGACAGGTCTGAACGTCCTTGCCATTTATCTACACAAATAGTGCATAAAGTGCTTAATTTAACTGTGTGTGAAAATTAACATTTGGTGATCTTTAAATGAAATATACGTGTTGTGCAATAGGAAACTATTTGTGAGAAATTCTTAGTCAAAATCACTCTTGAGAAAGTTTAGAGTCACAATTCGTAGATTATTACAACAAAGTTAATGTTTTAGCCATCAATGATCATGATCAATAACTATGATCGAACAGTCGTGATTTTCAAACTCTTTAATTAATATGTAATTATTATATGATTAGTATTACAATTTATATATTTATATTTAAGTTCACATGTGGCATAAAACTATAGATGGGATTCGGACCAGGATTGCATGGCCAGAGAGCCAACGACGTTTCCACTGAGCTATAGAGCTCAATGAACTCGTCAAGTTTTGCTTTGTGTTTCGGCTATGTTGAGCCTTCCTCAGCACCATACATATTCATATATATTTGTCATGAATGGCGAACACTAGGCTAGATTTTACCACAAATGGCATACCACAATAGATGGGATTCGAACAAGGAATGCATGACGAAAGAGCCGCTATAGAGTTATAGACCTCAGTAAAATTGCCAGGTTACTCTCCAAGTTAGCTCTCTGATCATGCAGTCCTGGTTCGAGCCCCATCTATAGTGGTATGCCACTTGTGGAAAAATCTATCCTGGTGTTTGCCATTCATGACAAATATTTATATTTAATTCATATTTTACAGTGAGATCTCTATTTAACAGACACTAAGAGACCAATTTTATGGTCTTTCCTTGAAGAAAGGTGCCCGCTTTATGAAGGTTTATTCTACAAATAAAAGATGGTTATGAGGAAAATATTTGTCCGTTATTCGGAGGTGCCCGTTGTACAGAGGTGTCCGGAAGTGGAGGTTCTTCTTTAGAATAAACCCTGAGCACAAATCTCGAAGTTAGAATCCCCCGGTAAAGAAAGAAAAATAAATTGTTTAATTAAGAGACAAAATAATGAAACGGGGGCAAACTCACACTTAGAACTTTATCTCCAACACAGAGTCGACCGTCCATTTCAGCGGCTCCATTTTCAGCGATTTTGCTGATGAAAACACCCTGAAAGGAAAATAAAATAAAAAAACTAACATTTTACTTATTAGATTTCTCTTGAATGGCAAACAGAGGGACGGAGTTTCCACAAGTTGTATCACAACTAATGGGACCCAACCCAGGACTGCATGGTTAGAGAGCTGACAACCTACCACTTAGCTAAAAAGCCCTACGAATCGTCGAGTAACTCTCCAAGTTATACAGCCAAATGCCACATCCCGTTTGGGTTTCTGTTTCAGCTGTATAAAGCCCTCCTCAGTGTCATATATATTTATGGATATTTTTCTTCAATGGCAAACACTAGGGTAGATTTTTCCATAAGCGGCACCCAATAGTTGATGGGACTAGAACTGGACTGCATGATCAGAGAGCTCACAGCAAATCCAATAAACTAAAGAGTAAAAAGTCTTATAGCCCAAGACATATTGATTTCAGGTGCATGATAAAAGAGCTGACGATTCCACTTCGTAATCATTATTAGTTGAATCACAAAATTTTGGATAAAAATTAAATTTTGCTTATACATTTTTCAATCAACCCCCCTGAAAAACAAAGGTCTATGAATATATTCAATGGACAATTATAAACAGCAGGGGCTACTTGGGGATAAACCGGTATCTTGTGGCGATCATCTGGTCACGAAACAGTTTTTCTTATAGGAAAATTTTAAGTTGTTGAGTTCGACTAAAGAGCTCATGCTGGCCCTCACGAAAACGTATGCCCCTCTCCCACAAATTAAAATCTTTGATCGACAAAATGGAGTCCAAGGTTCGTATTTGTTTCTATTTTCCTTGCAATAGAAGCTTTTCCTCATGGAAGACTGTGGGGCAACCGAAGAGGCAAGGGAGGCTTTATGGTGCACGTAGAAATAGCTTTGTTCAAGCTCCCTGTGAGTTAGCCAGTTAGCTAGTTAGTTAGTTAACTAGTTAGTTAGATAGTTAGTTAGTTAGTAAGTTAGATAGTGAGTGAGTTAGTTAGCTTCTTAGTTAGTTAGTCAGTTAGTTAGTTAGTTAGTTAGTTAGTTAGTTTGTTAGTTTGTAAGTTAGTTAGTTATTTAGTTAGCTACTATGTTAATAAATTAGCTAGCTAGCTGGTTAGTTAGTTAGTCATGTAGTTAGTTAGCTAGTAAGTTAGTAAGTTAGTTAGTTAGTTGGTTAGTTAATTAGTTAGTTAGTTAGTTAGTTATTAAGGTAGCTAGTTATTCAATTGATGATAGCTTCTCGTAGGCTATAGCCAAACGATCAAACAAAACATTGTTGAAAAATTCTGCTTGTCAAGCAATGTTTGTGACGTGGCCAAACGGTCAAACATTGCTTGTAAAGCAAAATCTCGCATGTTTGGCAAACAACATTTGATCGTTTGACTAGGGCCTATGGAAGATAACATTAGTTATGCAAATCTGAGTTGTTGATGAGAAGTATTTATCAGACAAAATAGTTGAGATATAAAGGAAAATAAAAGTAAGTTCTGAAATTTAAGACGGAATTTAAGAGGAGCATGTTGAAAGAGCTAAGTTCAAGCTTCCTGCACCAGTTCATCAAATAAGAGAAGCTAGCATTAGTTATTTAAATCCGAGTTAATGATGAGATGTATTTATCATACTAAATAGCTGAGATATTAAAGAGAATAGTAAATTAGTATGTATTATTAATCAAAATCGTGTAGAATGATGGCTGGATTATTGGATTTGGCTAAATACTAAGCAAAGAGTTTGGTTTTTGCAGCAATGTTGATGACTTAATCCGAGCAGCTTACGTTTTTAGTGCTCAGTGTGTGTATAGTATATACAAGTAATAAAATATTATGATGGCAAACAGTGAAGAAAATCAGTTTATCCAGCAAAACAAACGTTCGGATTGTCGACCGGCGAGAGCTGCAAAGAGCTAGCTTTTATGGTAATCTAGAACCTACACTTTTTTATAACAAGAAACCTCATATCATAAACTACACATGCCTTCTTTGTGAAAATTAAGAAACTCTTCTTGAATGGACTTGTAGAAGGTCAACTGAAACCTTAAAAACTTTGTCAGTTTTGCAGCTTCATAATCAATATATTTTTCTGAATTCTTCCGGCGTGAATACTTTGGAAAGCCATTGAAGAAATTAACGCCTGATCGATATATAATGAACTCGTACTTACGGCATCACTCCCTTTGAATGGCGTTGAGCCTCGTCCACCAGAAATACTAAAACCAAGACCTCTACTATCTCGCTTCAAAACAACGGATATTGTCTGAAAAACAATGAAAACAATCAACTGGTGTATAATACAACCTATTGTATTCAGTTCCCATTTTGTATTCACTTTACCTATCATCCAGTTACCGTAAATCCTCGAATTAGCCCCTGGGGGCTTTTCATCAACTTGGAAGGGGGCTTATTCGAGGTGGGGGCTTAAACGAGGAGGGGACTACTCACAAAAGCATGATTCACCATCGACTTAGAGAATACATTTTTCTGTCATAACTCGATAAAGTACAAATACTTATATGGACTCGAAAGGCTAACACCGACATGTAAGGGGTGGGGGCTTATTCGAGGGGGCTTGTTAACAATTTCTCGCTCTAGGGTGGGGTTAATTTGATGGG
>JACTAT010000010.1:1766116-1781135 GCA_014526335.1 Chrysaora quinquecirrha
TTCTTGATGGGAATCCAAGTCTGAATCATCATCGCTGTTTTCTTTCGCTGTGAGATTCGCTAATATTTCTCTCGCTTTGTTTTCATCACTTTGAACGATTCTTTTTCCTTTAGTGAAATGTGGTGTATCTTTCCTTTGCAACCTGAATTCACTGTCATCACCCGGCTCCTGAACATCTTCTAAATTGAAACTAACAAATCCGACACGACCCCCGTCATCACCGTGATGCTCGTCATCCTCGCCAGACTCAGTCTCCCTGTTTATGACGTCATATTCTTCGACCTGATGATCCACAATATGAACAGCAGGCTAAAAGAAATTAGACATATCATAATGTCAGGGTTATGTCAACATTTCGCACTGTCAGAACTAGTTGTCCACTGCTCTAATTTTTGGAACCAATTTATCGCAACTGGTGCAGGTGAAATGGTGTTTTTAGCCACAGTCACTAGGATCTCAGTAGTAGTTTAACTAATCGAGACCTCGACCTTGGCTGTGACTCTGTAGTAGCTGGGGCTCAAACCCTAACCACGATGCCACAGCACCTTCAGCAATTTACCTATCGACCTATGCGTTCTAGTAAATAGTTGGCAACAAGTTCCTTTTTGACAGCAACTAGTCGATCCATATTTCAAGAAAGTTGGGCAGGTTCTAATTCTTTGATTAGTTGACAACTGATTCCCGTCCGTCGAAGTCGACCTGGGCGCTCTTGCCTCGTGATCAACTGTATCCTATAGGTTCTGACTAGTTGTTGAAATGCCGAAAAATGTTAGCCATTACAACTAGTTGCCGTCAGTTTTTTCGTATTGTAGGTCAACATAAGCCTGGCTTAATAGCACGATTTGAAGTCCCAAATCTCTTAACCTGCATTTACACGTGGGCCCTTAGAATGGTTTCATTGATGAACCGTTCCAAAGAGGAACGATAGGTCTCCTGTAAAAGCAAGTTGCATTCCCCTTGTTAATTTTTGTCTTTATGCTTTACTTGGAAAAGAACCGTTGATATTCCGGGGGTACAATGGATAAATAACACCAACAACTGACCTTCTTGGTTTCTTGCATCTCATCATGTTCATCCGGGAATCTCACGCCAGTTCTGTGATGATGATCCGGGTGTTTTTCTCTCACTGGATGCGAGTCTTCCTTTTCACTATCCTGAAACAGTTACAAAGCAATTATAAACTGACCCCCTTGAAATATGTCGGGTCGCATTATCAATCAACGAGCAATCCTCAAACTACAAGGGGCATAAATGTTATCAATGTTGATTTTACCTCGAAACTGGAAGACCTCGTCTTCTTTAGCATAATCTTTGGATGTCTCGCTTTCAGATCTTTCGGGAATGGCGTCAGTTGTCTTTGAAGGTTGCTCTAAAAATTTCAAATGAATTGAATTGAATTGAATTTGACAGTTTAGTCTGTATGAATCAGCTACAGTGTATGTCCTCTTGTACATAGTTGGGTTGTTTTTACAATAGAACCATCATATGTTAACAGTAATAGCATGCCCTCTCAATTACACCATAGGCCATGGCTTTGCTTCACTAGCAATGTTTGACCGTTTGGCAACGCTGTAAAACATTGGTCATTAATAGCTGTAGAGTTAGGACCTGGCCAAACGATCAAACATTGTTAGTCAAACATTTGATATTTGCTTTAAGCACAATGTTTGACCGTTTGATTATGTTGTAAAATATTCTTCGTCAAAAGATGTCTTGCTTTGATGCTTCTGCTAGTGTGAGTTTACCATCATAGTTAGCCCCTTTCCAAACGATCAAACATTGTTAGTCAAACATTTGATATTTGCTTTACGCGCAATGTTAGACCGTTTGGTGACGTCACAAAACATTGACTGACAAGCAGAATCTGATTTGCAATGTTTAAAAAAATTTAACAGACATTTCATGCATTTTTTGCACGCACCAGACTAGAGAGTCTGCGAAAGGAAAACTTTTTGGCACATATTGCTAGCGGCTTAGGGCTACGCAGTTATTATAATCACATTTGCATTCTTTGGCCTGGCTTTGACTATAAGACAGCTACTCAAAGTCAAAATAGAATAAGGGGGGCTTCTAGTAGGGAGGCTACAGTACAAAATGGAACATACTTCGCCAGGATCATCAGCATCTTCAAACTGAACTGACTGCGGACGAAGAGACGACCAATTTTTCTCATCATAATTATCGTAGGCCTCATTCAGGAATTGCTCTGTTCGAAAAAGAAACTTGATAAGTATCTCGGGACGAACAGCTATCAGAGAAGAGAGGGGGCACTTTGGAACTTTGGTGTAACGAGAAGAATAGTCTTTGAGTAGGAGAAAACTTCAAATTTACCAAAAAAGGGGCAGAGTCTTGGAAGCTACGGAAAGCTTTTTAGTCTGACATTTCATGTAAAAAGGTGTGTAGATATGGGTGTGAAGCTTGATTGGGAAAAATTTCCCTTAATACTGTAAATCCTCCAATTGGCCCACTCTAATAAGCCCTCCCCGTGAATAAGCCCCCACCCCAGAGCGAGAAATTATTAATAAGCCTCCCCCTTGAATAAGCCACCACCTCTTACGTGTTGGTGTTACCCTTTTGAGTCAATATTGGTACTTTATCGAGTTAAGACAGAAAAATGCATTCTCTAAGTCGATGATAAATCATGCTTTCGTTATAATTCTATTAGCCCCCCCCCTCGAATAAGCCCCCTCCAAAATAATGAAAATCATTAAGTCACCATGGGGCTAATTCGAGGATTTACGGCATTCAGCATGTTTTTAAAATAGAAAGTCTTAATCTGCAGGCTATAACCATTAATAAAACCAGGAAAACCATTGTGGAATATGGAATCTTTAGTCTTTGCTAAGGTTTTACAAATCGTTACTTACAAACAATTCAAAAGCTTGCAATTCTCTTAATCTGGAGATTTAGGTAGAACGCAAAGAAATCAGTTTGTAAAAGATATAGGAGAGATCGATAACTAAGGAAGATCATGGAACTAGTAACCACAACATCCAAAGAAATAAATTTTCATTGCACTTACCTAAGCTCTCTGCCTTTTGCGGCATTTGCGGTAACAAGAAGCACGTCAAAACTTGCTCCTCACTCGTGTCGATTTCTTCAACTTGTAGTTTGAGTATTGACTGTGACTAAAATGAAATTTGATGCTGACTTTTATCATTATTATTACTACTATTTTCAGCCAACTTGGTTGGGAATGCTTTGCAACAAGATTCACGGATTTACGGTCGTCTCTATTATGGGTGCGTTCTTTTTGAGCGAAGATTCGACATTGATTCGACATTGTAACATTCTTTCCGTTGCAGTAGCAAAGCTAATTCGCTTTTCCGGACCGAATCAAGCGATATGCTTTAGTAGCAATTCGCTTTTATTGCTTAGCGAAGCAACAAAGATTTTTTTGTTCTTTTGGAACTGATTCGGTTATTCGTTGTTGTTTAGGTGCGTACTTTGGTTACGTGACAATTGAGGACTGGATCGAGTCTGATTTCCGCGCCAAAATGGCGAGAGAGGAGGCGATGCCAACTTTTTAAGATTTGTGTCAAGTTTTGTCAGCTGTTGGATTAAAACTTTGATTTATTGTGTGGATTTTCAAAGTTTGCTGAGACAACTACTAAGAGGCTAGATACATCTTGGAAACTTGAAATTTGCTTGAAAGACCGAATCAATGATTTCTTTTCACTTTGGTTCGGTTCCACGTCTTCGTAGAATCAAAACAGCAAATCAGATCACCGAATCGCTTCAAAAGAACGCACCTTATGTATAACATCAATTATACCTGATTTGATGACAGCCACAGAGCTTTTAAAGGAAGACTTGATACAGTTACTGGAAGATTCGGCAACCTGCAACATATATAAGCAAACTTTTAAAACAGTCTAACTTCTGAATTAGCAGAACCTTAGACTTAAACTCTCCTAGTCTCATTTGTTCTTCAAGAAACGGTGGACCTGCGTTGAGGCACAACATTGATAAATGTAGAGACACTGTGTTTGATATCTCAACCATTTCCCTATATTACAAATTCCAGGTTTTTTCTTGGTAAAATTCTGAATTACACCTTTCAGGAGTGAAGAAAGCAATGGATGTTTTGACTATTAAGCCCCCACCCCCCTCCTAATTATGAGCCCCGCCCTAGCAGGCCCAACTCTGTAATAAACCTCCCTCAGATAAGCTAACAAACAAGCAAGCTTTCTTCATTTGTTAGGGTTCTGGCAGCTATAAAGCTAATGTGAGCTTGCTGCTTGCACCCTCAGACTAAGGAGGCCCTGGCCTAACGATCAAATATTGTTGGTCAAACATATGAAATTTACTCAACCTCAGACAGTTACAGAGATCGATAACCCCCTATAAAAAAGCCCTTGCCTAGGTGCATTTATCATAGAAAAATTTTAAGTCACCTGTTTCCAGACAAATCTAGGACAGTCAAACTTCGACAATTGCCAATTTGTCTTGGAATCTTGGAAATGTCGTTATTTCTCGCTGACAAGACGCTCAATTTGGTGCAACTTCCAATCTATAAATTCGAAAATAAATTACAACCATTCGTATTAGGAACTGCTTCATAAGGAAGATGGTACTCGGTTAGGTAAAATCATAAGGAATTCCAGTACTGCATCGGAGACTATTAAGGAATCTGACTCTATTAAATCGGAGAAAAGACTTCCGACTTAAAATTCCTTAACTGATGGCCAAATTTGAGTACTCAATATTCCTTAGCGATTCCTTAAATTTTAACTCTGTGATGAAGTGATTCTTCAAAATAACCAATGGTCAAGGAAATATAGGTAAAAAAGGTGTCAGAAGACCAATAGAAATGAATACTAATTGAAAAGCATGGGCGATAAGTATTGCTTGCTTTGTTAATGCACAACTTCATCGTATTTTAATCGAAATGCAAAGCTAAAGAAGAAGTCAGATTCCTTAGTGGTCTGCGATCCAGTACTAGAAATTCCTTGAGGTTTTGCCTATCCGAGTACTACCTTCCTAAAGCACTTCCTTATAAAAAAATGCGTGTAGCTTGAAGACCACGAACGCTACAGCACCTCCACGAAAAGGAACGTGAGCACTAGAATAACCTGTTAAAAAAGAGGAATTCTCTCCTCGTGCGACGACCTGTATTACGGTCACTTCAGAAGAGGCAGTGCAGCAAATTTTGCTTCATTACCGTCACTTCATTACCTTCATTACCGTCACAAAAAATGTGTAATCTACTAAACATTAACATGGAAAGGAGAATCAAAAGATTATTACTTCAACAGGTAGCGTGACCAATCTGTTTCTGTCCAGATTCAAATGATTGAGTTTATGAAGTTTGCCAATTGATGATGGAAGACACTAAAAGAAATATAGATAATGATAATTTACTGCTGTTTCCTGTTTAATCTGCGTACAATTTACCTCTACAAATTTCTGAATACAAATATACCAATACTATATATACCATATGGTTTTGATATATCACAATATACCAATACCATACGAATATCAATGCCAATATTAATATCAATACCAATATCAACACAATTATTAATACCAATGCAAAGTCCAAATCTAACTGTTTAAATCGGTTGAAATTCAATTGGCGACAAACGAATTAACAGAATATTGAAAATTTCATGCCAATCCAGTTTAAACTGCCTCTAAAAATTTGAGGAAATAAGTATATACTTACATCCAGTGCATTATCAGTTAGTATTAACTCAGTTAATGATATCAACCTGCAAAAGATAAATAGGTATATGCAAGAAATATTTTCAAGAAAATAATAATACCATTTAAAGATTTTTCAAAAGGGACATACCACAATTGATACATTTCGAACCTGGACTGCACTAAAGAGCCATTGAAATCGACGAGGAACTCTCTCTCCAATCCATACAACCCGAGGCTCTCTATGTTAAGTCGTCTACATTACCATACACATTTGTATATATTTCATGAATGGCAAACAGTAGGATCTATCCTGGTTGCACGCCAGTCAAAAATTATTCTTCATCTTTTTATCTTTACTCCCAATAATTTGACTCTGCGACCAATTACCCGCATATGTCCCAAACGCTACACCATTTCACAGTTATAATGCTATTAAAGACAATTTCAACAATGGTGATTCTAGTAATTAAGACATAATATTAACATACCCTCCAATAGCTGGAGTCAATTCATCCAGATCATTTTGATCAACTTTTAGTATTGATAATTTCTTCAGTTTTCCTAAAGAAATAACGAAATCGAAATAAATGACGACCGTAGTAGAACTCGTCAGCTTAACCACAAAAATCTTAACAAAAACCTGACTCTATACCAATCTCAGCGGATTCACGAGTTTATTATTGGAAAAAAACTGAGAAAACATATACTGATTTCAACTCAACCCACCTATGCCATCAGGTAACTCATGTAATGTATTCTGGGATAAGATGAGATCTGTCAGCGACGTCATACCACTAATTTCATCAGGGAGTTCTTCAAGTTTGTTCTCAGAGATGTCCAGACATTGTAGTTTCTTTAATTGACCGATTTCCTGTAATCGAGAGAGCAGATTATTATAGCGTGAAAGAAATACGTTAAGGGGTCTACGGCTCAGGATAAATTAACAGCATAATTTTTGATCAGGTCAGTTGATAGGTCAGGTGAGCCTAAAAGGATAAGTCAGACACATTGGTCATGTCAGCTCAGACTCACAGCTCATGTCCGGCTGAGAAGTTAGTTCAGCTTCAAAGGTCAAGTCAATATTAAAGGTAAGGTCAGGATCAAAGGTCAGGTCATTATCACAGGTCAGGTTAGGCTCAGAAGTCAGGTGAGGCCCAAAGTTCAGGTCAGGTACAGAAGTCAGGTCAAGTTCAAAGGTTAAGTCAGGATCAGACGCCAGGTCATTAGGCAAATCTGATATGGTCATGGTGCAGATATGTTAAAATACAGAATTGAAAAATGAAAATGAGAATAAAAAACAAACTTACTGGTGGCAGCGTGGATAAGAAATTCGAATCTAACCAAAGCTCGATGAGATTTGTTAACTGGCCAAGGCTTTCAGGCTACAAGAAAAACACAGTAAGTTTAAGAAGGTAACCTTATGACATATACAGTAAAGAAGAAGGATTTCGCCTGATGGAGCTATATTCAAAGAGCATAGCTTCTAGAGTTCCTGACTGCAAAAGTCTCAAATTTGAAGATTTACAAAGAACGTACCAAATCTTCTAACTCATTGCTCCCAAGATCAAGCCTTTCTAAACAAGACAGAAAGGAAAAGGACCTGAAAATGAAGTAAATTGTCAATTTTAGAAGTTATAATTCATTCGCATCGCTACACTGACAGAAGGTAGCTAATTTACTAGCTTTGCGTTAGGACTTTTTATAGAATACAGAATCTCATGAAAATATCATAAAGTTATATAAAGGGTTCTCTCTCTATAAGGTAGAATCTCTTCTAAGTGTCTTCGCAGAATGAGAACAAGTATACTGAATTATCTAGAATTCAATTAAGCGCTTCTTTCTATTGAGCCCCTCTCTGTTGATTAAGTCTCTCTTTATTAAGCCCGCTTGAAGCAAATATACGAAATAATCCCCCTTCTAAATTTAGTCCCCCAGTCCCTTGTGAGGCAATCTAGTTTAATTCGTCCATAGAGATAGTAATAAAGACTAGAGGGCTAACTCCAGTCTCATTGGCCAGTGATCAGTGAAGCCGCGCATGGGCAGTCGTCGCCATCTTGTTTGCACGGCAAGAAACTTACAGTGTCGTATGTAATGGTACACAGCTAGAGCTGCGAAATGAGAATATATTGTCAGAAAAAGATTTATCAACGCTGTACAAGATATTTATTTACACAAACAATCCTTCTTCTTCATATTTTGAGTTGAAATACGCAACATAACAAACCGAGGACGCGATATGGCGACCATTTGCAGCGACACAAGCAGACCCATAGGCCTGCCGTACAAAACTTCAAGTTGTTTTTCAATGTTCGCTATTTTACTGAAAAGGTAAGTGAAGATTTGCGCCTTTTCCAACAATTTTGTTCAGATTATGTTTAAATTATACAATTTGTTCGTATTTTAAAAGATAAACCGTTTAGTTACACATTTTTCACTCTTTATGCTGATGGATATTGCTGCTGTCTGCTGTGTGAAATCCCTACATTACCACTATCATCTGCAAATTCATGTAAATTTTATAAAACTTAAATTGGATAGAATTCTTATTTTGCAAGTTTAATTGTAGTATCATGTATTCATTGTGTGAAACTCAAGTTAAATCAGATGTTTTTCCTTTCTAGAAAACATCCTTCCGGAAAATCCATATATCATTACAAAAAACTGATTCAAGGAATGAAATGGATCAATCAGTATAAATCATCTCTCTCTAACAACACTGCAAGTTATTATTCAAGAAAATTTTAACTCAATTCAGACTTTGAAATGTTTTTAATGGAATTGGGTAAAATGTTCATCACAATTAAAACTATCTCCATTTTCATGTACGACATTGATTTTATGAAATGGATGCATCAAGTTCTTCTATTAAAGGATATTTCTGGAAGTGTACATCAGCTCAAAGATAGTTTATATGGATTTTATTACTACAACCCTTGTGCCTGAAAGTTGAAGCTTAATGTGGTTGTAAGAAAAGACTTTGACTTTGTGAGACTTTGGAAGGGTTCTCACCTTGTTGATGAAGTAATTCAGTCTTTTGAAAAACCAGGCATTAAAGTTTTCATAAACTATGGAATAATGGTCAGTTTTCATATTCTTTGAGTCAGAGAATGCACTTGGGTTAATAAAATTTGAATCTTTCACCTTGAAGATGTCTTGAATATAACATCATAAACAATCCATCACATTGAACTTAGACAAGACACACTAGGTTTCCAGTGCTTGTCAAAAAGCTGGGACACTTCATATGTGTCCAAAATTACCGTTTAAAGACACAAAGCCCCTTCCCAAGGAATTGCCAGAAGCAAGTCAAAATAATGGGATCTTCAGCTACACTATAATGGAATACCAAAAGAAAAATGAAATAATTTGACAATTTGAGGCAAGGAAGGATTTGCCCCAATAAAGGAGACAGGGGTGGTTGCCCCCATGACCCCATGCATCCAGCCAAGGAGTATTTCACATCCTCAAATTGATTACAAGATTTTTGGGAATTTTAAAATCCCTATAAATCAGGCCTGATTTTCTGGTTTTCCAGAAAATCATGGGATTTGTGGGACTTTTGGGGTTTCAATTTAAGTTAAACTTGACAAGAAAGCTATACGTGGGTGCCATTTGGATATTGAATATAAAAGAATTGATTATGGGAAAGGAAATAATCTCTGGCAAGGATTTAGATCTTTCTTGAAATATTCATTGTATCTGTGATACCCAAAACTTTGGGTCTTGTTGTCAAGGCTAATCTTCTGTTGTTAGATCAATAAATGCTTCTTCTGGTAATATTTGGTCACAATTTCTCTCTAGTGTCGAAATACCTTTTTCACATCCAAAACCTTTTCTAATTCAACTGGCGTATTAAAAAGAAACTTTTTCTGGAGAAACTTTTGTTGCGTGAAAAAACGCGAGATCCGAGAAGAAAACTTTTGGCAATTTCTTGTGCAACAAACACGAAACAATAAAATGTTACGAATTTCGTGAATTGGATATATACTTTCGGGAATTAGGGAAATAACGCGAAAGACGCGAGTTTCTTATTCGTGAAATATTTGCGTTTTACTGCTCTTTAATTGTAATTCAATAAATTCAGTTTGAAAATAACTTCTCTTATTTCCAATTAAATAAAATTCAGAAATAAAATAATAATAAATGGGATTTTGAAGAAAGACTTATGAGCCATCCACAAGTGAATCCAAGGACCTAAGGTTTTGTAAATCCTCTCCGCAGCCGCAGAAAAGACCAAAACAACTCCGATTCCGCTGTTATTTTTACATAATGTCTGGCTTTTCTTGGCAAATATATGCAGAACATTAAAAATTTTATTTATTTTTTAAGAAAACGAGGCTTTAAACCATCTCAAACGAGCAGATAACTCTCATAACATTGTTGACATCTCAGTGCGTACGTACACAGCTCTGACTCTTTTGCCGTGCAAACAAGATGGCCGCAGCTCCCCATGAAAGCTTCAACCTCGTTTTGGAAGTTAGCCCTCTAGTCTTTATTACTATCTCTATGAATTCGTCTTAGCTTTTAATTAACCAAAACGCCATATAAGAGGATGGGAAAGTAAAGAAGTCCTCTTTGAAACAAAATAACGTTGGAATAGGGTTGAAGATGTTCGTTCTTAGCACAATTTCAAGTTAGTTTCGATTCCTAAATAGTCTTCTTACTATCATATTCTGCTTATTATTACTCAGAGATGTACCTTTCATATTACCCCCCCCCCCGGGAAAAAGATGTCAGCAACTATACAACACGGGATATGTTGCAAAGTATAGTTCTTAGTCAAGTTGCTTATTAAAATAAAAGTGCATTCTGTTATGAAACCAATTAGCCCATAATATCAAATACTGACCTTCCAATATCTGGTGGGATTCTATTTAGAGAAATGTCGTTCATACAAAGACTGTAAAGCTCTGTGAGTTGTGTAAATGTATCTGGTAGCCTGAAAAGAGAAAAAATTGAATTGAATTGAATTGAAATGAACTGAATTGAATTCTTGATATACTGTATTCAATTCAATTCAATTCAAATTTATTCACAGTATTTACCAGGTATGCAGATTAATTACAGGTATACATCCTATACAACCCAGGAAAAGACTAAGCCTAAACTTAACTAGCCTGGGCTGTTTAAGCAAACGTAAACAAGTGTATTTGCATACTGTACTTATTACTGAGTCGTTAGTTCCGCTTCTCATCCACCCCGACAGCCTGCTACAACTACCAGTTTGAGCGACCTTATTTTAGTGCCGGACTCGGTTTGATGAGCGCTAACTGGGACTCAGGTAATAAGTCTACTTTATATATTATTAGAGCAATAAAGTCTTTCCCCCCAGTTTGCTACAATCACTGATCAGCCCTAGACTTATTACCTTCCTCCCACTCTTTCGGAAACAGCTTCTAAAATCTACAACAACATACAGCTGTTTCCTCAGAGTGAGTTGGAGCCGGGTGGTGGAGTGTGGAGGAGCGTAGACTACGACTAATGTAATATGTCTAGATCAGCCCTACAAGGGAGACTACCTTCTAGAAGAGGTTGTTCTAAAATGGTAGGTATTTCAATACATACATTGCCATTGGATTGCTGCTAATGTCAACAATTGTGAGCTTCTTACAGTACTTGATGTTATCTGGCAGCATACCGATGTCTGCAAAACAGAACATGTATATTAGAATTTTACGATTGCGATGAATAGGGGAAACGTTTTTGAACATACAAGTTTTTTTATAAGAAACCGGTTTATAAGAAACCAAAATCTGGTTATAAGAAACCGGTTTATAAGAAACCTAGATCTAAAGACCAGTTAAAATTTAGGAACTATTTAGGAACTTTTTGAACTACAATTGCCTCAAAAGAGGTCCAAAAATAAAGAACTTTAAGAACTAGGCATTCGGGTAGGTTCCTTATAAATAAAAAAGCGTGTCTTTATTTGAAACACGCACTTTTGGGTGGTATATAACATTCGTTTTTGTGCAAATCAAGCAAAACTTTAAGAAACTTTTCAGAAACTTGTAGAAAAAAAAGTAGGGTAAGAAAATTAAGAAACTTCTTAGAATCAGGTCCGAAGCTAAGTTTCTAATCAAATTTAAAATGCGTACTAAAAGCTTTTTATACAACACTCTTGACGCAATTAATTTCCGTTACCAACTATCAATAATTTTAAATTGGTGATCAAGACGTAATTTAGGATACTTCAGACAAATAATAAACAATTTCTTAAGCAATTAATTAAGTAACGAGACTAAATAAAGACCATATTAAAAGATTTGGGAACAGATAAAATGATTTAGAATGTTATCAACTAGGCTACCTGTAAAAAGGGGAACGGGGAATCGAGGAGCACGGAATCAGGGAACGGGGAATCGGGAACATGAAGTCACATTCCCCTTTTCTCGATCTGTAACAGGGGGAGTGACAACAAACTGTATATGCGTTACTCCCAATCAAGTGCTTAAAATGCACGCGTGACATTGCTTCGTGCACAAGTGAAAAATGCGTGAAAGTGGAATCTGTTCATCCACGCGTGAAATTCTACGTGTAATGCACCTTTACAATTTGGCAATGATTCTTTCAACAACTGTCGTCCAACGTGAAAACGTGTCCTGTATCGTGCACGCACGATATCTCGTGGAAGGGTGATCCATTTAAGATCACATTTTGGCCTGGCTAACCTAGGAGACATGCAACGTGCGACACGTCATGTCCCCTCGATGTCTCCCAGTTTAGCCACTTCGGACACAGTAACGCGCGACAAAATTTGTAGCGAGCGACACACAAATGTTTCTGGGAGACAATAGGAACATTTGTTGTCTCTGCTACTCGCGGGCATGTTGCTCGCTTGTCACTCGCATGATTTGCCACGCAGGGAGACACGAAGAATACAATGTCACGCGTGACATGTCTCCTAGTTTAGCCACAGCTTTACACTAATATCTTCAGTTTACTGACGATTAAATTCAACAAACTGTAGAAATCTTGGTGGAATAAAAAACCGAAAAATTCAAAATATTCGTTTGAAACAAATTGCTTCTCATGAGATAAAGTTACACAGATAGCAGTAGATCATATAATCATTTAACTTCTTGTTTCCATCAATGGAATGATACCATTTATGGAATGCAAACAATTCCTGCGCATTAAACTCTGGTCAACTTTGATAACATTTCAAAAGCTTTATCTACACGCAGAGCAACGCAGTACATTTAATTTTCGTACATATTATGGTACTTCATATTCTTTCTTTTGTCGAATTTACTTTTAATCATGTCCTCCTCTTGGGTTAGTTTTTATCATGCAGACCTGGCAGGGTAGGCTGGGGCCCCAAAAATTTGAAAAACAATAGTATGATGTCATAAGATCATTACGTCCTCAACTACTTTTCAATCTGTCACCCCCCAATACAAGATTCCTTCCAACATGCTAGCTCTGTGATCTTATAGGACTGAAAACAAGTATTCTTGTTCTCTTATGCAAACAAGTTTACGATTGATTGCTGAATGATTTGCCACCAACAAAAAACAGAGATAAAATGTTTGGACTAATAAAGCCCCCCCCTTCAAGTAAATGCCCCTTTAAAACCTTAATAATGTAACCAACTCTACAATTTCCTTATTTAATCACGGAAAAAGAAACCCATATTCTCAAAATTAAAACTTATTTGGTTTTTCCATAACAATCACTAACAATCTTAAAAAAATTCTATCAACAAGCTCTTGATAATTAATTACAGTATCAAAGGTTATCTGGAAAAATACTTTAGTAGGATATCCTAATGTTACTTAAAGAGATTAACTTCCTTATTCAATTTGCAGTTATTTTATTAGCTGTAGGTTGGATAAGACTACAGTCTCCGGGGGATTCAACATGAACCAAATACTCAAAAGCTCTTTGATCAAACCCCCTGAGGACATGATAGGGGGGCTTTTTAGACAGGGAGACTATAAGGGAGACTATAAGGGACTTACAGAGCTCTGAGGGTATTGAAAAAGGATACTTGAACAGTAACCCCTAAAAGGAGAAGAAGAGTGAGAAGAAGGGTGGGGTGGGGTTGGGGATCTTCAAAAGTACTGGTACCTGGGGATGAGCCACCCTCAAGGGTAGACATACTCTTTTGGACTCCTAGCCTAGCAAAGGGTTTTCTGTCCATTTTAGCCTAGACCCAGAGGCTTGCCCAGGGTATCATATCTTACAATTTTGTTCTTGGGAATGCTCATACTTTGGATGTCACTTTCTGAAATGGCATCATATTTCAATATTAGTCTAGCAAAGTGGGAATCGTTTTTGTAGAAACTGGGTACCATTCACCTAAAAATTAGTCTAGCAAACAGTACCACTTGAATATGCTTGCAGCAGAACTCTACTCAAGATTGAGTCAAGAACCTCCCTCCCCCCCTCCCAACCCCAGTAGCAGTTAGAGCTTTGGAAAGCTTTTGCATATGAAACAACAAGCACAAATTTACATCAACATGGCAAAACTCTCAAATTTAGGCAAGAAATTTCTACTGAAAACACACCACTGCCTCTGAAATAAGGAAACATTTTCAAATCTATTTTTTCAGCCTTCATCAAACACTAAAGGAATTAAAATCCAAATTTTTGTCAAAGAAAATTTACTTTCAAGATATTCCTGTAGAAATAATGGCAAAAGGACATAGTTAATGGTTAATAAATTATTAATTGATATGCTATTTCCACCTGCCATGCAGATACAATCAAGACCTTTAACTCACAAGATGTTATTGCATCTTTTACAAAACATCAAACTTTTATTGGTTTTGGTTATTAGCATGTAGAGACTGGTGTTTTGAGTTATTTAGAACTTATTGTGCTGCACAAATCAACGTAACATGACATTGATGTTATTTTGCTTCAAATGCTGGAGTTTCTGTTAAATGTTATTGATAGAGACAAAGTCGTTTTTGTCAAAACATTCCTACCAAAAGAAAATCTTTACAAGACAATGCTTTATGAATCAATTTCCTTGATGGCATTGATAAGTTAAAGATCCCCCCATTAGGGGATGAGAATAAGAGTGTCATCCTTTAATGTATTAGATGAAATCCGATTTAACAGTGCAGCTGTACATTAGTAAGGCACACACATCTAGTGTCTTTACAAGTTATGGGTTTTTAGGCTATGTAAAGGGGTCCACTGAATATCCCAAGGCTAATCTAAGCAGTATAGCCCCAGTCTGTCCTCTTGGTGTGCCCATACCACATGATTCCCTTTGCCTTTTGCCTTGAATTACAGAGAGCAGGCAATTCTCCTCACTCTTTGTGGCAAGTTGGCAAGTCTGACTCCCTCAACACTTGGCCATTTTGACAACAGCTTTTACCAAGGGAGGAAAAAAAACATCACGCACAACTTTTTG
>JACTAT010000010.1:1810161-1865254 GCA_014526335.1 Chrysaora quinquecirrha
GTTGTTGGTTCAAATCTGATTAGGACCACTTTCCACAAGCCTACAATCAACTCAGCTGTCCATCCTTTTGAGGTCAGTTAATGAGTACCCAGGGTATTTGTTCTAGAATGTTAGTCTAGGAGCACAAGCTGCAGATCCACAACAGCATCAAGCTGCCGTACTCTCCAACCTCCGTTAACAAAATGCTTTCTTGCCTGCTCACTTGCTTGCACACTGTGTGCACCATTGACAGGGCTCTTGTCTACCTAAAAGCACGGCCGGTATTGGAAACAATTAATGTTTGTAATTTCATTCTAGGACTTATGTTGACTTCTGCTCTGTTCTACCATGTGATGCATTTTCTGCACATTACGATTGAAATCAGAAACGTCTGTGTGTTTTTGGCACCATTTTTCTCCTCTCTCACCGTCATTGTCACCTATTTTCTCACAAAGGAAATCAAGGTAAGTAACTAAGTAGTAAAGACATGTTTAATAAACATTTATGGTGCAAGATTAAAGAGCTTATAATAAATGGGCAAAGAGGGAGATAAAATCTAGAGGACTGTCAGTTTATTGGCTAAAATTCATTGGAATCTCACTCAACTTCTCAGGCAGACTTTTTGCCTCAGTATGGCTGTTTTTAGAAGATTTTTCAGACTTTAAAGAGGCTGTCGCCCTTCCAGCACTCTGCCTTCATCTTAGAAGAACCTCTTCATACAAGGGACTTATCATTAATGAGTCACACAAAGAAAAATTTAGAATGTGTGAAGAAAGCTGCATAGTCTTAGAAACACCAGAAAACCTGGTCTGTAAGATAGAAAGTTATAGAATTTTTAAAACTCATTATCATCTTATTTGTTCCATGGTTCTTAGACAGGGTTCACGATATTTTTCAGTTATTTTGCAATAACTATTTTGTGTATGATTGCAGGATGCTGGAGCAGGTCTGATTGCTGCTGCAATGATTTCCATTGTTCCAGGTAAGACGTTCTATCACATTGCTAAACTTCATTTTTCGCAGAGAACATCATGTTTCGCTTTCAAACGTCAAATATAAGTGGAGTCTTTTGGAGAAAAACGATGGGAAATATGTTGTTATTCAGTTACTTGGTTGTTTTAAACCGTTCTTGAAAAAAGTGATCCTTAGTTTTCATTCGAACCTCAAAGGTTCTTTAAAGTTCCTTAATTTTTTCGGGGTTTTCAAGCCTTGAGATCTTTTACAGAATTGTTCCTTATAAAAGCACGTACACTACGACTCCATAATACCTTGTTGTTCAAGTGCATTGCAAAAAACCAGAACTGGAACAATACAGTTTCTCTTGTGCCCTTGTGTAAACAGGGTGCTTTTCGTGTTGTTTGGATTCTTTAGATGAATATTGCTCATGATATACTTTGTTCTCCGGTCTTCCCTTATGCTGGATCCCCCTATTTCATGGTTATTGAGACTTTCCTTATTGTTATCTACACGGTTCGGTTGCTATACACTGGCTATCATATTCGCATCAATAAAAACTTTGATATGTTCCCGAAAAACCTCACCCTCTTTTTTATGTTGCTCTTGTTTTCCCCCTTGTTAATTTTATTAGAAATCACCATTGGTAATACTTTTAAAGTATTGATAATAACTAAATTAGTTATTATGTTGATATTCTTTCGAATCAAGGTTACATTTCAAGATCTGTCGCTGGATCCTATGATAACGAAGGTATTGCCATTTTCTGCATGTTGCTGACGTATTTCCTATGGGTGAGATCAGTCAAAACTGGATCACTGTCTTGGTCAGCACTTTGTGCTTTGGCCTACTTTTACATGGTGAGTTTTTGTTTACATTACAACTTATAACGTAGCGTTCAAAATTGGGAGAAACAGCAGGAACGTCTTTGGACATTATTAAAAGCTTTTTTCGTCTGACACATGTTTGATAGAATTAAATACTGACCACAGACGGAGCAAACCTAAAACTGTTTTTGATTCGCAGGTATCGTCTTGGGGAGGATATGTTTTCTTGATCAATTTAATTCCTCTTCATGTTCTCATACTCATGGTCACAGGAAGATTTTCTCATCGAGTATACGTTGCTTACAGTACAGTAAGTCTTCTATTTGCTTTGATTTTAGAATTCCTAAACATTTCAGGCATTCACTGAGCTTTGAGAGAGACAGAGGTGGAATCGAATATAGGAGCCTTTAGCTTATAAGGTGGCTGAAAGGTCAAGGGTTCAGCGGTAAATCGTGGGTTCGAACCTCATCGGGACCAGTCTTAGTCTTAAAGGTGATGTGGCCTTGTGGCCTTTTCCAGTTGGCTTGTTGTGTCAGAAGCTCATCGAGGTTGACATTTAACAGCGAGGTTGACATTCAAGCCCCAGCTATCATATCATCACAGCCAGAGTTAGGTCCTGATAAGCTAACCTACTATTGATATCCTAGCGACTGGCGCTAAATTCACGATTTCATTTTCACCTTTCACAACTTTCAACAAGTCTACAGTCAACTCAGCTGTCCTCCTTTCAGGTGGGTAAATGAGTACCATTGATATTTTGTCGAGAATATCAATCTGTGGGAGCAAGCTGCAGCTCCACATCACCGTTATAGCTTCGAGAACCACTGACCTGCGCTAGCATATAGCGATTGCTTGCTTGCTTGGTTGCTTGTTGCTTACATATGAGATAGAATATCAGAATCCTTTCCTGCCGACTTATTCAAAATATATAGAATGAAGCATACTCCGAATAGATGCATCTTGGATGAAACTTTGAATGTTCAACTCATATTCTAAGTTTCATTTAAGGTGTATCTATGCGAAATTTGCTTCACTCGAGTTAGAATTCCTTCATTGAAAAACAAAAAGCTGACGATCTTTTATTTTTCGTCTAGGTTTACTGTTTGGGAACAATTCTGTCAATGCAGATATCATTCGTTGGGTTCCAGCCTGTGCAATCAAGTGAACATATGGCCGTAAGTTGTGTTTATATTGAGATATTTTTCGGTCAGGTCAGGTCTGGTCAAATCAGGTCTAGTCGAGTCGAGTCGAGTCGATCTTTGTGATCTTCTGGCGACCACGCTTATAAGCTGTGTGTCATATCTCGGAAAGATCTTGAAGAATATCATCATATGATCATGTCATGTTTTCTGTCGCATCTTTATCTTGTTTTATTAGGATGTGCGTTCTTACAATTTCCAGGATAGAAAATTTTCGTCTTCGACAAGACATTGCTATCTTCGAAATCAAACTACAACAAATCTCAATATCGCATTTGTTCAATTATTGTTTATTGTATTTTTTATTCTATCTTTCTTGTTATCAAATTCAATCATACTTGGTCGTATACCATAGATGTATACAGAACTTGCGTATTTCATCGTACAAAGTCGTAGACAAATCTTTTTTTCTTTCTAGGCCCTGGGGGTTTTTGGTCTCTGCCAGATCTACGCATTCGTTGACTATCTGCGTTACAGGCTGACCACCAACTACTTCCAAATCCTATTCAAAAGTTTGGTCATCATCGGCGTCACAGTCGCAGTAATCATCGGAACCATCTTGACGCTGACCGGCAAGATCTCACCATGGACCGGACGTTTCTACTCACTTCTCGATCCGTCATACGCCAAGAATAACATCCCAATCATAGCCTCGGTTTCAGAACATCAGCCGACCACATGGTGTTCGTTCTACTTCGATCTGCAACTCCACATGTTTATGTTTCCTGTTGGATTGTATTATTGTTTCAGTAAACTCACTGATGCTAATATATTCATCATCATGTATGGCATTACAAGCATCTATTTCGCGGTAAGCAAATTATGTTTATGTTGATGTTTATGTTTATGTTGATGTTGATGTTGATGTTGATGTTGATGTTTATGTTGATGTTGACGTTTATGTTAATGTTAATGTTTATGTTAATGTTTATGTTTATGTTTACGTTTATGTTTATGTTTATGTTTATGTTTATGTTTATGTTTGTGTTTATGTTTACGTTTATGTTTATGTTTATGTTTATGTTTATGTTTATGTTTATGTTTATGTTTATGTTTATGTTTATGTTTATGTTTGTGTTTATGTTAACGTTTATGTTTATGTTTATGTTTATATTTATGTTTATGTTTATGCTAATTCTTATTTGTTGTTGCCTTTTTGCAGGGTGTTATGGTCCGTTTGATGTTGGTTTTGGCTCCAGTTGCATGCGTTCTTTCTGGCATTGGCATCTCCTCTGTTTTGACTACATACATGAAGGTATGTATGAAATTTATTGCCATCATATAACCCATGTATTGTGCTATTGAGATAATGTAAATTCACTCAAAGCTTCGCTCTATAAGATGGGGATTGGCATCGGTATCGGTATTGATAGCATTGGTATCCGCATGACGATGGAATCAGATTGTTAATGATCTCGAGCTCTATGATCAAAATTCTGCACATTCTATGGACATAGGAAGCCTCTCAAAACTGGGGGGTGGATGGTTGATTAGGTCCATTTACCTGACGTTAAACTTTCCAGGTCAGTTCATGTTGGGGAGAAGTAGTCTTAAATTGGTACAAACTCATAGCAGCTGAAAAAGGGGCTTTGGACACCAAATGAGTTCTCGGTTATTCTATATGCTCGTGATATTTTGGTTGGTCGATAAATAACTATCGTCACTGCCCAACGATGGTCACCGCCAAAAACAAGCGAATTATGTCTTTTGAAGTACATCTTAGTTGTATTTGCATTTTCTGAATAGAACATCGACACAACAACAAAACCCGCCAGTGACAAGAAGTCCAAAAAAGTTGCTGACTCATCATATCCAATCAAGAATGAAGTTGCTGCCGGAATGGTGTTCCTGATGACATTCTTCCTCGTCACTTATGCTTTCCATTGCACATGGGTGAGTATTGACAGTGTCTTGCCTTTCCAACTTGTTGTTTTGAAGCTGCTGTGACTGTCTTGTGGTGTCAGAAACTCAGTGTGCTGTGGAAGCCAGCTGTCTTTTGTGGTGTCAGAAACTCGGTGAGAGCAGGGTTGGAGCCTCAGCTACGGTAGCGTCACAGCAAGGCTCGAGTTCTCTATTAGTTGACCTACTACTGAGATCCTAGCTACTGGCGCTAAATGCACCATTTCACCATCACCTTCAACTGGCCTCTAACAGAATTAGTTAAAGAGTGTAAATGAGACAACCAATTTTTCCTTGTACGCGGCATTTGTTGTGGTCTTATTGCCCAATCCCCTGGCATAAGAGCTACGAAATGATAATCGACAGAAATAGAAAAAAAGAAGGAAGATAAGGAACTTAATAATTTTTTTCAAACAACAAACGTTTTATTCTTTCTGCCAGCCTTGAACTATCGCTTAAAAACTTTCTGTGAAGTTTTCCAAGGGTTAAGCTTCAAAAACCGAAACCCCTAGATGATATCTTTGTTGCTCTGGCACACTGATCTTAAAACGAAAACTTTTAAATCGGTGCTATTATGGTACCCAAAGTTGTTTCCCACGAATAAGCCCGCCCTCAAATAAGCCCCCACCTAAGAATTCATTTTGCAAATAAGCCCTCCCTTCGAATAAGCCCCCATGGGGAATTATTCGAAGGATTTATGAATTTGTTTCTGTCTAGAATGCATCTTTCAACTAATTAAAACACTGAACAAGTTAGTCCTGACAGGTTTTACTATCAATTCAACCAACAATCAGCCATTGGCTGTTGGCAAACAGCCGATTTTAATAAGAGTACACATTTTTTTCTCTGCTATTCTTTCGACAACACACTGGAACCTTGAAATAAACCCTCCCCTCAAATAAGACCTCCCCTCGAACAAGCCCCCACCGTAAAATTGATTTCTGCAAATAAGCCCCCGGGTGCTTATTCGAAGATTTACGGTGTCGACAATAACACTTGGAATAACACGCACATTTCCCGCGTTGGACAGGTAATCTCGCAAATTGAAATGCTCTTCCATATCTTGTCTATTGCTGTACTGCTTTAACTTGAAGGCAGTATAAGGCTGCTTTAGCAACAAGACGTGAGCGGTATTCAAATCCCTTCTTGGTAAAGGGAGGTGCCTTCTTTCTTTCATTAAAACTTGTAGTCTGACAGAGTGACGATACAGTTTCTTTGTCTGCTCGCGACATCTTCTTTTCTTGTGATGCCTTATTGCTAAAACAGTCGTGTTCACGGGATCGTGAAAGACACTCTGACCATTATAGTCTTTCGTATGAACGTTACGGTCTTGCGGAAACCAGTCTTGAGTGTGTTTTTGTATAACTAAAATGTATACCAACATATATAGCTCACATACCTTTCGGATAATTGGTAGATTTTTTTTATTTTTCACTCTGATTTTAGGCCATGTCATCGCCAGAAGATAAAGCGTATGAAATAATGCGTGAACTGGATGTGGATTATGTTCTTGTTATTTTTGGTGGGCTTGTTGGTTATGCGTCCGATGGTAAGCACGTCTTTCTATCAGTTTCTTTATTATAGCCATGTGAAATTGGCTAGCGTTATTTGGGGACTCTTAATTACCTGACAGTTTGAGTTTAGCGCCTTTCAGCTTTATTGGGCGCTAATATGTGCAAAGCAAGTCATGATGGCAAGTAAATTCAATTCATTTCAAGTCCAAATAATTCTAAGCCAACTTGGTTTATTTTATTCACCTCCGGTCAAGTCAAGTCAATTTCTAGTCATGTTAAGTTAAGTCAAGTCTGGCAAAGTTAGTTCTATTTTGGTAAAATTGGTAAAATTACGTCACATCAAATCTTGTCTAGTCTCATCAAGGTCAACTTAAATCAAGTGAGTTAAAATTATTCTTGCCAAGTCAAGTCAAGTCAAGTCTATTCAAGTCAAGTCAAGTCAAGACAAGTGAGACTAGGTAGTCTAGTGTGGCCCATTCTGATCAAGTCAAGACTAGCCTATTTAAAAAAAATTATGTTATATTAAGTCTAATCTAGTTAGCTATTGTCAAATTAAGTCAACTCAGGCCTAGTCTAGGCTTTAAAGTCAAGTCAAGTAAATGGAGTTCGATTCTATTAAGAAACGTTAAGTCAAGTCAATCCACTGAAAGTCAGGGGAGAGTTGACATTGATATGTAGTTCTAAATCCATTCACACCCTGATTAGTTTTATTTTTAATTTCTTCTAGATATAAATAAGTTCTTGTGGATGGTGAGGATCGGTGGAAGTACAGAAAAGGGCCAACACATCAAAGAGAAAGATTATTATACATCAACTGGCGAATTTCGTATTGACAAAGAAGGCTCCCCCGTTCTGCTCAACTGCCTCATGTATAAAATGTGCTACTATCGTTTCGGATCTGTTTACACTGAACAAGGTAATTTATAATCATGTGAGATGTTAGATATCTTTAATTGTCCAGATACTATATCGAATGAAGATCCCGTTGGGGGTGCCTAGCTTTAAATTATTAATGTGAATGGACCGTAAATGGGCCGTTTTGGATCTGTCTACACTGAACAAGGTAATGCATAATGATTTAAGATGTCAGTAATCATTTGTTTTCCTGACACTATTGAATGAAGGTCCCATCGGGGGTGCCTAACATAAAATTTTTATGCTGAACGGGCCGTGATAAGGATGAAAATTTGAAGAGCAATCGATTAATAAGCAAATGATGCTTGGGAAACACTTCTTTCTTTAGCCTTTGTTGGGTTGAATCACTTTCTTGTATACTATTGCAAGCATACCCAATTATAGCTGATGTTTTAGCAAGTAAAGGGTCAAAATTTTACTTTCTGGCTAATGTCTAGTCATTTGTTGAGGGCCGAAATACTAGAAGTTCTAAGAAACTAAGGGCTGGTCATAATAATAGTCATTTGTTGAGGGCCGAAATACTAGATATTCTAAGAAACTAAGGGCTGGCAAAAGCCAAGGATCGTGAAATCGAAGCAGAAAATCCCCGTCCCACCACATGTCAAACCCCCTAAACTAAAAGATCTAGATTTTTATTTTGTCGAAGCTCCCTGGAAATACCTTTTGTCCAGCAAGAATGGCCTCAATTTTAACCGGTTACAGGTTCCCTGTTCCCGTGAGAAAATCCTTGCTCCCTTTTGATTTTGGCCATGTTGCTGTTCCATTGCTCCTTGGATACATTTAGCATGTTCCCATGTTTCCTGGAAACCCTAAACGACCCTCATTACTATCATCATCATCGAACCCCCAATAGCCATGACCACATAATCTTAATATGCAGTCCAGACTTCGCAGATAAGCTACAAGGAGTCTCAATCTAGGAATTTTAAGCCAACAGCAGGAAAATAGTTGGAATGTTACATTTTTTCATCTTTCAGGAAAACCAAGCGGATACGACAGAGTTAGAAACGCAGAGATTGGCAACAAGGTAAGGATTTCCTTTTACATTTTAAAGATTAATGTTAGTTCTTATGGCATTGTTTTAGGCCCGAAAATTGCGGGGCAAAAGGTGTGGTTAAAGAAAGTTATAGCGTAGCATGCTGCAGAAATAAGCAAGAGCTTTTAAGGACGTATTTTTACCTCCGAGCAAAGGAAATCTATTTCCCATCCCAGATACATTGTTTTCTGTGAAAATTACACATATTGATTTCTAACAAAATTGCACGAGTTTTTAAGGGATAATTTGCTTCAGGTCACTTCGTTTCGGTCAGTTTGTTTCCTCACTTGGACAACTGAGTTCTTTTACTTGGTCATCCCGCTGTATCCTCCGAGCTGATTGGTGTTTAAAACACAAAATCAATCCAGCTGCACTTTTCTGATTGGTTGATATGATCCGCATCTGGGTATAAATTCCTCCTTCAATTGTTTCGGTCTGTTTCTGACGTTTATACTCTGAGGAGTGTCAGAGAAAAAAATGTTTTAACTATGTCCATGATGTTTCCGCTGTTGCTGATAATTTCCAAGTTTTGTATTGGTAAAACTCAAAGATTATTCAGGTCACTTTGTTGATCTGTCTTTGGTCACCAATGTATAGAAATTTCACGATTTTATTAAAAACTAGATTAGTAAAAAGCGATGCTAGGTGCCCTCTTCCACAAAACCTTTTGACTTGATTAGATGTAATTAAAAAAGTAAAGAAAACCGTCAGATAAAATTTAAAAGTATTTATCTCGAATCGCATTATTTTTTTTGGATTTTTGGCTAATTATCCGTATGTGACAATTCTCCGAAATTATTTCATGACATACCTTCAATCTTTGTTTTGTTTCATCATCATCATAGTAACTGTCCTTATCAAGGAGTCTCATCTTATCTCAGCTTTTTTCTGCAAAATTTGCAAAACTTTATTTGCTTTTGTCTGATTACTTTGAAAGCGGTATCATTTTCAATATTGCTCAAATCAAAGTTTAAAAGAATTTTAATCAACCTGAACTGATAAAAATGATAAAATTATTTTGTGATTATTTCTATGGCAAGCTCTAGTTTTTTTGTCGTTTTGATAAATAAACAACTTTTACTTGAAAATGTTTATTTATTTATTCGGTCATCTATTTATTTATTTATTTATCTATTTTTTTATTTATTTGTTTATTGATAAGTTTATTGGTTGATTGATTGATTTTTTCATTATTATCACTTTGTGTTCTTATGTTTTTCTTTATTTCTTTTATCCTTTCATTTGCTTACTTTTATTTCTTTTATCCTTTACTCACTTATTTATCAATTTGTTATTTCTTTCTACTTATAAATGCTCCCTCAAATTTTAACACATAATTTTTACATTATTCTATTCATTCTTTTTCCTTCTTTCATTTATTTATTTCTGTTTTGTTTTAGGAATTCGAACTTGATGTTCTTGAGGAAGCTTACACAACAGAGCATTGGCTTGTCAGGATTTTCAAAGTCAAAGATCTAGAAAATCGTGGAGCTTGATGAAATTCAATTGTCAAAACAGTTTGCTAGGAAAATAAACTTTAAGTAATTGTTAATTAAACTAAACTTTGCAAAGAAAGTAGAATATATGAAACTTTTTGGGTAAATTCAAGTGGCTCGTAGAATATTTCTTCTGGTCTGCGAAAGCAACTTTTTATCATTGAAATCTGTTGTTATATAAAATCAAAATAAGAAATGAAATTAGTTTTGTTTCATTTTCGCAAAATACCCTTTTCTTTTCGAATTTTCGTTCCAGTTTCGATATGGAAAGCCCTTTCGTTTGCGTTTCGCCATAAAAGGGGAGATTTTATTTCTTTGTCACGTGATAATTGCGAGTCTATTTCATTGGTTCTTTTTCTTCTTTCGTTACGTGGAAACCACAAATATTTGGTTCACCTAGCATTTTTTGTTCCTTAAACTACAAAGGGACTAACCTTTCCATTTTCGTCTAGTTACAGTTGAGGGAAGCTTCCATAAACATCATCATCATCATCATCATCATCATCATCATCATCATCATCATCATCATCATCATCATCATCATCATCATCATCATCATAACTATGAATCCCAACCCGTTATTCCCTTCTACGTTCTTCGTCAACAATCAGCATCTGCTTGGAGTGGAGTGGAGCAACACGGTATATCGATAGACAGGGGAAGGAAGGGGGAAACCCTTAATGTGGTCAGAATCGATTTGCATCGTCAACCAATTTTCTCTCTGCGTGAATTTTTGCGTAATTCATTGTCAAATTCATTCTCGATCCCGCATATTCATAACCAAAGCGTCAACCAAACCCATTTTTGCGCCCTCTTTTCTTCACTATATATCGATTGTATATTGTGTACCATACCAAGATATTACATAATGAATTGAAAAACGATACTGTGATCAGCGTATGAGCGTGGATTTATTTAATTCCCCTTTCCTGAAGAACAATCGAGCTCCCTTTACGAGATTTACCGAAAAGAAAAAAGCTATTTGAAGTTATTTCAAACACAGCTCAAACAGGAAATACGTAATAGCACGATTTCACGCTTTTTGCTTACGAAACCATTGTCTAAAAGAAACTAGCCAATCAGAAGGCGTTATTAATAAAGTAAGGAAACCCATACAAATATCGTGTCTGTCCCCTTGTGAGGAATTTATTACTATCTTGATCAGTCAAAGAATTCTTGGATAGAACATGATTACAAATTAAAACTAAAGTTTGAAGCTTATTTTATATCCAGAAGATTATTTGCTGTTTTATTTTATCAACTTTAATCACAAAGAATCGTGCACTTATATCGCGAGGATGAGATCGAGTTTTTTATTGGCGTGTTACTTGCTCACTTTGGGACTAGTTGTCTGCCAAGATGGCGATTTGAATTTCAATTTTGAAGGTTCTGGAATCGGATCGGGGGAAGAAATAAGAACGACGACAAAGACAAAAGTAGTCAAAACAACAAAGGCACCTTCACGAAAAACAGTTTTTACAACCAGAATTCCTGATGACACAGAAGTCGACACCGGATCGGGTGAGGATGGTGAAGGAAATGTTGTTAGTCCAACTCAGAAAATCACGGTGACTGACACGGATGAAATCACAGACGAAGAGATTTCTGGCAGCGGTGGAAGTGGCGAGGAAGTCAAAACGACTTCAGCTGTTTTCATTACAACAGAAACCCCTAAAGAAACTACTCCAGGAAAAGATCCAACAGTTATTACGGAGAAAGCAACCGAGAAAGTCGAGAAGTTTTCGACGAAAGAAAGAGTTTTCACCACAAAACGTCCCGCTACCACGATTGGCAACGATGTCAACGTCGTCGACATCATTGGGCCAAATGAAGTGAAAACAGAAAGACCAAAAACGGAAAAGACCAAAGCTCCAAAAACTAATAAGGTTGATGAAAATAGCGTCGAAATCATCAATAATCCTACAACGTCGAGTGTGGATACAGAGAAAACCACAACAATGTCGAATTCGCTTCGCAAGCAGCAAGAAGAAGTCAAACGAATGTTGGACAAAGCTCTTGAGAAGACAAACGGTGCCGCTGCACAGAAAAGTAAAAAGAAGCAACCGAAAAAGAAATCGGGATTGAATTTTACAACAGGGATCATAATCGGTGTGGTCGTGGGTGCGGTGCTTGCAATCTTGATCATTCTCTTCCTTGTGTATCGTTTACGAAAGAAAGATGAAGGCAGTTATTTGCTTGAAGAGCCACATTACACAGGCTATGCCAAACAAGAACCCGGCAGCCCTACCAGTGGAAAAGAGTATTTTGCATGAAAATCTCTCTAAAACTACAAATCGATGAATTTAAAACCCCATTTGAACCCATCAAGTATATATAAACGACACAAGGACAGAAACTCATCTGCTAAATCCGGAACTAAAATGCTTAAAATAAGAACTTTGTAACCGGACATTTTGGTTCCAGTTTTAACTGCAGATTTGAGATTTTAAGAATTTTTTACAGTTGTCTTTATAATAAACGCAGCTTTATTGAGTCTTGAGGAGTCATTGATAGATATTTACCACATCCAGTGATAGCCCTTAGTTATTTGTGTTTAGTCAAACCTATTTGCGTTCCTTTAGGTTTTTAGATGTATATCGTTAACCATCTAGGGTTTTATCATATTTACTGCAGATATTTTTATATGATTTTGCTCATAATTTTTCCAGTAATTTTCACTGAATTTATCAATTCGAAGCACTATTCCATAGTAAATAGAGCAAAAAAAAGAGAGAAAATATTCCATAGTAAATAGGGTGCACAACGATGATAAAAATGATGATGATGATGATGGTGCACAACCGTGGCTTTTGTTTATTGGGATCTTTGGAAGTTGTCTTTGCAACATTTAGCATTTTTACTCTTCAAGATTTTGTATTTTACCCTTCTGTTTTCTATCTCAACCAACGAATAGAATCATGATCTAAATTTAGCCAGCTTTAACCCCTCAATAATCCAAAAAATTCCCTATATACTGTAAATTCAAAGTAAAACCATAATGATAAGAAAACCCCACCCTTTTGTGAGATATTTCATAATCATTTGTGTTTTGTGAAAAACAAAATAGTTTGTTTGATTGTGATTAGATAAATTGTAAAATAATTATGACAGCTTTGAGAAATGTACTAGAGAGAGCTTTTAGCAAGTTCTTAAAACAGTTTTCAACTATGTAACCAAACGTAGTGTTGCTTTTGTAACATATAAACGGAAGGTAATTGGGAAAGTTTCTTCTCCTTCCTTTATCTCTTGTTTTATTTACGTATTTATATCTAGTCATTGACATTCATTCTCTTTATATTTTGTTTTTGTAATGTCTATGATTTCATGTGATTGGCATATATTTTAAGGTTAAAAAAGTACAGAATTTTCAGAAAAAGTCTTTGTGAAATAATTTTTTGTTGTTGAAAATCATAAAGCCCCTTACTCTTTCTGTTTTTATCCCATGTGCGATGAATCAATAGGGCTGATGACGCACTTTCCTGTGGTAGAAAGTTCAATCAGTTGACTAAAGGTTGCTTCAGGGGGTAGAAGTAGGCGTTTCCCTTGACGGGAACACACCCCTATAAAACAGCGTGCCAGCCGCCCTAACCATCAATTCACAAGAACACTCCATTGTTAACTAAGGAACACAATTTAAAGTTTGACTCCCTCAACATAGCAAAAAGTAATTTAAAGAACACAAGTTTCAATCACGCTTTTTTCTAACAAAGTTGGGGGCGAGGGGCAATTCACCACTTGGGATTCTCGTACACCTTTCCTGGAAATCCTATTGTTTTCATGGGAATCCCCTTGAAATCCTTTTATCTTAAAGGGAATCTCGTCCCGTTTTCCAAGAGTAAAATGCCCCTCAATTGGGGGTGTATATAAAGAAAGTTTTCTTGGAATAACCCCCACCAATACTGTACCAAACTGTCATTTTCGCTGGCTTTGCTGACCTTTCCACCCTCTTATTTGGCAGCGTACACTGCTTATGAGGGGCATTTGCCCCATTGCGCTTTTTCCAATGAAATTTTAAAAGTATCCAGCGTGCAGCGTGCGCTCTTAGCGTTTTGGGGAGGGGGGCTGCATTTTGGGAAAGAAACAGACCAGTCAACCACTCATTCATACTCTGGTGCATGTTATCTATGATGAGCTCATGGCAGTGCAATTATCTCCCTCCACTGTCCAATGTCCACTCAGAAAGACGAAGGAAGAAGTCGGTCTAATTGCTGGTAAAAATATCTTAATTTTTTTTTCTCTGTTGATATTATAACTTGCTGATTTTTGCGATATTCTTTATTTATTTTTGCTTTGGTTTATCTAGCTGCCAAAAGATTGCATTTTCTGCAGGCTGAAATTAAGTTTTTTCTCACTCCTGGACTCCAATTTGCAAAGGTTTTGGCCGTCTGTGGTTCGAGACGAGCGCAGGCCTTGCTCGAAGCAAGCTGATTTCACCATCATGGACAAATACGTTTTTAAGTCGACTTAATGCCTCATTTAAGTAGGGCTTACGTTTTAACACGAATCTTTGGAATTTACAGTCATTGAAATAAACTAATTAAAGAATTTTTGCTTTTACAGAAAAAATTTTGAATTTCCTGAGGACATGATAGGCCCTCGTGTCACTTTCGCCATGGTTGGCGGCCATTATTTTTTTTGCGATTTTTTTATTTGAAAATTGATTTGATAATTTGGCGTTGTAGTTTGACATGAAAGACACCACATGAATATAAAATTTAAAACAAATTTAAAAACTATTTTATTCCTACTTTTTTGCAATAAAAAACTACCTAAAATACAAGTATTTCTAAAGGCTGCTAAACATTAAAAATATAAAAAGATAAAAAAAAAACAAAAAAATTGGAATAATAAAACAGATATTTCACAACAAATTTTTATCAAGAGATACAAGAAATTCATGGCTATTAACGATGTTTCCTACTAATTAAATAATAAAAAAAATAACCCCCTATTTTATACTTGAAACATTTTTCATTTGTAGGACAAAATCAAAATGGTTATGGAATTTACTTTGTGAGGTAAAACATGGAAGAAAAAATTTCAGATGGGCAAGTTCCGTCAAAGCTCACGAGACAAAGTAATGTCCAATGGGATAATGACAGCATATTTGATGCATTTGACTGATTTTGCACATGTAAGCATTATTTTCGACGCTCTTCCAGAAAATGAAAAGCAAATTGATAAATTCTGAAAATTGTTTTTCACTTTGCCACTCTATTTCAAATAAGGTGAACTTTTTAAGTTTTCTTTAATTTCCCATCCTATCATATGGGGTTTTGGTTAAAATCATACCCATGTTTAGAGAATTTCAGGGCTATAAACCCACCCAAATGGACGTTTATTGAAGGAAGGTATTGATTTGAAGGTGGTGCTTTTAACAAATTCTGCTTGGTGAGAAATGTTTGATGACGTGGCAAACATTGCTTCTTAAACAAATTCTCAAATATTTCACGAACAATGTCCAAGTGTTTTGCAAGGGCCTAATTCTTGGTTTATTTTCATTTGGTAGTTTTCTTTTGTCATTTATTTAGTTTTTTCATATTTAGGATTCAAAAGTGATGTCGTGGTGGGATTATGGTTATCAAATAACAGCAATGGCTAACCGGACGATTCTTGTCGACAATAACACTTGGAATAACACGCACATTTCCCGCGTTGGACAGGTAAGCTCGCAATCCGCAAATTAACATGATCTTTCATAGTTTGTCTATTCTTCAACAAAAATGCTTACCAATATATTAGGCCACATATCTTTCGGATATATTATCGAGATTTCATATTTGCTCTGATTTTAGGCCATGTCATCGCCAGAAGATAAAGCGTATGAAATAATGCGTGAACTGGATGTGGATTATGTTCTGGTTATTTTTGGTGGACTTGTTGGCTATGCATCTGATGGTAAGCACGTCTTTCTATCAGTTTCTTGTCTTAAAAATTCTAAGCCAACTTAGTTTATTTTAGTCAACCCCGGTCAAGTCAAGTTGATTTCTAGTCTTTTTAAGTCAAGTCTGGCAAAGTTTGTTCTATTTTGGTAAAATTACGTCACATCAAATCTTGTCTAGTCCTAACAAAGTCAACAAAAATCAAGTCAATTCAAATTATTCTTGTCAAGTCAAGTCAAGTCAAGTCAAGTCAAGTCAAGTCAAGTCAAGTCAAGTCAAGTTAGGTCAAGTCAAGTCAAGCCAAGTCTTAGCTCTTGTTAGTCTTGTATGGTCCAGTCAAATCAAGTCAAGTCCAGCCTATTTCACAAATATAATGTTATATCAAGCCTAGTCTAGTTGGATAATGTCAGGTTAAGTCAGCTCATGCCTAGTCTAGGCTTTAAAGTCAAGTCACGCAAATGGACTTCGAGTCTATTAAGAAATGTTAAGTCAAGTCATTTCACTGAAAGTCAGGGGAGAGTTGGCATTGATATGTAGTTCTAAATCAATTCACACCCTGATTAGTTTTATTTTGAATTTCTTCTAGATATAAATAAGTTCTTGTGGATGGTGAGGATCGGTGGAAGTACAGAAAAGGGCCAACATATCAAAGAGAAAGATTACTACACATCAACTGGCGAATTCCGCATTGACAAAGAAGGCTCCCCCGTTCTGCTCAACTGCCTCATGTATAAAATGTGCTACTATCGTTTCGGATCTGTTTACACTGAACAAGGTAATGTATAATCATGTGAGATGTTAGATATCTTTAATTGTCTGGATACTATATTGAATGAAGATCCCGTCGGGGGTGCCTAGCTTTAAATTGTTAAAACAAGATAATGTATGATTATTTAAGATGTTAGGTACCTTTTGTTTTCCTTTCACTATATAGAATGAAGATCCCATCGGGGGTGCCTAACATAAAATTTTTATGCTGAAAGGGCCGTGATAAGGATGAAAATTTGAAGAGTAATCGATAAATAAGCAACTGAGGCTTGGCTAATATTTCTTTCGTTAGCCTTTGTTGGTTCGAATCGCTTTATTGAATATCATTGCAAACATAATTACAACTGATGTTTTAGCAAGGAAAGGGTAAAAATATTACTTTCTAGCTAATGATAGTCATTTGTTGAGGGCCGAAATACTAGATATTCTAAACAACTAAGGGCTGGCCCTGGGTCACGTTGCTAATTAAAAAGTAGCTATATTTATGTTGGCTATTTGCGTTACAGTTCATTGTCAAAAGAGCCAAGGATCGTAAAATCAAAGCAGAACATCCCCGTCCCACCACAAGTCAAGCCCCCCAAATGATCTAGATTTTTATTTCGTCACAGCTGCCTGGAAATACCTTTCTTTCAGCAAGAATGGCCTCATTTTTACCCTGTCTCGCAGTTCTGAATGAGTCTCATCATCTTCATTGAACCCCTGACGGCAATGACCATATAATCATATAACATACTGTCCAGACTTCGCAGATAAGCTACAAGGAGTCTCAATCTAGGAATTTTAAGCCAACAGCAGGAAAATAGTTGGAATGTTACATTTTTTCATTTTTCAGGAAAACCAAGCGGATACGACAGAGTTAGAAACGCAGAGATTGGCAACAAGGTAAGGATTTCCTTTTACATTTTAAAGATTAATGTTAGTTCTTATGGCATTGTTTTAGGCCCGAAAATTGCGGGGCAAAAGGTTTGGTTAAAGAAAGTTATACCGTAGCATGCTGCAGAAATAAGCAAGAGCTTTTAAGGACGTATTTTTACCTCCGAGCAAAGGAAAACTATTTCCCATCCCAGATACATTGTTTTCTGTGAAAATTACACATATTGATTTCTAACAAAATTGCACGAGTTTTTAAGGGATAATTTGCTTCAGGTCACTTCGTTTCGGTCAGTTTGTTTCCTCACTTGGACAACTGAGTTCTTTTACTTGGTCATCCCGCTGTATCCTCCGAGCTGATTGGTGTTTAAAACACAAAATCAATCCAGCTGCACCTTTCTGATTGGTTCATACGATCCGCATCTGGGTATAAATTCCTCCTTCAATTGTTTCGGTCTGTTTCTGACGTTTATACTCTGAGGAGTGTCAGAGAAAAAAATGTTTTAACCATGTCCTCAGATGTTTCCGCTGTTGCTCAAGTTTTGCATTGGTAAAACTCGAAAACTATGCTGGTCACTTTGTTGATCTGTCTTTGGTCACCAATGTATAGAAATTTCACGATTTTATTAAAAACTAGATTAGTGAAAAGTGATGCTAGGTGCCCTCTTCCACAAAACCTTTTGACTTGATTAGATGTAATTAAAAAAGTAAAGAAAACCGTCAGATAAAATTTAAAAGTATTTATCTCGAATCGCATTATTTTTTTGGATTTTTGGCTAATTATACGTATGTGACAATTCTCCGAAATTATTTCATGACATACCTTCAATCTTTGTTTTGTTTCATCATCATCATAGTAACTGTCCTTATCAAGGAGTCTCATCTTATCTCAGCTTTTTTCTGCAAAATTTGCAAAACTTTTTTTGCTTTTGTCTGATTACTTTGAAAGCGGTATCATTTTCAATATTGCTCAAATCAAAGTTTAAAAGAATTTTAATCAACCTGAACTGATAAAAATGATAAAATTATTTTGTGATTATTTCTATGGCAAGCTCTAGTTATTTTGTCGTTTTGATAAATAAACGACTTTTACTTGAAAATGTTTATTTATTTATTCGGTCATATATTTATTTATTTATTTATCTATTTTTTTATTTATTTGTTTATTGATAAGTTTATTGGTTGGTTGATTGATTTTTTCATTATTATCACTTTGTGTTCTTATGTTTTTCTTTATTTCTTTTATCCTTTCATTTACTTACTTTTATTTCTTTTATCCTTTACTTACTAATTTATCAATTTGTTATTTCTTTCTACTTATAAATGTTCCCTCAAATTTTAACACATAATTTTTACATTATTCTATTCATTCTTTTTCCTTCTTTCATTTATTTATTTCTGTTTTGTTTTAGGAATTCGAACTTGATGTTCTTGAGGAAGCTTACACAACAGAGCATTGGCTTGTCAGGATTTTCAAAGTCAAAGATTTAGAAAATCGTGGAGCTTGATGAAATTCAATTGTCAAAACAGTTTGCTAGGAAAATAAACTTTAATTAATTGTTAATTAAACTAAACTTTGCAAAGAAAGTAGAATATATGAAACTTTTTGGGTAAATTCAAGTGGCTCGTAGAATATTTCTTCTGGTCTGCGAAAGCAACTTTTTATCATTGAAATCTGTTGTTATATAAAATCAAAATAAGAAATGAAATTAGTTTTGTTTCATTTTCGCAAAATACCCTTTTCTTTTCGAATTTTCGTTCCAGTTTCGACATGGAAACCCTTTCGTTTGCGTTTCGCCATAAAAGGGGAGATTTTATTTCTTTGTCACGTGATAATTGCGACTCTGTTTCATTGGTTCTTTTTCTTCTTTCGTTACGTGGAAACCACAAATATTTGGTTCACCTAGCATTTTTTGTTCCTTAAACTACAAAGGGACTAACCTTTCCATTTTCGTCTAGTCACAGTTGACGGAAGCTTCCCATAAACATCATCATCATCATCACCACCATCATCATCATCATCATCATCATCATCATCATAACTATGAATCCCAACCCGTTATTCCCTTCTACGTTCTTCGTCAACAATCAGCATCTGCTTGGAGTGGAGTGGAGCAACACGGTATATCGATAGACAGGGGAAGGAAGGGGGAAACCCTTAATGTGGTCAGAATCGATTTGCATCGTCAAACAATTTTCTCTCTGGGTGAATTTTTGCGTAATTCATTGTCAAATTCATTCTCGATCCCGCATATTCATAACCAAAGCGTCAACCAAACCCATTTTTGCGCCCTCTTTTCTTCACTATATATCGATTGTATATTGTGTACCATACCAAGATATTACATAATGAATTGAAAAACGATACTGTGATCAGCGTATGAGCGTGGATTTATTTAATTCCCCTTTCCTGAAGAACAATCGAGCTCCCTTTACGAGATTTACCGAAAAGAAAAAAGCTATTTGAAGTTATTTCAAACACAGCTCAAACAGGAAATACGTAATAGCACGATTTCACGCTTTTTGCTTACGAAACCATTGTCTAAATGAAACTAGCCAATCAGAAGGCGTTATTTATAAAGTAAGGAAACCCATACAAATATCGTGTCTGTCCCCTTGTGAGGAATTTATTACTATCTTGATCAGTCAAAGAATTCTTGGATAGAACATGATTACAAATTAAAACTAAAGTTTGAAGCTTATTTTATATTCAGAAGATTATTTGCTGTTTTATTTTATCAACTTTAATCACAAAGAATCGTGCACTTATATCGTGAGGATGAGGTCGAGTTTTTTATTGGCGTGTTTCTTGCTCACTTTGGGACTAGTTGTCTGCCAAGATGGCGATTTAAATTTCAATTTTGAAGGTTCTGGAGTCGGATCGGGGGAAGAAATAACAACGACTACAAAGGCAAAAGTAGTTGAAACAACAAAGGCACCTTCACGAAAAACAAATTTTACAACCAGAATTCCTGATGACACAGAAGTCGACACCGGATCGGGTGAGGATGGTGAAGGAAATGTTGTTAGTCCAACTCAGAAAATCACGGTGACTGACACAGATGAAATCACAGACGAAGAGATTTCTGGCAGCGGTGGAAGTGGCGAGGAAGTCAAAACGACTTCAGCTGTTTTCATTACAACAGAAACCCCTAAAGAAACTACTCCAGGAAAAGATCCAGCAGTTATTACGGAGAAAGCAACCGAGAAAGTCGAGAAGTTTTCGACGAAAGAAAGAGTTTTCACCACAAAACGTCCCGCTACCACGATTGGCAACGATGTCGACGTCGTCGACATTATTGGGCCAAATGAAGTGAAAACAGAAAGACCGAAAACAGAAAAGACCAAAGCTCCGAAAACTAATGAGGTTGATGAAAACAGCGTCGAAATCATCAATAATCCTACAACGTCGAGTGTGGATACAGAAAAAACCACAACAATGTCGAATTCGCTTCGCAAGCAGCAAGAAGAAGTCAAACGAATGTTGGACAAAGCTCTTGAGAAGACAAACGGTGCCGCTGCACAGAAAAGCAAAAAGAAGCAACCGAAAAAGAAATCGGGATTGAATTTTACAACAGGGATCATAATCGGTGTGGTCGTGGGTGCGGTGCTTGCAATCTTGATCATTCTCTTCCTTGTGTATCGTTTACGAAAGAAAGATGAAGGCAGTTATTTGCTTGAAGAGCCACATTACACAGGCTATGCCAAACAAGAACCCGGCAGTCCTACAAGTGGAAAAGAGTATTTTGCATGAAAATCTCTCTAAAACTACAAATCGATGAATTTAAAACCCCATTTGAACCCATCAAGTATATATAAACGACACAAGGACAGAAACTCATCTGCTAAATCCGGAACTAAAAATGCTTAAAATAAGAACTTTGTAACCGGACATTTTTGGTTCCAGTTTTAACTGCAGATTTGAGATTTTAAGAATTTTTTACAGTTGTCTTTATAATAAACGCAGCTTTATTGAGTCTTGAGGAGTCATTGATAGATATTTACCACATCCAGTGATAGCCCTTAGTTATTTGTGTTTAGTCAAACCTATTTGCGTTCCTTTAGGTTTTTAGATGTATATCGTTAACCATCTAGGGTTTTATCATATTTACTGCAGATATTTTTATATGATTTTGCTCATAATTTTTCCAGTAATTTTCAATGAATTTATCAATTCGAAGCACTATTCCATAGTAAATAGAGCAAAAAAAAGAGAGAAAATATTCCATAGTAAATAGGGTGCACAACAATGATGATGATGATGATGGTGCACAACCGTGGCTTTAGTTAATTGGGATCTTTGGAAGTTGTTTTTGCAACATTTAGCATTTTTACTCTTCAAGATTTTGTATTTTACCCTTCTGTTTTCTATCTCAACCAACGAATAGAATCATGATCTAAATTTAGCCAGCTTTAACCCCTCAATAATCCAAAAAATTGATTTAAGTAAAACCATAATGATAAGAAAACCCCACCCTTTTGTGAGATATTTCATAATCATTTGTGTTTTGTGAAAAACAAAATAGTTTGTTTGATTGTGATTAGATAAATTGTAAAATAATTATGAAAGCTTTGAGAAATGTACTAGAGAGAGCTTTTAGCAAGTTCTTAAAACAGTTTTCAACTATGTAACCAAACGTAGTGTTGCTTTTGTAACATATAAACAGAAGGTAATTGGGAAAGTTTCTTCTCCTTCCTTTATCTCTTGTTTTATTTACGTATTTATATCTAGTCATTGGCATTCATTCTCTTTATATTTTGTTTTTGTAATGTCTATGATTTCATGTGATTGGCATATATTTTAAGGTTAAAAAAAGTACAGAATTTTCAGAAAAAGTCTTTGTCAATTAATTTTTTGTTGTTGAAAATCATAAAGCCCCTTACTCTTTCTGTTTTTATCCCATGTTCGATGAATCAATAGGGCTGATGACGCACTTTTCTGTGGTAGAAAATTCAATCAGTTGACTAAAGGTTGCTTCAGGGGGTAGAAGTAGGCGTTTCCCTTGACGGGAACACACCCCTATAAAACAGCGTGCCAGCCGCCCTAACCATCACTTCACAAGAACACTCCATTGTTAACTTAGGAACACAATTTAAAGTTTGACTCCCTCAACATAGTAAAAAGTAATTTAAAGAACACAAGTTTCAATCACGCTTTTTTCTAACAAAGTTGGGGGCGAGGGGCAATTCACCACTTGGGATTCTCGTACACCTTTCCTGGAAATCCTATTGTTTTCATGGGAATCCCCTTGAAATCCTTTTATCTTAAAGGGAATCTCGTCCCGTTTTCCAAGAGTAAAATGCCCCTCAATTGGGGGTGTATATAAAAAAAAGTTTTCTTGGAACAAGCCCCACCAATACTGTACCAAACTGTCATTTTCGCTGGCTTTGCTGACCTTTCCACCCTCTTATTTGGCAGCGTACACTGCTTATGAGGGGCATTTGCCCCATTGCGCTTTTTCCAATGAAATTTTAAAAGTATCCAGCGTGCAGCGTGCGCTCTTAGCGTTTTGGGGAGGGGGGCTGCATTTTGGGAAAGAAACAGACCAGTCAACCACTCATTCATGCTCTGGTGCATGTTATCTATGATGAGCTCATGGCAGTGCAATTATCTCCCTCCACTGTCCAATGTCCACTCAGAAAGACGAAGGAAGAAGTCCGTTTAATTGCTGGTAAAAATATCTTAATTTTTTTTTCTCTGTTGATATTATAACTTGTTGATTTTGCGATATTCTTCATTTATTTTTGCTTTGGTTACATAGCTGCCAAAAGATTGCATTTTCTGTAGGCTGAAATCAAGTTCATTCACACTCGTGGACTCCAAAAGGTTTTGGCCGTCCGTGGTTCGAGACGAGCGCAGGCCTTGCTCGAAGCAAACTGATTTCACCATCATGGAAAAATACGTTTTTAAGTCGACTTAATGCCTCATTTAAGTAGGGCTTACGTTTTAACATGAATCTTTGGAATTTACAGTCATTGAAATAAACTAATTAAAGAATTTTTGCTTTTACAGAAAAAATTTTGAATTTCCTGAGGACATGATAGGCCCTCGTGTCACTTTCGCCATCATGGTTGGCGGCCATTATTTTTTTTGCGATTTTTTTATTTGAAAATTGATTTGATAATTTTGCGTTGTAGTTTGACATGAAAGACACCACATGAATATAAAATTTAAAACAAATTTAAAACTATTTTATTCCTACTTTTTTGCAATAAAAACTACCTTAAATACAAGGATTTCTACAGGCTGCTAAACATTAAAAATATAAAAAGATAAAAAAAAAACAAAAAAATTGGAATAATAAAACAGATATTTCACAACAAATTTTTATCAAGAGATACAAGAAATTCATTGCTATTAACGATGTTTCCTACTAATTAAATAATAAAAAAAATAACCCCCCATTAAATACTTGAAACATTTTTCATTTGTAGGACAAAATCAAAATGGTTATGGAATTTACTTTGTGAGGTAAAACATGGAAGAAAAAATTTCAGATGGGCAAGTTCCGTCAAAGCTCACGAGACAAAGTAATGTCCAATGGGATAATGACAGCAGGGAAGGCAGAGAGAAAATTGAGGTTCGTTAAACAATCCTTGTTTCCAAAAACCAACACTATTTGGCATTTCTGAACTTTCACAATACTGACACACGACAGCAAGATAACAGTATTTTTTAATACCATAGGTGCTGTAAATCCTTGAATTGCCCCCCCCCTTGAATAATTATTTGTTTGTATTGGAACATAAAAATGATATTTTTATCTTTCTAGGCTCACATAGAGAACTGGATATCGTTACTGAAGGATGGAAGACTCATGTGTCCTAATTTAAGCTGTGTAATGGAATTCAGCTATCCGAAATCTCTTATAGACCATCTGAATTCATGTTCTTCAAACGAAGGCATGCAGAGACAAGTGCTGTTCCGAGGAACACTCCCATGCATCATCTGTGGACAAGAAGTTCTTATCAATCAATATGTCAAACATTTCAGATCGTCCCATAAAGATGTGAGTGCCAGCTTTGTTGTAATGCATAGTTTTGGGACCTCAACATGGGGGGGGGGCAAAGCTAAAATGATGTATATAAAATAGCATCAAGCAGAGGGAAGGTGAAGGTATATCGTATATTGAGCACCAGTCAAAATGATCTATTAAATGAAAAGATACAAAGACCTTGACCCTTGCTTTGTCATTATCAGTGGCTTGTGTCACTATCAAGCTGGGCTCCAACCTAGGGCTAACCTGCGCTAAGCCTGAGCCTGGGTCTCACTAAGCTCCTGTAAGCACAGCTGGCTTGATTAGCCCATGAATCAACAGTGCCATCAAGATTCTTTGACAAATTTCTTATTTTTTTTCTATTTTCTCTACAACTGAATCCAAAGTTTTGCTTGCAACTATCTGTAAATAGATCTTCAGTCAGACTCCCTCAAGACCTGATTTACGCAATGGAAAATGTGTAATCATAAGCTTGCAACATTAACCAATTTAGGAGCTATTAAAACAATACGATTGTACTACTAGCAAATGCCCAAGGCTTGCTTGTACACTACACGTAATAGCTGATTATTTGCCGTTTTTCAACCATAGATTAATGACAATTTGAAGAGAGTCCATGATGACAAGTCTGTAACATGTCTGAATCACGAATGCGGAAAAAAGTTCAATGACTGCTTCCTCTATATTCAACATTGTACGAAATGTAAACCATCATTTCTCTGTGCTGATTGCCAGCGTGTTTACTCAACATCTCTTGGTCTTCAAAAACATATTTGCTCAGAAAAAGCAGAGATTGTAAGTGGATATGTCAGTTAGTCAGCTCTTCATTTTTTGTCCAGCAAAAGTTGTCCTGTTGCAGAATCATGTTCTGGTTTGGTTTTTCCAGACGATATGCGAGATGAAGGGTTTTTCCGCTTCTTCATGGCCTTTGCCGCACCCCTTCTTGCCCCTCTGTTGCCTTATTGCTTCCCTTCTGTTAGAACCCTGTCTTTCTATCACCATCCCCCTATTTCGCCATGCTTTTCTCCTTTTTCTGCATTCCTAACTTGTACTCCTTATCTCTCTAATCGCCTAATTATGTTTCTTCAATCCTTGAATTCTCCTAATTTTAACCCCTTCATCCTTCTCATGCTACACCCGTGCTCTTTGATCTCTTCATCCTTTCCTCCATTCTAAATCCTGTCCACAGATTGTATATTGTTTAATCACCCTATGGTTAGGGCCTAAACTCTGTTGTGCAATCTGATTGGCTGAAAACGTTCAATGCGACGCAATGAAAGGACATTTTTATCCGGTAATGCATTCTCAAAATGTCAAAATTGGAAATCTTTAGATTTAGAACGCAGCACCAAACAGCTTTCTTGTAATGGCTTAAACATGAGTTTCGACACACAAGGGACTTGATCAGGCTTTTCTACAGGGTAATAAACCATATAAACACTGTTTTCTTCCGGCAATACCGAGGAAATGAACCCACAGCCTCTGTACAAAACCTTGCAAGCTCGGTTTCGTACTGACGGTCTTTAGTTAACATTTTCTGCTATTGCCCTTTCCGGATTCAGCTATTATAGGCTTTTCATATTAGCGTTTATTTGGGATGGGCTTTGCTCAGGAATAGCCTGAAATTTTTCCTAGGGGAGAGGGCGTTAGATCAGAATATAGCTTTAAATCTTTCACTTACTGTACTCTCGCTCTCCAACATGCTTTTTCCTCAGCTGTCTCTCAATTTTTATGATATTTTCTCCTTGTTGTAGAAGCAAGAGGGAAAAGGAGAAAAATCTAATGAAGAAAGCAGTCTTTCTGAAAGGAAGGATGACACAGAAGAAAGCGAAGATCCAGAAAATGCTGTAAGTTTCTTTGCTTCAGCAACACATCCCTCCATGATCTTCTTTTTTCATGGTGGTAGGTGAAAGTTGAAGGTTAAATGGTGTTTTAGCGCCAGTCACCAGGATTTGAGTAGCAGGCTAACTAATCGAGACCTCGACCCTGGCTGTGACGCTACCTTGGCTGGGCTCGAGCCCTGACCACAGTGATTTCGGTGTTATTTGACTGCAGCACTTAATTGAGTAGCGGCGCTTTATCTATCATTTACGGTATTGTTTTAATAAGTTTTTGAAGCATGTTTTTCTCTTCAATTTTCCAGGAATTAACCAACGATTGGATTGAAGAAATCCTTAGTGGTACTTTGAGATGTCCAAACACCAGCTGCTCTAAAGAGTTTGGATTGCCGAAACTTTTTCTCAGACATCTTGGAAATTGTGAAGCAAAAGAAAGAATCAATCGAACAGTGATGAAAATTGGCCTGCTGCCTTGTATAATATGTCATAATGATCAACTCATCAGTGAATACCTGAAGCATATCAACAAAAGTCATAATGAGGTGAGGAAGTTTTTCCGATTGTTTTGCTAAATAACTATATAACTAACTAAGTAACTAACTAAGTAACTAAGTAACTAACTGAATAACTAAATAACTTACGAAGTAATTAACGAAGAAGCTAAGTAGCTAAGTAGCTAACTAAGTAACTAACTAATTAATTAACCAACTATTTAACTAACAAACAAGCTTGCTAACTATTTAACTAACTTACTAGCTAAGTAACTAACTAACTAGCTAACTAACTAACTAACCAACTAACTAACTAGCTAACTTACTAAATAATTAACTACCTAGCTAACTAACTAGCTAGCTACCTAACTTACCAACCAACTAACTAACCAACTAACTAGCTAGCTAACTAACTAACTAACTAACTAACTAACTAACTAACTAACTAACGAACTAACTAACTAACTAACTAACTAACGAACTAACGAACCAACTAACTAGCTAACTTGCTAAATAATTAACTACCTGCTAACTAACTAACTAAACCAAGTAAAAACCAACTAACTAACAACTAACCAACGAACCAACTAACTAACTAACTAACCAACGAACCAACGAACCAACGAATCAACTAACTAACTAACCAACAAACCAACCCAACTAACTAACCAACTAACTAACTAACGAACCAACTAACTAACTAACTAACTAACTAACTAACTAACTAACTAACTAACTAACTAACAAACCAATTAACTAACTAACTAACTAACTAACTAACTAACTAACTAACTAACTAACTAACTAACTAACTAACTAACTAACTAACTAACTAACTAACTAACTAACTAACTAACTAAATAACTAACTAACTAACTAACTAACTAACTAACTAACTAACTAACTAACTAACTAACTAACTTAACTTACCAAGTAACTGACGTACAAAATATTTAATCAACCAAGTAACCAAGTAAGTAACTAAAATGTAAAATGACATTTTTTGGAACGCTCTTACTGTACTTTTGAACAATTTCAGGTTTATGAAAATCTTGAAAAGCTGGAAAATGGAAAGACTGCGATCTGTCCAAACTACAAATGTGGCAAAGAATTTCATTCTGGAGGGATGTTGCTTAAGCATTCGGTCAGTTGCCGACCATTATATCATTGTGATGGATGCAATAAAGAATTTACAACCAAACGAATTTTTTCAGTTCACAAATGCAACAAGCAAAACAAAATGGTAAATTGTTCTCTATTTCTTACCCTAATTCTCATACTATCAATAATTGTTTTTATTTATTACAGTATACATGACTATCTTCATTTCTTAAAGTTTTCATTGGCATCTTCATTTCGTATATATTCATTTGCATCTTCATTTCATACCGTATTCATTACCATCTCCATTTTAGACCATCTTATTCGGCATCTTACTTTAATATTATATTTATAGCATTTCATTTCATACTTTATTCATCAGCATCTTCACTTAATGCCGTATTCATTAGCATTTTCATTTGATATCATTTTAATCAGCATCTTAATTTAATACCTTATTTACAGCGTCATCATTTCATACTTTATGTATTGGCATCTTCATTTGATACCGTATTCATCAGTATCTCTATTTGATACCGTATTCATTAGCATTTTATTTCATACGGTATTCATTATCATCAACATTCCTTACCTTAACAGACATCTTCATTTCATGCTTTATTTGTTTTAGAAACCAGACCAAAGCTCGCAATCGATGCAAAAAGACGGCATGAAATCGCAAGAAAACCCTCAGAAAAACATAGATAAAACTTTACCAGCAAAAAACGATCACTTGAAATCGAAACGAGCACATCTAATGACATAATGATACTAGAAAGAAAGGAACCAAAATCAGATGAAAAGAAGAAAAAAGTGAAAAAGAAATATGAAAAATTACCCAGATCGATCATAGGGGCGATGAATTACGGAAGCTTAGAAGAAGATTTTGAGAAACACATTTATCCGCAAACTTTTCCAAAAGAAGACATAGAAAATGCAGAAGATGTTTCTCAAAATACAAACAAACAGACGTCCTTTTCTGTTTCAAATATCGTTGAAGATCGCTATGATGACAGAAGGATAATAACAAACGGACCAAAATTAGATGATAAAAAGAAGAAAGTGAAAAAGAAAAACGAAGCATGGGTGCGTAGATCGATTAGAGGAGCAATTAATTACGGGAATTTGCATGAAGATTTTGGGAAATTTTTTCATCAGCAAACGATTCCGAAAACAGAAATAGAAAGTACGGAAGATGTGTCTCAAAATGTCAACAAACCGACGTCCTTCTCTGTTTCAAATAACCTTGAAGGAGGGAGGGAGAGTGCTGTTGGTACAGGATCTGAAGGAAATAATCAACAATCTGATTACTCGCAGAAGAATCTGAAAGTTTTAGAGAAAGCTGCTAGCCAGTTAAGGAAGCTAAAGGATAACTTCTCTAAGAGAGTGACGCATGGTGAGTTAGAAACATGTGTCCTTCCAGACAGCGAGCGAAGCTATGAGGCAACGTCGAAGCAACAAAATCAGAAACACAGCTTTATGGAATCATTGAGATATGACTGGACTGAACAGGGAGATGGCGAAACGCCAGGGAACGACGTTGCTGATGATCAATTTAAGCACACTAGAATCGATGTTAAAACAGGGAAAAGTCTTTCTATTAATTCAGATTCTATGTCTCCTGGAACTAAAGATGAGATATTCTCGCGTTATTTTGGGAACGAGAAGAAGTCACCGAGAAAGCAAGGTAGGCCTAGGAAATATTCAAAGTCTGTTGGGCCCAAACATGATGATGAAACCAGCTCTGATTCTGAAATAAAGGAAGATGCAAGAAACATTATGACAGATGCGTATCGATCTCATTTGGAGGAAAATGGTGAAAAGGTTGTAAAGAAACGCGGACGGCCTAAGAAAGTCTCGGTTATTAAACCATTGCAGCCTGTACAAGCAGAGAATCAAGTATTTGTTGTTGGGCCTAGTAATCAGCAACTTGGAAACTTTCGACCTGACTTTTTGTCGGATAGTGAGGTATGTCTGATTGGCGTGAAGAATCGGGAACGTGATGTAGAGGTCGTGACTGAAAGTGGATTCGGAAAGGATGGTTTTGGGCATTATTACTCAGATAGTGATCAATTTTAAAGCCAGCGAGAAAGCGTGGCAGACCAAGAAAGAATGAAATAACCAAGGAATCACGAATGGATGACAATGGAACTGTTAGAGCAATTATGATACTTGAAGATGGGTTTGGATTTAATCCTGCCATTTCGACACCGAAAAAGAAAGTTGGTAGGCCCAAGAAAGTACCAACTATTACAGGCGATGCTTCGGCAGCATCTAATACGAACTTAATCAAAACAGAAACTTGTGTATCTGGTCCCGATTTGGTCTCTTCAGATGTTGATAAGTCGCCCAAAAAGAAGGTCGGTAGGCCGAGAAAAGCGCCACTCTTTACCGAGGAAGCTTCGATGACATCAGCAACGAACGCCTTGATGACAGAGGATGGTGCAGCTGGTCGTAATTTAGGGGCTTCTGAGGTTGGAAGATCACCACAGAAAAATGTTGATAGGCCCAGAAAAGCGTCATTGTCAGTAGCAGATACTGCTGCGACACTTGATGCTAGTATCGTGAAGGAAGAGAATCTTGTAGCTGGTAAAAATGTGTTATCAGAAGGCACTGATACGCTGGCAAAGGCAAAAGTAGGTAGGCCCAGAAAAGCATCATCTTCGTCAGTAGATGCTTTTGCGACATCTACTGCGAGTGTTGTGAAAACAGAGGGCAATGCAAATAGTCATAATATTCAATTATCGGATTTAGAAAGATCGCCAAAAAAGAAAGTTGGTAGGCCCAAAGAAACATCATTTTCTTTGGTAGATGCTTCAGCACAGCCAGCAACGAATTACGTAAAAACAGAGGGCCTTGCAGAAATTCATGATATACAAGTAACAGACACTCATAGGTCACCAAAAAAGAAAGTCGGTAGGCCTAAGAAATTCCCATTTCCGACAGAAAGCGTTTCAGCAACATCAACACCGAATATCTCGCGATTAGGAGCTCAAATTGCTAGCCCTTTTTTGGATTTATCGGATATTGGTGTTGTTAAACAAGTAAGGAAGCGAGGAAGGCCTAAAAAGGTGCCAGATTCGGTTGCGTTAGAGCAAAATGGTAGCTTGAATGATACTAGTGTTTCGAGAGATGCAGATATTGGATATTCATCTCACGAGCTGTCGGATATAGAGGGGTTTGCAAAGCCGGCGAGGAAGCGAGGAAGACCAAAGAAAATACCGGACAATGCTAATTTAACAGAAGATTGTACGGCGTTTAAAAACTCTGCTCTAACTTCCGGGGATATTCATCCATCGAGCTCTCAGATGAAGAAAGATCTTCAAAGTCAGTTAAGAGCCGTGGAAGGCCCAAGAAAACGCCGGATACTGCAAACGTAGCCGGAGATGCGACGCCAGCTGACATCACTGCTCTGCCTATCTTTGATATAACGGGGTATTCATCGCATGAATTGTCAGATATGGAAGGACCAGGAAAGCCGATGAAAAAACGTGGAAGGCCTAGGAAGACGCCGGAAACTGCGAAATTAGTGGGAGATGCTACTTTCTATGACAACATTGCTCCAGAAGAAGAAATTGTAACCGTTTTTCCATCCCAGGAAATGCCAGGACGTTGAAGGTCACGGAAAGCCAGGGAAGAAACGTGGCAGGCCTAAGAAAATATCAGGTATTTCAAAATTGTCAGGAGATGTTAGTCTGAGCCAAACTACCAACGGAGTGAATTTCGAATTTTCAACGTTTAGATGTTTCTCAAGTGTCGGACATTTTCAAACTATTCAAAGCCTGAAAAGAGGCGAGGAAGACCGAAGAAAAGTCTCGTAGGTAATGATGCTATTTTAAGTGGTGTTGCCTCCCAAAATCATGCTTTTTCGAAGCCCAGTGCAACCGCATTTAAACCGAAGAAACTGCAAGGTGAAAAGAAACAAAATCATTTCGCCGGTGGCGACTCGTCATTAAGGCTTTTGTTTGAAAGCAAGTATCGGCTTTCGTCAAAATCTTCGGATGTGGCGAGTTCCGGCGAATCTAGAAGATCTCGCTCGTTGTCTGATTCGGAAACAGCCAGACCTTCCATCGCTGTGCCTCGTGTACGCTGTTTTTCTGATAGCGAGTGTTATTCAAGGACGAAGAAAACGACGAAAAGCAAAACCTTAGCCGCGAGAATAGGTTCTGGACGCCAACCGAAGATTACCCCGAAAACGGAACATTCAGCATTTCTCGGAAAAATGCTGCGAAGACGAGGACGGCCTTCAAAAGCTGAAATGTTGCTAAGGAAGCAAGCTGAACAAGCTGCCATGTTGGCTCAAGCAAATGAAATGGAGGCTGATTTTGTGACGCCTCAGAAGAAGAAACGTGGAAGGAAAAAGAAAACAAACCAGAACGAGGTAAGGCAATTAGACTTCTTACCCGAGTCCCAGTTATCGCTCATCAAACCGAGGCTAACACCAAAATGAGATCGCTCAAACTGTGTGTAGTAGGGTGTCGGGGTAGCGAAGGAGTGGAATCTAACGACTCAGGTAATAAGCCTATGAAGCAATTATTACAATAAAATCTCTTTTTGAAAGGTCCTTGTTTTTTCAGTTTTCCCTCAATCAATAGGCTTTAATATCTCACTCCCCTGTTATCCTTATCTGTCAAAATTTATCAGAATATCATCAGTTTGAGCCTTCGCGATTGAAGTACACCTTTGATGCCTGTTGCGCATCACATAATCCTCATAACTGGCAGCTAATCCTCTTGCAACAAATTTCAAATAATTTCAGACAACATTAGATATATCAGGTCGCATTTCTCACTTATCCGATGTCATTTCAAATGATATCAAAAAACTTAACATCGATCTTTCTATCAATCATATTTATCGTCTCAGACGATTTGCATCACGATTGCAATCTACGAAATACCTCTACTTTATCTACCCTTATCAGCTGCATGATTTGAATTAATGATGCTGTTTCGCAGCTATCTGCTGCAACAGGTTTGCATCAAGCTGCGGTCCTTATTCTTTTAGTTTTTAAATGCAATTACAAACGCAATCAGATCGAAATCCTTTTTGATTTTTACTGCAAATGCTGAACTCATTAACACTGCTAGGTACACAGGTTCAAGTTTAACAAGTTCACAAACTATTGCCCTCTTATTGTTCCGTCCAGCATATCGAGTTCAGCTGCCTTAATCATATCAGTTTCAAAGCAATTGTAGTTAGTTTTTTCAGTTTATATATTCTTGTTTCTCTTTTACAACCCAATGCTGTTTCAGATTCACATTTCAATTAATTAAACCTAGATTTAGGCCCTGGCCAAACGATCAAACATTGTTCTTGAGCCAACATTTCAAATTTGCTTTACAACAAATGTTTGACCGTTTGGCCACGTCCAATAACATTGCTGTCCAACAACGATGTTATTGCTAATGCACAAGCACGAGTACCTTGTTGTTAAAAATTGTTGCTAGGTGGTGAAATGTTTTTACACCTTTTTTTTTCCTAGCAGATTTATCCAGGTACCAATATCCTTGACGTGTTTCTCTTATTTTGATTATAGGAAATTTCTGGCTCTTTAGAGAAAAAGCCTCGTTTTAAACGAAACAGAAAGCAAAATATTGAGGATGATAACGATGTACAATTGTCCATGCTTCGCAATGTTGAATTAAAGGTAACCCTCTTCTATACTCGTCCCACCCTTTTCAACTCTAGATTCTAACTCGCTAACTAATTAACTTACCAGCTAACTAACTACATGACTAACGAACAAACCAATTAGCTAGCTAAGTTTTTAACATAGTAGCTAACTAAATAACTAACTTACAATCAAACTAACTAACTAACCTACTAATTAACTGACTAACTAACTAACTACCTAACTAACTAACTAATTTAATAACTAACCAACTTACTAACTAGCTAACTAGCTGACTAACTAAACAACTAACTAACTAGCTAACTAACTAACTAACTAACTAACTAACTAACTAACTAACTAACTAACTAACTAACTAACTAAATAATAAACTAACTAACTAGTCAACTAACTGACTAACTAACCAACTAGCTAACTAACTAACTAACTGACTAACTAACTAACTAACTAACTAACTAACTAACTAACTAACTAACTAACTAACTAACTAATTAACTAAATAATTAATTAACTAGCTAAACAACTGAATAATTGACCACCTAATTAACCAGCCAGCTAACTGGAATATGATAGCATAGCCTTTTATCTAGGCATGCTCCTAAATCTGGATATCCGGCTAATGGGGTTATTATTCTCCTCTTAGGATCGAATCGAGGACTGGTCAAATAGCTTCGACACTGGGTTCTTCAAATGCCCTGCTGAATATTGCAATCAAAAATTTATCACGTGGATAAGTTTGTTCTGTCATTTACCTGTTTGTGAATCGAATGATCAAATATGTAGTCTGATTTATCATCAAAGAACTCTATCATGTCACGTGTGTAAGCAACAGATTGAAATCGGCAGTGCTTTTGGCAAACATTTTGCAAGGTATCACAAAGATGTAAGTGTTTTTAATTTTGTATAATCTAGTTTATTGTTGTTTTCTAGTAACGACCCGTTAACATTTAATTTCTATTGCTGGTTGATTGATGTGGCTAATTGTGAGGTCTCGTTCGCTTGGCAGCCAATTTTGGAATTTCAACCCCAGACCGACTTCTTTCTTCATTGGCACTGAAGGTTTTCCGTGCCAGGTGGATTTTATGTCCTCAGGTACTCAGTGGCCCTTTAACGTCCATATTACTTTTGAGACGAGGCTGTTTATTTACGTGATCAACGGAGTCGCAGAGAGCAAGGTTTTTACACCTTGTAATTTGTGCTCCCTAGCCTGGATTTGAACCGCAGACCTCAAGCACAAGTGCTAACCACTTCTTCAAACCTCTATGTAAACCTTTTACATAAACCTTTTTTCTGATTTGTCCATACCATATAAACTGGCTAGAAATTGGGCATGAGCCCCACCCTAAGCTCACTGTCACCACACGAGCCAGGTGGATGATTCCACGAAGCCAGAACACCTTCAGTGTATGGATCTATTCATTTTATCTTCAGGGAAGCTAGGAAGGCGTTCCGGTGGGACAAGCTACCCTTCCATTAGGAGGGGAAAGAAGCCAAGGGGCATCTTACAAGTGCTCAAGGTGCTGTGGCGTCCTTGTTTTATTCAGCTAACTCGTGGTTCGAGCCCTGGGTTCCGGGATCGAGGGTCGAGATCTTGCTAACCCATCTACTTCTGACTGGCGCTTAATACACCATTTTACCACCTTCTGCTTCAAAATTGTGAAGAAGTATTAATTTTAATGTATTCTTCTAATTCTAGGCGTATGATCTCACCAGAGGGTTAGATATGGATGGCTCATCAATTTGTTTCAACTGTGATTGCAATCAAACCCTGACTGTATATAATGATTGTATCAAACACGGCACGGAATGTGGCAGTTTGATGAAATGCGACATATGTCAAAGAAAATACAAAGCCAGAAATTACTTTTACATTCACAGGAATAAATGCGAAAATGAAATGGTATGGTTTTTTGACTTTATTGTCAATATTTGTTCTTGAGTGCTGATTGAATTGCAGATTGGTTGGTCGGTTGGTTTGTTGGTTAGTTTGTAAGCTAGTTAGTTGGTTAGTTAGTTTCTTTGTTATTTAATTAGTTAGTTAGTTAATTAGTTAGTTAGTCAATCAGTCAGTTAATTATTTAGTTAGTTACTTAGTTAGTTTGCTAGTTAGTTAGTTAGTTAGTTAGTTAGTTAGTTAGTTAGTTAGTTAGTTAGTTAGTTAGTTAGTTAGTTAGTTAGTTAGTTAGTTAGTTAGCAAGTTAGTTTGTCAGTCAGTTAGTTAGTTAGTTAGTTAGTTAGTTAGTTAGTTAGTTAGTTAGTTAGTCAGTCAGTTTGTTAGTTTGTTAGTCAGTTTGTCAGTTTGTCAGTTAGTTCTTTAGTTAGCTAGTTAGTTGGTTAGTTAGATATTTAGTTAGTTAGTTAGTTAGTTGGTTAGTTAGTTAGTTAGTTAGCAAGTTAGTTTGTCAGTTAGTAAGTTAGTCAGTCAGTCAGTTAGTTAGTTAGTCTGTTTGTCAGTTTGTCAGTTAGTCAGTCAGTCAGTTAGTTAGTTAGTTCTTTAGTTAGTTAGTTAGTTTGTTAGTTATATAGTTAGTTAGTTAGTACGTTAATTAGTTAGTTGGATAATTAGTTAGTCAGTCAGTTTGTAGTCAGTAGTTAGTAAGTTTACATAATATTTTTTAAGAAGTAGCCAATCAGTCAAGTAGAAGAGGCAAATGCTTAATTGGTGAACAACTTGGATCAATTAAAATGACTATAATTATTCTAATTCTTTTTGATTTAATTTTCCAGAAAGAAAAATCTTTGAAGAACAACAGCTCATTTGACGCATTTGAGGTCATTGGACCAAGGATGTCCGCAAAGAGGTGACACTACTCTTTATTAGTTGATTTTCGTTTCTTCTGTTTGTTTTCTAAAAACATTCGCGCCTTAAGCCATATCGCCAAGCTTATGCCGACATTACTTACAGTCAGATCTAGTTGCTGACTGCTAATCTGAGAGTTAATGTAATAATTTATGGCACTGTCTAGTCGATATAAGTGCTCTAGCAACTAGTTGGCGACTAGTTCCTTTTTTTATTGTAACTAGTCGGTGCGCAGTTCCAAGAAGGTGGACATGTTCTACTTCTTCGATTAGATGACAACTGATTCCCATGAGTCACAGTCGACCTGAGCACTCTTGCAACCATAAACATCAGAAACAGATCGAAACATTCCACCAATTGTTTCAATTGTTGCATTCGATTTCTGGGTCTATTTCTCACGTTTATAGCTACTCTAAAGCAAGGCCTATGTGGTCATTGCAAACAGTCAGAACTTATTACCGACTGCTAATCGGAGATTTTTTGGAACTTATTTATCGCAACTGACCTATCGACAAAAGCACTCTGACAACTAAATGGCAACTAGTTCCTTTTTGACTCAAGTTGTCAGCGCACAGTTCCAGAAAGTTGGGCATGTTCTTCTTCGATTAACTGACCACTGATTTCCGTCAGTCACAGTTGATATAAGCGCTCTTGCGACGACGATCATCTGTATCCTAGAAGCTCTGACTAGTTATTGACATGTCGACATAAGCAAGCAGTTACAACTAGTTGACGTTAATTCTATCGTATCGTAGGTCGATATCAGGCTGGCTAATGCAAAGGCCTCACATTCTCAAAAGGACTACCCCTGTTTATTATCTGAAGCAGACTTCATAGCTTAGGAAATGCGTTTATGAGTGGCGAGCTTGCTTATCTTGATTGGTAGGGAAAGTGTAGAAGGAAGAATTAACTAACAATGATGTGATCTGATAAAGTAGACTATTTAAGGGTCGATGTGAGAATTTGAATGACGTGGTCTTTGATATGCTATTTTGCAGGGCGATTGGTGCAATAAGCAAGCTAGAACTAAACTTAGACGACAGTGAATCAATTGCATCTGCATCATCAAAAAGGGTGAGAATATTATATTTAAATTCTACCTTGCAGCCTGCTACACTGGCAACCAGTAGTACTAGCCAATAAAACCAACCGGACCGAGATACTCAGCGATTTCATTGAGCTCTATAGCTTAATGGAAATGTCGTTGGCCTTCTGTTCATGCTGTCCAGGTTCGAATAATTCCTAAATTTCAGCGATTTTGAGCCTAATTATTCTTATTAGACTGTATTCTTATAAAAAGTTATGTAGTTAATAAAACTTGAAAATATTCGTTCTCTTTCTTGTCTCAATCAGGCCTTTTGTTTCAATCTTATAGTCGAAATTGACAGATGAAGATTTTGACGAAACATCAGTCAATGATAAGTGAAGATGTTATAGACGATCTCGAAGAAGATGATGATGATGATGAAGAAGATGATGACATCACAGAAGCAGAGCCGGAAAATGGGGAACGAAAAATCAATCATTTGAATAGATTAATGTCAAGGCCAGCAAGTAAAGGCATCCAAGGCTCGCCGAACGATTTGGTTTCAAGAACTTCAAAAAAAGCTTTGAAGATATCAACAATTAAGGGATTGTCCATGAGACCCAAGCAACCTGACATGATGTTGCTGAATAAATGGTAAGATTCACCCCTGGAGCTTATCGAAACTCTGTTGGTAAAGTATGCATAGTTGGTTGTGTTCAGGGGGACCTGTATCTCAGGATAAAGAGGCTCTACCCTAGGGTTTCAAATATTAGAAGGGGTAGAAATAATATAAGTTTGGAGTAGAATCTGAAAACTATTAATAGATGGGGTTTTGAATAATAGTGGGAGTTGTAAAAGAAAAATTTCTAATTATTGTAAAAAGACATACCAAACAATGCTGGTGAAAACTTAACAAATGATTTTGCCCAGATTCCAAGATGTTTTAGGTTGATAATAGGGGTGCTAATCAGAGAGGGAGGTTGGAGAAAATTCAGAAAATTAATATTAGAGGTAGAATGCTGTTCGGAACACCAGAATTTACTGAGATGTGGATCAACTGTTTTATGAGACCTCAGAAGCTACTCAAGTTAATGAGAAAGTAGTCCGGAAACGCAACTAAAACGTTTTTGAGAAGCAATACACACACTAAGTCGGAGGGCAAGACTAAGACTATGTGGAAGGGAAATTCTGTATAGTGTTGCCCATTTTCATATTTTCTTGCCCATTTTCATATTTTCTTGCTCTCCGACTACCACGCATTTGCTCAAACGACAAACATACATACTAAGTCGGAGGGCAAGAAAATATGGAATGGAATTCCGTATATTGTTGCCCATTCCATGTTGGTGTTTCTTGTTGATAGGAAAGATGCTAACTGCTCGATGGATTTGTTTCCTGACTGGATTGCCTGGAGATGATACAATTTCTGTCGTTTTTGGAAGGTAATTTAGTTTGTTAAAAATAATCTTTGACTTGAAACACAGTTGATATATGGACCAATAATTTGCCTGTTTCAAGATCTGACTTCATTGTATATTGTTCTTGAGATTATCGAACAATGGAGCACTTGATTGATGTCTTCCTTGAATTTCCCACAACTTAGATAGCGTTGGTGGAACAGAGGGTGGAATGTAGTTTTTAGGAGCTGGTTTAGGCCCAGAGTTTCAAAAAGTTGTTGACCTTCCTCATTTTAACATGATATAGAATTGCCGAAAAAAACAGCCAGGCAGGCTCCTGCACGCACGAGACAAAAACGTGTACATAGGGATCTTGTGTTACAAAGGTGGCAATCAGGCTTTAATATCAGGGAAGCTACAGTCTTAAGAGGGTGATTCATAAATTGATTCCAACTTTCTAAGCTGAAGGATATCACAGCACTGTAGGGACCTACAAAGGGTTGACAAGATATATTTCTTTCTTTTAGCTGTAGCAAAAATATGAAAAGTCGTTTTTCTATAAAATCCTTCCTCATTTTTTAGCGAGACCTTCCTTCAAACCAGGTTTGTAGGTGTGTAGGGTTTTTGCATCTCTGTTTAGGCCCTGGTCAAACATTGTTCGTTAAACATCTGAAACTTGCTTGTTAAACAAAATTTTATCCTTTGGGTACTCAAAAACATTGGTAGTCAAACATTTTTGCTTGTGACAAGCAGAAAATGTTTTAAGCAAAATGTTTTGAAGTATCATAAAACAAATTTGGATTATTTTTGATTGTCAAGAATTGTTTAGTGACGTGGCCAAATGGTCAAACATTACTTCTAATTCCAAATGTTTGACCAACGATGTTTGATCGTTTGGCCAGAGCCCTAAGTATCTCCTACATTGTGACCGCGTTGGAATACCTACCCGTCTATAAACTACCGGACAAGTCAGCAAAAATGCTACCTAGAGTTAACCACGAATCTACTTGTTTGCAATTTAAATTTGAAAGTCTTAAAGGTTTTTTCCTGTATTTGTTTTAGTGAAAAGGCGTCTTATACCCCTCGTTCAGAAAAATCTCCAGTTATAAAAGTTATCTACGAAACACGTGTTGGAAACAAATGCTGTACAGATGGAACTCAGATACCTTGTTTCAAAGCCATGCCTGCACTAAAAAGTAATAATTTTTCGATTAGAAATATCTAGATTTTGAATACTTATATGCTCATTTTATATATTATTCATTAATCTATATATCTATCATTATTATTCATCGACTGACATAGTGATCGATTAATTTTTTCGTATATCTTGCATCTGTTATCTATTGATTTATTTTTATCTATCTTTGTATTTATTTTATTTATTCATGCATATTAATTTGCTGACGTATTTATTTTCAGAGAGTGAAACAGCAACATTCTACGTTGGAGGCCCTGTGCAAGCTTTGGAGTGGTGTCCCGTAGTTACTGGTACGTAAAAGCTCAGATAATAACGACAGTGTGCTTCAACTTTTGAGCGTAGATGTTGTAACATTCAGGAGAAATACCTACTAAAATCTATGCATGTGTAAAGTTTCCACCCCAAAGATGCGAAATGCGAAATGCGAAATTAATTGCGTCGGTTGGGAGAAGAACCACTTTGCCCGATTATGGGAGGCAAATTTCTGCCGGATTGTTGATTAATATAAAAGCCTTGTCGTGATCAGCAGTGATTATCATGTCTTATACAGAATCTCTCGGACTTAAATTAATAATGATATTTCACAATGAGATTTTATTTACTTTTAGGCAGCTTGGATCAGTTTATTGCCATCAGCTCCCATCTTGATTATAATGAGGTAAATGTAAATCTTTTCTATTACGTGCAAGTCTTTGCACTTTTTGCTGTTTCGTTTATTGAATATTCAACAAAAATGGTAGCTAGAAACTGTAGCTTTCTATAACTCTTGAAAGTGTCAGGCGATTTAACCTTGGGAATCTTGCAGTTTTTTTCAGTTCTTAAGCCTTCAGTTCTCAACTATTTATTCTAGCCTAAGAGGTCATTCTTCTAAGTTTAATTCAGAGCCCATCTTAGAAGAACAAGCATGTGCAAAGCTTGCTCAAGCTAAGGACATTCTGAGTTGTCGAGGGGTTTTGGGCTAGTCAGCTTAGTTTAGCAGGCTTTGGGATTAAGATAGTTATTGTATTTCAAGCAATAAAGCTTGTAGTTCTTGAGGCTGTTTGAAATAATATTTGGAATCAAGGAAAGCTGGCAGCTAAAGCCATTATCGTTGTATCAAGAAACTTATATTTTAGAAACTATTGTTGCTAAAAGCATACTTATAAACATACAATACTTGAATATTTTTGCATTTTTATCTTAAAAGGTTCATACTGCCTGGAAGTAGAACACAATAAAGGAATGATACAGATTTGGCAAATGTCAAAAACAGAGGGAAAACGGTAAGAAGCAAAATGTACTCAAAACCAAAGGGAGGAGAGCCTTGGGCCGTATGACTTTGGGAGTTGAGGCCCATGTCCATTTCGTTCGCATTCGCTGTTCGTTAGCCATCAAAAAATGGCAAACGCGAAGCGATTTTGATTTCCGCTGCAGGTCAAGCTAAAGCTTTCGCAAAAGTTTTACATTGTTTATCACCTAAAATTGATCACGAAGGCTGTATTCTGTTTGCAAGTGAGCGGCGAACTGCAAATTCGCTAGCGAACAGCAAATGCGAACGAAGTGGAAATGGGCCTTTACTATGAGATTTCATTGCGCTCTACGTCAATGCAATCATCCTTTTTCTCTGATCATGCGGTCTAGGTTCGAATCCTGTCTATTGTTGTATGCCACTTGTGGAAGAATCCATCCTTGTGTTCGCCTTTCATGACAAATGTGTATTTATATTTATGTTGGTTGCTTAAGAAGGCTCGAAAAGCCAAAACACAATGCCAAATGAAAGGAGAGCATTGGTCTGTATGATTTGGAGAGTTACTCGACGATTTCAGTGGGCACTTTAGCTCAGTGGAATAGTTTTGGCTTTAATTCCTTGGCTCTCTGATCATGCAGTCTTTGCTTCTAGTCTCATCAATTGTGGCATGCCAGTCGTGGGAAACTCATTCTAACGTCCTGTATATTTGTTTTATGTCCGCTTATTACTGTTTACTTGTATTTCCTCAGGAGTTACGACCCACCAAACTTTGCTTTTGGAATCGTGCATGATTTTGGTCCTGTGTACAGCATTAAATGGTGTCCATCTTCATGTCAAAAGGTGAGAACATAATAAATCAGTGTCTTCATTAAGCTAAATCTAATAGAATTCAAAATATACCCTATTGCATTCTATTTGCCCTGCCATCTTGGTCACATCTCCGATAGAATATTCATTGCAGTCTTGTCCACAAGTCCACAGTTCACAGGTGTTGCAGTTGTTTTGTCATTAAATCTTATTCTTTGTAGGTCGACGAAAGTTTGTCAATGAAGCGACTAGGGATATTAGCAGTTGCATGTTCAGATGGTTTAGTCAGGATCCTGAGGTATGTTATCTAACGGCTTTAGTTGTTAAAGGCAGCCAAGGATCTGCGTACCGTATCCGAAAACGTTAAGCTCCCCGGATCGTGCGTTGCACTATTTGATATGAACGCCATGTGCTTCGTTTCCAATAGAATCGTTCACATTTTCTAGTTTTGCTTTTTAGCATTCCCTTTCCTGAAGATATCATTTCAATTTCGAAACAACAGCAAGAAATAAACAGTGCAGAAGGTATTTTTGATTACTGTTCGATATATAATATAATTCATCATAAACAGAGATACTGGGCTCTTTAGCTCAATGGATTTGTTATTTGCTCTTTGGTTCTCTCTGGTCGTCCAGTTCCAGGTTCGAATCCCATCAATGGACCTTTTCAAAGAGGTTTGGGTCGGACGCGACTTTTTCTGGAAAATGGTAGCCGTATCGAGTAAGGGAATCCTCTCCACAGACAAAGACCGGAATTGCGGTCGTTCCAGGAGAGATTTTGCAACAAATTTTGCTTCAAATTCACATTTCAGAGGATTTGAAGTGAAAGAAAGGATTCAAGTCCCAGTTTATCTGCTCTAGGATCGATTTAATCAAATATTTTCCGTTTTGTAAGTTAATTGCTTCTTGTTTCCTGAGTTTCTGTAGATATTTTAAACATTGCTGTCGCAGGATTCTATTATTCGTGAATTTGGAATAAAATCTGCTGCACTACTTCCTTTGAAGCGACTGCAATTCCAGTCTTTATCAGTGGAGAGGATTCCCTTACTGGAAATGTCTACCATTTTCCAGAAAAATATCGCGCCCGATCCAGATTTCTTTGAAAAGGTCTATTGTGGTATGCCACTTGTGGAAGAATATATCCTTAATGACAATTGTTTGCCCTTTTATTTCATTAGTTTATTTCATTGCTTCTTTTATTACACACATAAGCTCAGTTCAGTTGTCGTTTGCCCTCTTGTCATCTAGTCCAGGTTCAAATCCAATCAACTGTTGTGTGAAAGATCTATCATGGTGTTCGCCATTAGTTAAAAATGTATTACATAACCAGCTTATAAGTATGGAATAATAATAATTATAATAATTAAACCTGTTTGCCTTGTCTTATTCATTAGCACTTTTTTCGTTTAGATCAACTGCTCGTGAGAATTAAGCCATCATTAACCCTCGCAACTTCTCGTGTGGATGCAGAATCAGCGTGTGGCCTATGCAAATGCATGTGTATTGAATGGTTACCTACAAAAGGACACAGCAAAATTGCAGCTGGATTAGGAGATGGTGAGTAGAAGGGATTGATTGCAGTAAGATTGATTATGCATCTTAATTATGCACATGATCTTTAGCCTTGTTTGCGCTTGTATTTATATTGTAACTCATAATTTCATCATTAGTCAATCTTTAATCTCAGTTTGAGTTGTAACTGCTGTCAGTGAGTAACGCGATGTAAAGCTCTGTTAAGCTCTGTTGAGCTCTGTTAAGCTATGGCTAAACTAGAAGACATGCGCGCGACACTATATTCAGCGTGTCTCCCAGGGTGGCTAACCATGCGAGTGCCAAGCGAGCAACATGTCCCCCGAGTCATTTGTATGTCGTGGAGACAAGAAATGTTTCTGCTGTCTCCCAGAAACGTTTGCGTGCCTCTTGCTACAAATTTTGTCGCGCGCTTCAAATTTTCCGCGGTGGCTAAACACCGAGGGGACATCAATGTCGCGCGTGACATGTCTCTTAGTTTAGCCAGGCCTTTATGTACACGTAGAGCTGGGTTGGTCGCAGGAGAGCTACTCAGTTACAAACGTGAGTTACTGAGAGAAAATGGACGTTTTTATACTTTAGTATTGTTATTTGATGAAGTTGTCAGTAGAGCCCCCTAGAGCCCCAGTTGTCAGTGTTCCAGCTCTACACCACTGGGGATCAAGATTTTCTGTTGAATCAAAACTTGGGGTAACACCCATATGAGGAGAACGCTTTAAAACGTGGTCATTAATTAGAACTATGTGTTTGCTTATTTCCTAAGGTTCTATATGTATTTGGAATCTTGACTGTGAATCTGATATTCTTTCCTACGTATCAAAAGATAACTGCTTCAAAGGTAAGGTGATCTTTAAATAAAGTTTACAGAGATACAGTAAAAACACAAACATAAGAACCTTCATATATTAAAAACCTACAGCTTGAAATTGTATATTTTCTACCAAATAAATTAGAACCATTTTAGGCTGATATCCAAAGAGGTCCTTAGTTAAGGGAACTCTGATCACTCACTGGGGTTTAGGTGCAACTAGTTCTGGGGTAAACCTCTTACATAGACCCAAAAAACATTGCATTCCAGAACATTGAAAAGCAGGGGCCTAAGAATATTGAATTAATTACTGTCTCATTTATTGTCCTAGCACGTCTTCCATTTACAAGAATATACGCCTTTAATTTTGATGTTCGATGCTTGACTTGGTGTTCCAGTAATGACCGATACATTGCCGCAGGTATGTAGGCAAAGTACAACTTTCTTATACCTACCATACAACGCAGTTGATGCAAAAGACGTGTTTACCTTTGAAAACCTCGATGAAAAGTTTCTTATTCCTAACATACAATGTAGTTAGACCAAAAGAAACGAGAGTCCAAGAGAAAAGAGCTAAGGCCTGGTTCCTATGTAGCCAAGAATGGCTGCGCAAGTGCTGAGAAAGTGTTGCGACCTTTCGACGTTTCCATATAGCCATAGGTTGCGGGGCCAGTGCTGATACACGGCTGTACCAGTGCTGAGAAAGTGTTGCGACGTTTCGTTTCCATATAGCCATAGGTTGCGGGGCCAGTGCTGAGACACGGCTGTACCAGTGCTGAGAAAGTGTTGCGACCTTTCGACGTTTCCATATAGCCATAGGTTGCGGGGCCAGTGCTGATACACGGCTGTACCAGTGCTGAGAAAGTGTTGCGACCTTTCGTTTCCATATAGCCATAGGTTGCGGGGCCAGTGCTGAGACATAGGCTGTACCAGTGCTGAGAAAGTGTTGCGACCTTTCGACGTTTCCATATGGCCATAGGTTGCGGGGCCAGTGCTGATACACGGCTGTACCAGTGCTGAGAAAGTGTTGCGACCTTTCGTTTCCATATAGCCATACGTTCCGGGCCAGTGCTGAGACACGGCTGTAGCAGTGCTGAGACACTGGTTGCTATAAAATTGTTTCATATTTGCTCGCATTTGATTGGCTTGTTACAGTCATGTGCTTGATGAGAAAAAGGCAGGTGTCGTAGACACGTCTCCGACCGCTGCGCCACATGTTTCCATTAAAATCTGCTAGTGGCAGAAGTGTCATAACGGCCGGGAAAGTTGAACCAAATTCAACCTTTATGTCAGCGCTACCGTGGTAGAGCAACTGCCCAACCACGGTCGAACCACCGTAAGGAAGTATTTCCATTAAAACTAAAGACGTCGCAGCACTGTCTCAGCACTGGTACGGCCGTGTCTCAGCACTCGCATAGCCACTTTTGGCTACATGGCAACCAGGCTTAACTTCGCTCTGCGAGAGCTATTTTTTATTTTAATGTAGGCACGTAAATTTCTTACTTCTATTGTGTCGGACATTTCATTGCTTTAATGTCAATCTGTTATTATGGTTGTTTGTTGTTTTTGTTTGTAGGAAGTTTTGATAAATCCATCAAAGTTTTTGACATTACTTCGCCAGATTCACCTGTGATGGTCTTCAAAAAAGGTTCGCCTACCTTTAACTTTCATCTACCAGTTTTTTCATAAGAACACTTTGCTTCCTTTTCACGATGCTGGTTTCTTATTTTTAGAGCAATTTTATCGCGGCCTTATCACCCCTAGGAGTTACCCCATCTGTCGACCATTTCGACCAGACAACGACTAAGACCTGGGCAGCACTTGTATACCACTCCTTCCATATGAGTAACCCCTCTTCAGACCACGACCACGACTTAAGACCAATATGCCGTGTAGCAAATTCAATTAAAACGTTCATTTTTTCAACAGCTGTGTTGGAGAACGTGTTCTTCCCCCTTCAAAAAACAGGAGTGATGTTAACAGAGGAAGAATGTTTCAACAACATTCCAACTGGATTGAGGTTCATGGATCTCCTGTCATTCACTGAGAAGCAGATTCAGTATCAACGTAGTGAACTCATAACTTCACATAATGCTGGATGCAAGGTTTGTCAAATAAAATTCTCGCCCCGTCAAATATTCATTTTTCCTGTCAGTAAGTGAATTTTAAAGAACGACTTATTTATTGAAATAAACCTAGACTTATGTCGACATTGCGCGCTGTCAGAACTGTTGCCGTCAGCTTATTGGCGGTTTTTTGGTCCTAATTTACCCCCAACTGACCTTTTGACACAAGCGCTCTAGCAACTTGTTCCGTTTGGACGGCAATTAATCGCGCACAGTTAAAAAAGCTGGTCGTAATCTGATTCCCGTCAGCTGCAGTCGACATGACGCTTTCTGATACCCTGATACCCTGATAGGACTAATACCCCGAGTCATTTGCCGACCTTGGAAGGATGGACAGCTGAGCCATTTTGCCATTGCCATTTGTAACTTTTTACGCTTAAGGGTTTCATGGTGTAAAAATTAACGATGAGTTTTCCTAATGGGATTGGAATCCATGACCTCCATTGATCGTTAACAAACACCTTAACAAAATGGCACCCTCTAAAGCTCTGGCCTGTACATGATGCCATAGGTACCAACAACCCTGTATATGAGTGTGAGCTTCACTTGAAGACTCTGTCTTATTTCTGTTTGTTTTCAGGGTTTTGCATTCAGTGAATGGTTAGACGTCGCTGCTACTTCATGTTTGGCTGGGGAAGTTATGGTTAAAAGTTGCAGTGGTTTAGTTAGATCTCAGAGACTGGTAAGCAACAAATGATTATATTATCAACACCTTTTGCTAGGAACGGAGTCACACTGACCCTGGATTATGGGTATCCTGTAATTTTAGGCTCCATAACAGCTCCTCAAACTGTGTAATGAACAAGGTTTCGTTTTTATTTTGTAGCCAGTGTACAGAATCGCAAGTGAACCAATTAACACAGAGTCTCAAAGTTTGGAAACTTTAAACCAAACTAAAGAAAACGCAAGCATGAATGAACAGTCCGCTGTAATTGGTGGACCTCATTCTCAAGACGAGACACAGGATGCGCTTGATATAATCAAAAGCAAAACAATGAAATTCCGTGATGCAATCTTCAATCAGAAATACACTTTCAGAGATAATAATTTCGTAAGTATAAATTTGTTATTCTCCAACACATTGCATTAAGTGGTTTACACAGGTCTTGCTCTGCGCGTCTTATTAGGGGATTGAAAAGGGTTAAAAATTATTTGGGCATATTAGATTAGGATCGTTTCCGTTGAGATTTTCATTACCCTAATGAATCTGAAAAAAGACACCAAAAACGCACTTTTTGAAAAAATGGAAGACTTTAGAGGAGTTAATTTGGAAGACATTTCAATGTGAAGTCTGCAAGATCTTCCAGCTCTGAAGTTAGGAGAGTTTGGAGCCTCCATAGTGTCCTATTTTCCTGAGAGTTATCAAGAGAAACAGTCTTCCGATCTTTCGTAAGTCTCCAGGAAATTAGAGACACAGAAACAGAAAAGTTCCTAAAAGAACGTACCAAGACAGACAGAATGCTTAGTACACGTTGCAGAGAATTTTGTTTTTGATTTTGCTATGATAACTTCGAATCTAGCTCCAAACGGACTCACAACGTGTTTAATCTGCTGATCAATGCTTGGAGCAATTTTTGTTTGAGTTTGTTTGTTTCTGTTTAAATTCTAGTTTGAGTTCCGAGAGCGCGCATTGTATTCTGCCGAGGAATTTCAACGCGTCCGAAATATCGCAAGCTTACAGTCTTCAAACGTGCAAGAACACGAAACACGATCAGTAAACAAGGTAGGCTTTTGTTTCTGCTAAGTCCGTTTTTATCTTTGGCTCAAACCAAGCGATCAAACATTGTAAAACATTTGAAATTTGCTTATCAAGCGAAATGTTTGACAGCAATGTTTTGTGACGTGGCCAAACGGTCAAACATTGCTTGTACAGCAAACCTCAAATGTTTGACCTTGACCAACAATGTTTGATCGTTTGACCAGGGCCTTAGCCACTAACCAAGCGACCAAACATTCTCAAACATTTTAAATTTACTTGTCAAGCAAATTGTTTGACAGCAATGTTTGTGACGTGGCCAAACGGTCAAACATTGTTTTTACAGCATTTCTTGTAAAGCAAACCGCAAATGTTTGACCAAGAATGTTTGATCGTTTGGCCAGGGCCAAAATGTTTGACAGCAATGTTTTGTGACGTTGCCAAACTGTCAAACATTGCTTGTACAGCAAATCTCAAATGTTTGACCAACAATGTTTGATCCTCATTTGTGACATTGAATTGTATAGAAAACTGACTTTCTTTTCTGACTGATTTCATTTTTCAGCTTCAATGGAATCCCAATTACGGCAGCCATCATATGCTGGTCTCAGGTGGAATTCTGGGTATCGTTCGTGTTCACTTCTTTTCTGATTGGCTAGAACAGCAACAATAACACAGGGTGACCAAATTTCGATGACACACAGGGCGACCAGCTAAGTAAACTGTTGCGTTTTTGTAAGAGACTTTTCGTATATATTAGTTGCGAAATTAGAATTCAAATAATTAATTAATTTGCAAAGGTATTTATCATCAAGGTGTTTATCTTGAATCATTATAATGGTGAGAGTGAGCAATAGGCTTTTTCATACGAAATACCAGAGTGAAATACACTTTTTTTAATAAGCAACTGGTCAATAAGCAACTAGGGCTGAGATTTTGTTAAATTTTTGGTGAAATAGCTTTCTTTATACAGTACATCCTTGCAAACTTGTCAATTACATTGAAAAGCAAGAAAAGAGCCAAAATAAGAGGTTTTAGGGGTACCAATGATTCTGGGGTTGAAATACTAGATATGTTAAGCTACTCTTGAGGGCTGGACCAAAGTTCAGTTGCTTATTGAAAAAGAAAGTGTAAGCTGTATACTGACACTAAAGGAACTCTATTTAAGCAGATTAAATTTCAACCGATATTTTGACAAATTAAACCAATAGTCCTTTAAAAGATTCTTATCAGATTCCTGCGAAATGAAGAGAGATTCGCTGAAGGTGTTCAACCTGGACTGCCCCTTCGGGGAAGCTGGGGGGGGCATCACAGTCAACCATCAATACGTGCACAGCCTGCCAGATGGGACTTACCTGTCTAAGGGTTCTCGGAGCCAACCATTAGTATCCAGAACCGCCCTATTTCTAATCCTCCTATCTCAATTCTTTATTTTCCTATAATCATTATGTCTTTCATTTGCACAAAACTCGTACATATTTCGAGAGAAAAAACAAGCAAAAAAAACTTTTCATTTATGTCGAAATTCACTTCTTTTTGTTTGAAAAACAACTTCTACCTTAAAAGGAATATATTTGATAAATAGTCTCGTTGTGATAAAAATTTATGCGAAAGTTACAGAAATTTCAGAGTCAAATTTTATTCCAATTCAAATATCAATATTTTGTTGCAAATTGCTTCGATAATTAAAAGGACACTCAAATTTATTCTACATTCTAAAAACGCCAAATCTTGTTTTTTCTATTTGTGCATTTAATGATGCACTGATGCTAAGTCCAAGAACGGTTCTGGTGTCCACAGGATCAATAACTCCATCATCCCATAACCTGAAAAAATATAGAAAGAATTAAAGAATAAAGAGACGTAAAATTAAAACGTTTGAATCTATATGATCTTCATCAGTTACTACATTTAATTAAGTTACACACTAACTAAGTAACAAACTAACGTGGAAATTAACTAACCAATTAACTAACTGACTAACTAACTAATCAACCAACTAGCTAGCTAGCTAACTAACTAACTAACTAACTCAGTAACTAACTAACTGACTGACTAACTAACTAATTAACTAGCTAGCTAACTAACTAACTAACTCGGTAACTTACTAACTGACTAACTAACTAACTAATTAACTAGCTAGCTAGCTAGCTAGCTAACTAAGTAACTAACTAAGTAACTAACTAAGTAACTAACTAACTAACTAACTAACTAATTAACTAACTAACTAACTAACTAACCAACCAACTAACTAATGAACTAAGTAACTAATGAACTAAATAACTAAGTAATTTAGTAACAAATGAACTACCTAGCTAGCTAACTAACTAACAATGAGAAGAGTCGGAGAGAAAAGGGGTTGCAGCGAGAAGATGGTACAAAGTAAAGAAACAAGTGGTACGAATGAAAAGACGGTGAGAGGGGTATAATTGCTTGCACGAAGGTTAGAACAAAGAGCCATTTCAATTGCAGGAAGCACATGCAATCTATGCAGAGATTAAGACGGGAGAGTTATAGCGAAGACATGCAAGAAGCTAAAAATTAATGAAAGAAGAAAGCAGATCAACTCACCGTGCACTAGAGAAATAAGGATGTCCTTCTTCTTCGAATCGTTTTATTATAGGATCTTTAATCGCTTTTTCTTCTTCGGGACTCAGCTAAAATTGATCAGAATTTCGTTTGAAGTCGCATTAGGCTTTAAAAACGTTGGGGTTGTAAGAGAAAGAATCCGCTACTAAGAAATTTATTTATACGAAACTTCAGAGTAGAGTTTCAAGATATCTAACGTGAATCAAAGCCTCGCGTTTCCAATAAGGTTGTTCTTATAAGAAAGCATTGAATTCAAGTCTTTCTAACCTCTTTTCCTTCTCTTTGTTTCTGATTTTTTGTTATCGTTGCTAAGACAGTAGCTGCTTGCTCGCCACCCATCACTGAAATTCTCGAATTAGGCCACATGTAAGTGAACCTTGGACTGGAAAATGGGCGAATAGTTATTCGAATGAATCAGAACAAATTTAGTCATAATATTGATTTGATGAGCCTTCAAAGTTCTTGATTCTATAAGGGCTTTGGCGGTGAGAAGTGACTTTGGGTGAAACTTTTCACCCCAACTGGTCAAAGCCCTTATAAAATCGTAAACTTTGAACGCCTATCAAAGCAACAATGAATGCACTAGGATAGTAAAACTGTACACCTAGTCTAAATTTTGGCTGCTTAATACGAGTTTGGTATCGAAAACTCTGTATCTCGAAAGTGTGAAAATTTCCATAATCGCAGCCCTTCGTTGAAAAGGTATATTATCCTACCTGTATGCTCTGCCACACATTCCATAATTTCCAGCACCAAAACTTCCACCAATTATAACTGTAAATTTAGGAACTTTGGCACAAGAAACCGCTGTGACCATTTTTGCACCATTTTTCGCAATACCACCTGCTTCGTACTCTCTACCGACCATAAAACCTAAAAATATTTGCAAAAAGTTGATACAGTACAACATTGGCGTACGCATTATGTAGCAAGGCTCTTGAGGATGTCGATGGATTCCAGGAAAAAGGAGAAAGGGAAGATGAAGAATGAGCAACATAGGATCAAACGATCAAGGAAGTTTTCGGTTTGGTGATGCAAGCCCAGAGAGTGGCAGAAGATCGTGAGAGATCTCGCTCCCTTCATCCAAGAAGCTATGCTCTGATTAGAGTACGCTGAAAATGACAACGAGGACGATTGATTGATTGACTGACTCGTGAACTTGCAAGGGAGGGGGGAACTTACATTTTTGGGTTTAACTTAGGTGGGGGTTGAAAACAGTTATACAGCAAGCAAGTTAACATAGGTCAAGGGTTTTGGTAGCTGTATAGCTGATGCGTAGCTTGTGCCCTGAACTCAAGACACCTATCTCGCAGAACGAATTAAAAAGTGTCTTGGTAATTTCTACTCATGCAGATTTATGGTGATCACATTTTTCAAAGATTTTGATTTGTTTGAAAAATGACACATTGTGTGCCAAAACAATTAAGAAACTTTTAGAACTATGCCTTAAGCTAGGTTGCTTACAAATAAATACATGTGTTTTTAAATATGTATTACCTGTAATATTTTGTAAAAAGATCAATGGTATATTCCTTTGACAGCAAAGCTCAATAAAATGAGTTCCTTTCAGAGCAGATTCAGAGAATAGAACTCCATTGTTGCCAATTATTCCTACTGGATAGCCAAAATATGGGCAAATCCTAAAGAAACAGAAGGAAAATGTTAGTTATTTGTAGATAAAAGTCACGAAGATTGCTACAAATTTTCCTGGTTGATCTATAGATGATTGATAAAATGTATAACGCGGAGGCTGTGCAAGCTCAAAAAGCCCCACTCTCATATCTAGAGAATTCCTCTGTCCTGGGAACATGATGCTCCCATAGGACGAAACTTAGATACTCTTCATCCTAAGGCCCTGGCCAAACGATCAAACATTGTTGGTCAAACATATGTAATTTGCTTGTCCAACAAAATGTTTGATCGTTCGGCCATATCAAAAATGTTGCTCACCACTTTTTGCTTACGGCAAGCAGAGAATTTTTTTGAAAAACATTCAGTACCGTGTAGAAAAGACGATTTTACGACGTTTCGGGCTACGATATTTTTCAAAAACATTGCAATTAAGCAAGCTCTGCTTGTGTAGCAATGTTTGACGACGTAGCCAAACGGTCAAACATGTTTATAAAGAAAATCCTTTGGCGCCGGGGTCTTTACGTAGGCTGATAAGAGAAATTGAAGGAAAAGCTTTAGACATCCTTACCCGTTACCAGAGTATCACCATAAAAAGCTTTGAATTCATCAAATTTACTACCATCTACGATTCTGGCAATCACCTGAAACATTAATACTATTATTAAATCATAGTTTTACATTCAAAATATAAATAAATTTATATCATATGCATCATTCATCATCACAGGCAAAGACGTCGGCTTATCTGGCTTATCTGGAGGTTCGCATCTGTCTCTAAAGCCGTGGCTAAACAATCAAACATTGTTTGTCAAACATTTGAGATTTACGTAAAAAACAATGTTTGATCGTTTGGCCACGTCGCAAAAATATTGCTTGATAAGCAGAATAATTTTGAGCAGAACAAAACTTCAAAATTGCGATGAAGAGCGGAAAATTTTCGGGCATACTTAAAAGCTTTTTTGGTCTGGCACTCCTCAGAGTATGAACGTCAGAAACAGACCGAAACAATGAACTGAGGCAAACCCGAAAATGTTTCCGCTGTTCATCGCAATTTTGATAAGCAGAATTAACTTTCAATGTTTTTAAAAAAATTCAAAAACATTTTCTGCTTGCCGTAAGCAAAAAATATTAAAAATAAAACCATTTTATTGGACAAGCAAATTTTGACCATGCCAAAACATGGATATGGGATGAGATAATTTAAACTTGCCTCTCTGACATCGAAAGATTTCTTCAGGTTGTCACCAACGATTCCATAAATGTCCTCAGCAGGGTAAACTGGATCGATGGGCTCTTCAAGATTAAGCTGAAAGTAGAGAGAATTATTAACTGCATGTTTAACAAAGAAAGAATTTTTTATTCAAACCTTAATTTGTTGAGTAAAAGATTACAAACCTACAATCCTTGCCAAAATATTTGGGACACTATGTTATAAGTATGTTTTACTTGAAAATCCGGTCCCATTTAGCCTGCGTTGCAGATCGTTGAGTTGAATTGAACTCGTCCAGTACTGGACGAGAAAGTTTTCAATTCACCTCAACGGTCTGCAACGCAGGCTAGTCTCATTATAATATATTTGGGATTATTAGATCCCCCTGACTCAATGTTGGGACCACTGAATGGATACCAACCGTGATGTTTTTCTTCAAGTTAAGATTTTTGATGCTCTGCCTTGCCAAGTATAAAGCGTGAAAGTCATCTAAGGCATAATGATCGGTAACACCAGATTTTCTAAAACAAGACAATTTTTAATCGTATTAGAATGATTACTATGATTATTGGTTTGATTATTGGTTCCACGATTGGGATTCGAACATCCAAATATGTATGGTACTGAGAAATGCTCAACAAAGCCAAACACAAAGCCAGGCGGGATGGGGGCCTTGAGCTTTATAAATTCGAAAATTACTCGATTTCATGAAGCTGTTTAGCTCAGCGGAATTGTCGTTGGCTCTCTGATCATGCAGTCGAGGTTTTAATCCCATCCACTGTGGAATACCACTTTGGAAAAATCTATCCTATGCTATTCATAAAAAATACATCATTATAACGCTGTAACTGGGCCCCAACTGGGTCTAAATATGAGAGAGAAAAGTAGAAACCAGTCCATGTTAGAACTATGTTAGACTTACTTGCAGTGAAGGTCGGCTCCACCGAGTTCTTCTGCCGATATGACTTCTCCTGTCGCTGCTTGTACCTTGAAAAGTAACGAGAAGTGACGAAAGTAAGCGAATAGGGCTCAAGTTCAACCGAAAACTGCGAAAAGTTACCAAAGGGATCTTAAGAAACGAATATAGTGGCGGATTCGGAAAGTGAAGACAGGGAGAATAAAATGACGAAAGAAGAATGACGAAAAGTAATATATGGCAACGTTTGACAAAGGAACACGTTACAGCGAGTAATGCCGAAACGACGACTGACGAAAAAATAACAAAGAAGCCGAGAATGACATACACAAAGATTGACGAATTCGAAAAAAGAAGATGTAACGACGAGTACTGCCGAAGTGACGAGAAGTAACGAAAATAACACAAAAGCCCGAAGAATGACTTACCAATGGCGGCCCACCAAGAAATATGGTTCCTTGCTTTTTGACAATAATACTTTCATCTGCCATTGCGGGTATATAAGCACCACCAGCTGTACATGACCCGAGAACAACAGCGATCTAAGAAAAGCCAAAAAAGCTTTTGAGTTATAGAAAATGTCAAAACTTGCGATAAACTGCGGAGACATCTTTAAGGGGCCAAACGATCAAACATTGTCGGTCAAACATTTGAGATTTGCTTCACAACCAATGTTTGACCGTTCGGCCACATCTAAAAACATTGCTTGACGAAAAGAATTCGAT